>JARFJB010002349.1:0-412500 GCA_036346205.1 Vesta saturnalis | reverse complement strand
TGGTAAAAGTAAAAATACCTAAGCGCAAAAGTGAAACTTTTACTCCATGTCTGAGAAGAAAAGCTGTTACTTTTGAAATTTAGTCATAACGGTGTCACTTTTGTGACGTTTGCAGATAAAAGTTATTTAATTTACCTAATTCATTTCTTTTAATTTGCATTTTGTAGGTTGGAAGGTCGTGTGGTGTTCCACACCAGATATTTTAAGTTAAATACACAAGATAGGAAAAAATAGTAGAAGAAACTCGTTTCATAAAATGTTTTATCGCACTTGTCCATTGGAAATCTTGCCTTGCGCGGCTAGCTTATTAAACTTGGACTAGTGCGATAAAAATTCATCATATGAAACTAGTTTCATAATATTATATTAATATGTCACTCGTTCTTTACAGGTATTATTTACATATTAACGGTTAACGGTGTGTTTTTAGGTTTTTCCAATTTTAACTAAAAGTAGGTCAACGTTAAGTTTTTCAAATGACCGCACATACATCTTTGGACAGTTCCACTATTGTGCTGATAATTTCGGAAGATCGCTTAAAAAACTGAAAAATATCTTATCTAAATTTAATTATAGCCTTTCCAATCTTGAATAATAAGTATAATGGCTTAGTTTCCTAGGTATCCCGGTTGCAATAAAAATGGTAGTAGGTACGTTACCCCAGCGTAACGTAATGATTCACATCTACCTAGTTTGTTTCAAGCGTTTAGCACTTATTTATGGTGGAATAAAGAAACTCACAAATATACAATCATGAACTCTGCAAAGTCTTTCTCTGAAAAAAGAACAATAATAATATCAAAATATGAAAATGAAAACGTTTACGACTAAGGTTCATTATACAGAGTGTTTTGAAACGTTATTTTCAAAACGGTTTAGTAATATTAATCCAATAAGGATTTAGTTATTAATCATTTATATCAATAATATGATATTCAGCAGAAAGCAGTTTAAATCATCTTATTATAAAAGGTGTGTTAATTGCATTTTCATACTTTATAAGTCTCGTTGGTTCAAATATAAAAAAAGATAAACACTTTAGTTAATAATATCAAAATGACAACAGTGAGAAACAATGAAACTTAGGTACATTATTCAGGATGAATTTAATTCGAAAATACATAATAAAAGAAGAAATATAAATTTAAGACTAATAAGAGTTAATTGAATTATGAAAATCCGTCTCATAATTATTACCAATGTTTTCCATTACACTGGATTAGCTTTAAACAATAGTTATCAATTTTTTTAAACTGAATTTTTAAATAACGTGTGTAAAAATATGATAGCGTTTCATTATCAAATGAGGCATTTAATTGTAATCATTTTAAATTACTAAACCACTAATTAAGAATTTGAATTTATGTGTTCACATTCATAAATTCACTTTACATAATTTAGAAATCTATATTATATATTTAAAACAATATTATAAGACTACCAGTATACTGACTTTTATAACAGTATCACTAAATTCAGTTTCCTGTTTTGGTTAAGACGTATTTCAAATAGGTGTCTCCTGATCCCTATATTTTAATTGTTACTAATTATGCATTGATTTAAAAATGGAAAAGAAAGATATTAAACGTGGGCAACATATGGAGTGTTCAGAATTAAAATGGAAAAGTAAAATTTCCTGATTTTTTTAATATAGACGGAGAGTTGGCTACAGGGGGTGTAACATACATATGTCCATGAAATATATTATCTGTAAAAAGTTCGATTACTGCCGGCAACGCGAAATCCTGACCGTCAGAAGGCGCGCTGGAAGCTTAGAGCGTGGGCGGTCGATTAAACGTGTAGATTTTCCGAGAAAAAAAACTGTCGATAGGCACGGCTGAAAATTTGCATACGTATCGAAGAGCATGAGTAAAAGCAGGGAAAAAATTTTCGGAAGAGTAAGTAGAACCTAAAGGGTTGTCAGAAGATGCCAAAGTTGCGAAAAATGTCTGAAAATTTACATATTATGAGGAACTTCTGACAGTTTGCATTTATATTGTTTAAGTATAGAACAAGCTAGCTGAAAAGTGTCAGAAGTCAAAGTAGACGTTCATGAGAAATTCGAGTGGAAACGGAAATAGCGTATTTCGGCGCGCGGCGTGGCGCTTGTCACAGCGCTCAATGAACCGATCTCTTTCTTTTGATTTTCACATCGTACATGTTTGAAAGCACTTCTGACGATTTATCTAAATATTAATAAATGAGGAAGTGCTGTGACAATGTTAGAACTCAATTTAGAATATATTCATTTTTACAAGAAATTTAAAAAAATAAATTTTGTTTGTCGCCAAGTTAGTAATGATAATATCAAACAATTTCATTTTCCATATCTTGCAACTTTCTTCAAATTCGGGATCTTCGTCGCTATCGTATTCGGACTCCTCTTCATCAACTGGAAATAATAAATTGTTAAATAAAATTCATGTATCCAATCAAAAGTCGAGAATTGAAAATTACCTTCGGAATCTTCGTTATCTAAAATGACATCTTTAACAGATGGTGGCAACTGTAAGCCTTCAAACCATAGAAAGTCATATTTATTTTCTGTTAATATCCATCCTGAGGATTCGGGCTCGAATTGGATTGGATCCTCTAATGTAGCATTATTACACAAGTGTGCAATGTAGTGTACTCTTTTACTTTTCTGTATAAGCTCCGTGTAGCAAGGTGGCAAGCAGGAAGCGTCGAAGTTTTTTAAATTTTTTTTCAAGAACGCTTCGTTAGTATTTTTTATTTTATAATTTCGGAGGAACATTTGAAACCAAACGTTATCAATTTTGTTATTTCTCGCGTGTGCCACTAAATTTAACAATAGAGCAAACCGTGAATGCCGATGCAACAACAAGGTTGATGGGCATAACGCATTTTACTAATTCGGTAGGGCTCGGCAGCGATGTGTTTAACCTTAGCGGATTAAAGAAAAATCAGGATGCGACATTTAGTTTGGAAAAACATCAAATCATGATAGATTCTGCCAACTGATTTGCGTTTATCGATATACTAAAAAAAAATTTGAATCCTTTTGATTGCGCGGAAATCAACAAATATGTATTATATAATATTAAAACTGTTGCGGCGCGGCTGAAGCTGGGGCTGATTTTCTTCTAAATGTTGAAACCAAAGGACAGGAACTGCTAGATAAATTTATTTTCTAGTGTTCAGAAGATAATGGTAGATTTCAATCTGTATTGAAAAAAAAAATTAATATTACAACTTGTAATAAAAAACAAAAATAACAATCAACCATAAAGTGCAGGAAGTTCGCATGCAACGCGATTTATTCGGTCGAATTTTAGGGATTTCGATGGAAAGGCGACAGATATAGAAACAATGGTTTCGTTCTCCGACTCCGATGCTTACTTCATTATGTCAGTTAGATGGCACGAACAGAAAATTCAGCTATTATGAAAATTTTGCAAAACGATAGTACTTTATCGAACCGCATCGATGTTGTCATTGTTGACGCTTTTTTTTTTAATTTATTCTATGAAAGATGTGCTACAATCCTTTGGCACCATTTCTAAAAAAATTTTGCAAATTTTAATGTTATAATTCTTCATGCGTGCATGATCGGTACTGGTCACCATCTATTAAAGATTATGAACGTTCTTTGAAGGAAGGTATCAACAGTAACCATCAGCTGGTCATCTCTGGTCCGGAACAAGCTAGGACACATGATTTTGCAAAAGAACTTAGGAAAGATAAATTTAAAGGAGCCCGTGTTCTTTTCATAATTTCGCACTGGCAAAGTAATGATGTAACCCCTTTTATAGGAAATAAGTTTAAAATTTTACTCATTGTTACTCGTACAGTGTCGTAAATGGTAATGTTGTACGAGCGGAGAATCTCGATTTTTTTGTCCATCGCACGAAGAGGCTGACAATAAAATTGTGTATCATGCGTCCAAAATAAATGCAGGTTCTAATGTAGTTATTGCAGTAAGTTGTATTAAGTGATACAGATATTGTTGTAATTATGTTAAGTAATTTACACAAAATAACAGCGAACATTTATATTGAATGTTGAGTCTCCAATAGTCGACATATTATTTATGTAAATGCTTCACGTACTTTTAGGATTAGATCTATACAAAGCATTGCTGGGATTTCATGCGTTCACTGATTGCGATTATAACCCTGTATTCTTTAGGAAAGGCAAACAGCGTCCATTTCAATTGTTAGCAAACAAAGATGAGTTTCAGAAAGCATTCTCTAGCTTAGGAGACACGTCAATCGATACCGATGATACTTTTGCGAAAATACAATCATTCGTTTGTGGTATGTACTGGTATGAATCAATAATAATAATATATTTTCCCCAACAGATACATATAAGTATCCAATTATAGGACAATGCAAAATACAATTACACGATTGCAAAAAAAAATTATAGATGTAGCAGCAATTAAATAATACAAAGAATAAAAATTAAAATTAAATGAACAATAAAAGAAAAAGTATAAAGAAAAGTATACCCTGTCACAATACCGGTACCATTGAATAAGTTCAATAATTGTACTTAAATTAATTTATAATTAATGTCTGATATCTAAAAATTACTTTTTTGAAAAATGTATAACATCATTACTATTGGAATACGTGGTACAATTTTCTAAATAACAAAATTGATAACGTTTGGTTTGAAATGTTTCTCCGAAATTATAAAATCAAAAATACTAGCGATGCGTTTTTGAAAAAAAATTGAAGAAACTTCGACGCTTCCTGCTTGCCACCATGCTACACGGAGCTTCGACAGCAAATTAAAAGAGCACACTATATTGCACACTTGTGTAATAATGCTACATTAGAGGATCCAATCCAATTCGAGCCCGAATCCTCAGGATGGATATTAACAGAAAATAAATATGACTTTCTATGGTTTGAAGGCCTACAGTTGCCACCATCCGCTAAAGATGTCATTTTAGATAACCAAGATTCCGAAGGTAATTTTCAATTCTCGACTTTTGATTGGATACATGAATTTTATTTAACAATTTATTATTTTCAGTTGATGACGAGGAGTCCGAATACGGTAGCAACGAAGATCCCGAATTTGAAGAAAGTTGCAAGATATGGAAAATTAAATTGGTTGATATTTTCATTATTAGCTTGGCAACAAATAAAATTTATTTTTTTGTATTTCTTGTAAAAATAAATATATTCTTAATTGAGCTCTGACATTTTCACAACACTTCCTCATTTATTCATATTTAGATAAATCGTCAGAAGTGCTTTCAAACATGTACGATGTGAAAATCAAAAGAAAGCGATCGGTTCATTGGGCGCTGCGACGCGCGCCACGCCGCGCGCCGAAATACACTATTTCCGTTTACACTCGAATTTCTCATGAACGTCTACTTTGACTTCTGACACTTTTCAGCTAGCTTGTTCTATACTTAAACAATATAAACGCAAACTGTCAGAAGTTCCTCTTAATATGTAAATTTTCAGTCATTTTTCGCAACTTTGGCATCTTCTGACAACCCTTTAGCTTCTACTTACTCTTCTGAAAAATTTTTCCCTGCTTTTACTCATGCTCCTCGATACGTGTGCAAATTTTCAGCCGTGCCAATCGACAGTTTTTTTCTCGGAAAATCTACACGTTTAATCGACCGCCCACGCTCTAAGCTTCCAGCGCGTCTTCTGACGGTCAGGATTTCGCGTTTCCGGCAGTAATCGAACTTTTTATAGGTAACATACTTCATGGACGTATGTATGTTGCACCCCCTGTAGCCAGCTCTTAGGCTAATATAATCGTTTTTCAAGATATAGAAAACATTCTTTATTTCAGTAGAGAAATGGATCAAGTCACGTTTTACGTATTAAGTGACAGGAGACTGATTCGGTTTTGTTTCTGAAAACTTTTTTTAATTCTTTTCAGAAGTGAAATGGACCGAGTCCATAAAGTATATAGTTGTATGAGACTTTGTAATATAAACTAATACTTATAAGTAAACCTCGTAGTTGTGAAAGCGGTCTTACTGTGTTAAAGTGTAGAGATAAATCATTGTTTTGTTACAATGGATGGCAGTAAAACAGAGTTTGAGACGTCTGATTCTAGGCGGTCTGAAGGTATGGTTTAATTATTTTTATCATTAATGTCAACGGTTCGATATTAGCTTATGTTTTCGTGACAAATGTGTAAACATCAACTAATCCGTTGCTTGATCTGACGGCAAGGGCATAAACGGGGTTTGATGAAAAAATGTATTTGCGTTTTTTTAATAGGCGATGAAGTTGTACCTGCGACAAACAATAATACTGAACCAACTCTGGAGGGTGTTGCACATACCATAAATGAAGAACATGTTGCTCCAGCTAGATCTAAAACAAGAAAGCGAAGTGTAAATAAAAGTATTTGAAAGGCTAATGTGAAAAAACAGAGACGAAACTGCGGTAAAGGATACATTTCATCATCGGGAAAAGCCGCACCTACAAAAACATTCCAGAATGTACAGTGCAATTCCAAAAAAGATTGCACCGTTAAAATTCAAGAAAATTAGCATAAGATAATTTTTGAATCTTTTTGGAAACTAGGTGACTACTCTCATCAAAATGTTTTTATACGAAACTTGGTAATAGCACAAAAATTTGCAAGAAAGCGAGTTAGAAATGGTGCAGGTGTAGAAAAGCAAACGTCTTTTAAATACAGCTTTCGGGTAGAAAATCACACCATGTTTGTATGTAAGAGATATTGTGTAGATACATTACAAATTAGTGTGTGTAGATTATATCAGTGTATTTCAAAAGCTGAAGTATGTTCAGTAACAGATTTACGGGTATGGAATCCAAGAAAAAAAAGTGATGATTCAAAAATTATTGAACATATCAACTCTTTCCCGCCTTCCAAAGTCATTACACTAGAATATATAACCCTTGCAGGAAATATTTAAATGCAGAATTAACGATCAACAAAATGTATGAGTTATACAAAGAAAAATATATTTTAGAAAATATTATTCCTTGCAAAAAACATTTTTACTACCATGCGTTTAATACTAAGTTCAATTTAAGCTTTAATCCACTATCGAAAGATACTTGTTCTCTATGCTACCACCTAGAAAGTCAAAATTGAATTCTAAGGTAAAGAAGAAGCAAACAAGAAACTTATATTTGATAAAAAAAACTCCATCTTGACAAAGCTGATAAAGCACCTACTGCTTTGAAATCTGACCAACAAAAGGCCTCATACATCAACTATGTACTAACTTTCAATCTTCAAAAAGCCTTACCGTTTCCTAAGAATGCCACATCTGTAGCTTACTACAAGAAAAATTTGCATATTTACAACCTTGAGGTACATTCATTTAATGTAGGAACTGGATTTATGTACATGTATGATGAGACAGAAGGAGGCCGCGGATCTCAAGATGTCGCGTCGTGTGTGATGAAACACTAGAAAGATTTTGCAGCAACTCATAAACACATTATAATGTATTCTGACTCATGCACAGGTCAGAATGGGAATATAAATATGTCCCTCTCTCTGCTAAAGTTAACGCAAGATTCCGTTATGGCCGTGGACACTATAGACCTTAACTTTTGGTGTCAGGTTTAGCCGAACGATGCGGACCTCGCCGTAATTGAAAAGTGTAGTCGCAAGTGCTCCCATGTCTTTTCCGCACAAGACTGGATGAAAATAGCACGAGAAGCAAAGAAAAAGGAACCAAGATTAAGAATCATTGAAATGAAAAGGGAAGAATATCAATCAACCAAAACCTTGGAATCAGTAATACAAAATAGAAAGAAAACTGTAACAGGCCATAACTTTTCATGGTTAAAAATAAGGTGGCTGCGTTTTGAAAGGGCATCGCTAATATCATTCAAGTTTAAAGACACTCTGAATGAAGACATTGCGTTTGAAACAGATGATTTAAATAAAACCGCACTAGGAAGGAAAATCGCATCGTTAACCATCCAACAGGGTCAATTATATCCATCTAGACGTAATGTAACCGAATAAGTTTTGGGTTAGTTAAGTTTACAACTATACAATATAAAGTAAGTAAAGCATTTTGATTCTTTTTTTTTATTTGTTGACTTTTAATTAATAAGCATGTAATAGTAAGTAGTAATATAAGGCCGGAGCTACTCCACTTCAAGGTCACCCATGTAAATATTATGGGATTTATTTCAAGGTCAAGTGAGTTTTCTCATTACGCCAGAACGCGCTCCACGCCTCAAGGACGTTTGAAGCATGCTTTTGGGTGAGAGAATTTTTGGAGCAGGTCAAGTAATATAGGACCGGAGCTACTCCACTTCAAGGTCACTCGTGGTGACTTTCAAGACTAAATAGAGGTTACACTTTCGTAAGCTATGCATAAAAAGTAGGTCATATCTGCATAGTGGGGATAGTTTAGAGTAACAATATAAGGAAATAGGGGGTAGTGAGTGTTGTTTGTGTGTATAACATGTGGATGGCATACGCTCAAGAGCAATGGATCAAAGCATCCGACCTGAGAACAGCGGTGGAACGCTTGAAACAAGAATTTTCGGCATTAGTATTCGATGCTGAACATGAGGCTGTTTACGGACGAGGTGATTATAGTGAAGCGGAGTGTAACGTGTTAGTGAAAAAGTATGAAAAAGGAGTAACGATATGTGAAAAGTATTTAAATTTAAAAAAAATATGTGGAAAATGTTTTGTAGAAGAACTTAAAGCTGTACAATTGCATCAGTTTTGCAACGACATAAAAAAATGGGCAGCATCTCCTGATGGTAGCAGTTATTCATCATCAGATGCAGATTAGCCTACTGGTGCAATTCCCCCCTCTACCTTGAAAAATATATATATATATATATATATATATATATATATATATATATATATATATATAGAGAGAGAGAGAGAGAGAGAGAGAGAGACAGTTCCGGTGGAAACTATAATTCAAAAGCGTGCTCGAATCGGTAAAGATGGATCTATCTGCATTGAACAGTAGCACTTTCTGTAAACCCTTCACGAATGTAAAAGAGTTTGAGGTGGGTGCAAAATATAAAGTGATTGATATCGATACAATCGACACGAAGTATGGAAAGCATATTGTCATTGAAACTGAAAACTTTAAGTGTATACTTCCTTTACGATTTTATGAATACTTCAAAAAAGAAGATCGCATTGAAACGTTTAAACAAGGTCTGGCCGAGAAAGACGTGTACATCACCAGTACCGGAACTGTAGGAAAGACAACGAATTTAACATTTCTGTAAAATGATAATAATAATAATAATAATAATAATGTATATCCATGTATAATTGTTTGAAAATAAAAACTATAAATATTTTTAATTGCAAATAGTGACTTTTATTTCTTGATTAAATGAAGAGTAGATACATCATAATGAGGAAAGTTGTTATTGATGAGACTAAAAATGTAGTGTATAATATGATAGTGTGGTCCTTTGCTTATCGTAATGCAAGAAGAGGGCTGTGGGAAAATTTGGCGCTGGATAGATTACGTTTCCGTCGTAAATTAAAACAATTGGAATGCATTTTATCACCCGTACTACAAGAACAACATCGTGCTGAGGTATATCATGATAGATTTACAAGAACTGTTCTCCCCTCCACCATCATAATAATGTTATGAGGTGGGGGAAAACGTATAATAATTATAAAATATATATTTACGGTTACAAATTGATCAATTCTTGTAGTCAACACACAAGTTCATTGAAATGAATTTTAAAAGACTGTACATGGATAGCAAGAATAGTTGTAATAATAATTTCTTCACATGTTCGTGTTGGTGTTGTAATGATGGGGATAGTTCTACCGCAGCAGCTATATCTACCGAATGCTCTTCCACAACTGAAAATTTACATAACACCGCTACTGATGAACGTTTAATTGATTGTAGCTTATATGATTTATTCGAGGCCAATTCTCCAAAAAACAAATACATTGAAATTGGATACAGTATGCAGCAGCATCTTGAGGCAGTTATACGAATCGTATGTGCAGACGGACTTATTGTTATGAAAAGGCAAGATTGGGAGGTGCTACTCAAGTTTCAAACATATTTGGAAATGAAATTTTTTTGTTCCCAAGAAACTGAAAACCACATTGATTGGTCAAATATCAACGAGGAGACGGACATTGAATACGAGAAAAGTTCAGAATTGCTTGGTAACAATTTTACCATTTTTTATAATTGGGAAGTAGTTAAAGGCGCATCATCATCATCATCATCATCATCATCATCATCATCATCATCATCATCATCATCGTCATCATCATCATCATCATCATCATCATCATCAGAAAGGTTATTAAAAAGCATAACAATTCAGCAAAACCACGGTCGTTACTGTACTTTAAACAACAACGACTCTGAAGAGCTTTTCAACTTAAAGGATATAATTAACTATAGGTTGGATTTACTGGAATCATACGGTCTCCCCTGTTTCTTTCAAAATCTCATCGAGCAAGTCAACAACTACCACCACTTTCGTAAGATGGAGTATGGTGATGATGAAACAAACAGCGATAACATTTATCATGACTTTGAAAATGTGTTAAATTACAAGTATGATATAAATTCTCACAATACAGTTTGTATGATGGAGCTGTTGCATTATCGACCTCGCTATTTGCTGTATCACATATATGAATAAATAAAATATTGATAAAAATCTGCCTGTTCTTGATCGTTACCTATAAATATAACAATTCCTCCCTTCACACAAACAATGTTAGTTTGGAAGCGGAGAAGTGCACGTGGGGTGGTCTGGTTAATACTCTCATTAATAAGCTACCCGTTGAGCTCCATATTCCAGGGTATCAGTATTGTGGTCCCGGAACTAAATTAGATAAAAGGCTTCAGCGTGGTGATCCAGGTATCAACCTTCTAGACGCTCACTGCAAAGCTCACGATATCAGTTATAGGGATAGTAAAGACTTGGTTAGTAGACATCGAGCTGATTATATTTTGGAAAGAAAAGCTTGGGACCATGTTAAGGCACCCGACGCAAAGTTAGGTGAACGCACAGAGGCTTTAGCTGTAGCAGGTATAATGAAGGCAAAACGAAAGTTAGGGATGGGTGTTAGCAGAACAAAACGATCGCGTAGCAGTCTATTGAAATTACATGGAATAATTAGCAAGAAAATGAAAAACAGTCCTAGAACCATAAAGGCTATAAAATCAGCTCTTACAGCAGCAAAACTGACTGTAAAAAGATTAGGTGGGAAGGGGAAAGTAAGCGTTCCCAGAGTAATTCCGCTACCTAAAGAGGGTGGATTTTTACCATTTCTTATACCGTTATTTGCGGGATTATCTGCGGTCGGTGCTTTAGCTGGAGGGGCAGCGGGTATTGCAAAAGCAGTTAACGCATCGAGTAGTGCAAGGAAAATGTTAGATGAACTTCGCGCCATAATCGTACAATGGAGGCCATCGCTGTAGGAAAGAAAACCGGTGGGGTGATATTTTTGAAACCCTATCGGTCAGGAGGAGGTATGGCTTTGCACCTGAAACCAATAATAAATAAAAAAAAAAAAAAACTTCAAAAATTACCGAAAAGACCGTTGACTGATGTAGAGCTAAGAGAGCACGCAAGGAATGTACCATACTTTAGGGGTGTGTTTATGAGAGATAATATGCCAAAATTGTCATGGAATAACGAGGCTGGTATTATTAATTTAGATAACCAAAAGGGACGTGGTACTCATTGGGTTTGTTACAAAAAACGTGATGGAAGCGTATGGTACTATGATAGTTTCGGAAATATTCCACCACCGAGAGAAGTTCTGGACTATTTTCACGATTGCAAAATATACCATAATTACTCTCAAGAGCAACAAGTCGGTACCACAAATTGTGGACATCTCTGTTTAAAGTTTCTATATAAATAGCATATTCAGTAGTTGGGAACATACAGTCACCATGTCAATCACCTTCAGTGTAGAGGGTGTTGGTAACATAGCGAGTAATAACTTTTACCCCCCGATCGAACTTAATTCCGAGAAAACCTACGTAATCGGTGTCGTCGGATTTTACGGTTGTAATAGCATAAGGAATATACACGCTGGAAACGATAAATTTTATTACATAAAAGCGACAGAACTCAACGCTATTGAAATTCCACATGGCGCATACGAGTTGGAAGAACTGAGCATCTATATAAAACGCACATTCCTACAAGTCTCTTTAGTTTAAGGGCAATAATAACACGCTCAAGTGCGAGCTTAGCTGTGAATTTGACATAGATTTTACTCAAAAGGATTCCATTGGACGTATGCTAGGTTTTGAACCGGTGATATTGGAAGCTAACGTTTTACATATCTCTGTATTAGATATACAAATAATTAAACATACAAATATTCACATAGAGTGTAATATTGTCAAAGGTTCGTATAGAAACGGAATCCAGCGAAGGTGCTGTATTAAATAGACGTGTCTGTCCCACCAGGCTATCGTTTAGACAAAATTCCTAGCAATCCTCAGTATTTGGTAGTCAACACCAATACTATCGGTAATATTTCAATTAAATTAACGAACCAGAAGGGTGAATTAATCGATTTCGGGGAGAGCGAACCATTTACGGTACGACTGGAACTAAAAGAATATGGGCTTAAGAATTAACCAAGGTCCACTTCCATCTTTCCTCAATGATACTATAAATACAGGACGTGAGCCTACAATGGTTTACTCAAGCAGGGAGCGTGCTGGTGAATTAACGTCTGGCGAAAAGTACTTTTGGAATCTATAGGGTTAAAACCACATAGAAATGGCAGATTCGTTAAACATCTTTCAAAGCGCACGTTTTGATGAGACCATCACCAAGTCTGATATTCTTACATATCTTCCGTACGGCTCTTCTAATTATGGATTATCCGATGAGATCCGTATATTGATACAGAGTCAAGATTTGGTAACCGCAACATACGATAGTTTCCTGTATATTGAAGGTAAAATGGAATGGAGCTCGGCCTAGAAGGAGCCGGTGTAAAACATGTTATCTAACAAACAACTTTGCACCATTCCTTTTCGAGGAAATACGTTACGAGTTAGGAGGTCAGAAAGTGGATACATGTAGAAATCCGGGTATAACATCCGCACTCAAAGGATACGTATCGTACACATGGAATGAAAGCAAAGGTTTACAGCATTTGGGATGGTCACCGAGGAATGAGGAACCGTTACAAGTGGAACACGCTAAAAGCAACAAAGAAAAACATTTTACCGTCTGTATACCTCTAAAACACATATTCGGAAGTATGGAAGATTATCAGCAAGTTATCGTGAATATGCGACAGGAGTTGGTGTTAATACGTTCCAGAAGCGATGCTGATTGTTATAAGGGTACCGCAGACGACGCTAAAATAACGTTCAATAAAATTCAATGGAAGATTCCGCATGTGATGCTAAGCGACAGTGCTAAACTAAGTCTGTTCCAAAAAATCAATAAAAATACAACCATTACGATTCCGTTTCGTCAATGGGAACTATATGAATTGCCAGCTTTAAAACAGACACAGTCGGACATATGGCCAATTAAAACTTCCACTCAATTGGAGAAACCTCGCTGGACAATTGTGGCTTTTCAAAAGGGGAAGAAGTTTTCAACGACGGAAAGAGCGGCCGATTTCGATAACGTGAATATTCGCAATCTAAAGTTACACCTCAACTCGGAAAGTTACCCATACGAAGCGATGCATCTGGATTTCAACGTCAACAAGTACATAATAGCCTACCAAAATTATTTAAATTCTCGAAGAGAATATTACACGATCAACAATCATGAGGATGCATTATTTGACTATTCGCAATTCAAGACATGTCCAATATTCGTAATGGATTGCTCGAAACAAAATGAATCACTAAAACACTCGACTGTAGATGTAAAACTTGAAATGGAAGCGTTGGAGGTGTTTGAACCCGGTATCGTTGTCTATTGTCTCATATTACATGATGCCATGGTGCAATACAATCCTTTGACGGGAGAAGTGAAAAAACTATAATATGTTATAATAATAATAATAATAATAATAATCTATTGTAATATTAGATGTATAAAATAAAGAACCATATTGACAACAACATGCGAGTAGTGGTACAAACTCAAAAACTACCTATTGTAAATCTCGATGATTTAACTCAAGCTGCAAACAGCGAGATACAACGGCATGGAGAGTTACTTCCAAACAGCGTACGCGCTATAATTTGTGGTCCTTCCAATTGTGGAAAAACAAACACCATGCTTAGTCTCCTAACTGAACCGAACGGTCTTCGTTTCAAACACGTGTATGTCTATTCAAAATCGTTGAATCAAGAAAAATATCGACTCTTGGGTGAAATTCTAGATCCCATGAAAGATATTGGTTATTATTGCTTCAGTGATAATACTGACATTATGGAACCGAGCGAGGCAAAACCCAATTCAGTGTTTATCTTCGACGATATCGCTTGCGAAAAACAAAACCATATTAGAGCGTACTTTTCAATGGGACGTCATAATAACATTGACTGCTTCTACTTGGGTCAAACCTATACTAAAATCCCCAAACAGCTGATTAGAGATAACGCCAATTTAATAGTGCTCTTCGAACAGGATGATTTGAATTTGCGTCACATACATGAAGATCATGTCGCCCCAATTGTAAGCATGGAATTGTTTCGAGACATGTGCTCAGAGAGTTGGCGAAATCGATACGGATTCCTGGTAATAAATAAAGACGCTGGAGTAAAAAACGGCCGTTTTAGGAAAGGCTTCGATCAGTATATAATACCATAGCAGTATCGTTAAAATATCATTTGGGAAAAAACAGCCCCCGTTTCAACAGGGTACATAACAGACCTGCTTTAAACTGACCTGTTTTAAACAGAGCTGTTTATTTACCTGTTAGACCTGTTTTATTGCTGATCCGCACCGATGGACAACGAAAGATTAGCGTTGACAAAACGTATAATTCAAGTTCGTAAAGCTATACAGCAAAAATATGATCATCTTAAGGAGGATCGATTTACTAAAGAGACAAATTTCACTAAAACTTACAAACCACTCATTGAACCACTTGCAAACATTGCAAAGAAAATCGAACCGCTAGTAAAGACGGAGCCGGAGGATGCTGAGGAGGAGGAGGAGGTGGAGGTATTCACAAAACCGTCACCAAAACGTCATTCCTCCCCTATCAAAAAGAAAAGGTCGCCGATTCAGCAGTATGGTACCACACCGTCAATACCTTATCATTTGCGAGGAATTAACAAACGAAGATCATCTTCTTTTAGTAGTAGTAGTAATTATGTTAGTCCATTCGCACAACTTCCGTATTTTCAAAGAAATCCTCTGCGTCAAGAGACACCATCGTTCCTCGAGACTAGTGTGATTAGAGAAATTACACCCCAAGTGGAAGAAGAAGAACATGTAGCGAATACCACCGATTCTATTTCACTCAATACCTCTGCATCGAGAGAATTTCTGGAACAATATGATCCATTACCACGAATATACATAGAACGCATGCTAAGCGATGCATCGAATGCAATTGATACCACTTATGGAGTTCTTTACGACATTTCAAGCGATAAGTGGGCAATTGGCAAGACACCGGTAAAGATAGACGGAAAGGATTTGATTATTAAGGGAGTTCGGTATAATGGTACGAGTGGTCTGTATGATCTAATAATAATGAATGAACCAGACAAACGTCTAATAACTAGCGAAGACGAGACGAACTATACACAAATCTTAATTGCAACTAATGCAGCTCGTCGTGATAACAACCCGGATGAACAATTGAAAGGTACACGTGCCAAAAATATACAGGGATAATTAAACCCTTACTGGAGAAGGTGGAGGTGAAGGAGAAAAAGGGGTGAAGTTACAATATTCAAAGAAATTGGACGACCAGTTGAATACAAATACTGGAACAACGTGCATGAATTGATTCAAGATTTGGAGGTCCTGTGGGCTGAAAAATGGCCGGTAATACTGGTCTCGTTAATGATATCATATCAGTCGTGGAAGAACTATACGAAGATGGATATATTGAGAAACCCTCCGAAAACTTTTTAGTCAACTATAGTTCGCGCAATGATGGACAAGTTTGGACGCTCTCATGTTCACGCTCAATTCCATAAACTGCTAAAATCACAATTCTCCATTACCGACGATAAGTTTAATGTCGAAAATAAGCGTTTAACTAACGTAGCCGATCCCATCGAACCTCAAGACGCGCTAACCTTACAGCACTATCAACTGACGAGGTTCCATTTAAATGGGAACCGCTTAAGAGCGGTAGCCGATCCTCAAGAAGAACTCCGATGCCATAAATAAAGGTTACCTCGAGTTTTGTCTTCAGTTAGTGACGTCGCTTATAAATGATGTTCGTAATTATGTTGAGGTAGTACAAGCAGATTTAAATGCAACTAAAGAAACGTTAAGTAAAGGATGGAACGATAAGGAAGGATGGAACAAGTGGTAAACGAGTTGCATAAACCGGCACGCAAAAATTTCCCTCGTAGACGCACTATTATTAAAGGGATTCGATGATCTATGGCAAGCCGATTTAGCTGAATTTATACCTTACTCCAAACAGAATAAGGGCTACAGATACATCCTGGTAGTTATCGACTGTTTCTCTAAATACCTATGGACCAGAGGTTTGAAGACGAAGACGGGGTAGAAGTTATGAAAGCTATGCAAACCATTTTAAAGAACGGACTCCCAAAATCTTCAAACAGATGCTGGAAAAGAGTTCTACAATAAGCATTTCGCTAACCTGATGATAAAACATAACATTAATCACTATTCCACCTACAGCACTAAAAAGGCTAGCATAGCAGAAAGAGTGATTAGGACAATCAAGAATACCCTGTATAAAAAATTTGGGGTGCATGGAAAATACGTATGGATTGGTCCACTTCTCGAAGAAGTGACGACAGAGTACAATAACCGTAAACATCGAACGATCGGAATGAAACCTAGCGAAGTAAATGCTAACACAAAGCTTAATGTATATTCGAATCTGAAAATCTTTAATAAAACCATCGGTTTATGGTGCGTGACAAAGTCCGCATTAGTAAATTAAAAAGCATCTTTGATAAAGGTTATATACCAAACTGGTCTAGTGAACTTTTCAAGATTGTTAAAGTACGCGTAACCAATCCGGTCACGTACTTGCTAGAAGACATGAAAGATACACCTATACTAGGTGGATTTTATGGACAGGAACTGCAAAAGCTAAATATCCGGATGTGTACTTGGTGGAAAAGGTCATTCGACGTAAGAAGAATAAAGTGTACGTGAAATGGTTGGGATTAAACGAATACTCGTGGATCGACGATGACAATAAAGTTTTATAAGCATATTATTGTTAACTACTTAACTAGAAATAAAAACTCAAATTTATAAGCAATAGAGGATTGTATAATAAACTCATTTGTATTTCAATAATGCCGGTAAAAACAACAAGTAGTTTGGAACACTTAAATTACTGTAGAAAGCATCACTATTGGTTTAATAACGGATATAAATGTCCGGATTGTATAGGTACCGACTAATATGAATAATAAATTATTGTAATGTAGTGTACTTAAGGTACAGACTAACATAGGATGTAATTTCTGTAAGAAAAATAATAATAAAAGACAAATTGTAATTTATTTTTTTTTTATTAATAAAAACATACTGATATATACATAATTTTTTGTTTAATCTATCTAATTATCTTATGTATTAGATCTAAAGTGTCTCCGTAGTCCTCAAACTTAACTGATGGCCATTTCCCAGAGTCAGGTCCGCTTGTTCAGCCTAACCGTTCGCCTTTCCGACCTTTTTCAACGTTTTCCAGAATCCAGTTGTATATTGTGAAATGTTCATAATTTTTTTGACGGTTCAAAAGTGTATTTAAAGTTTTGCTCATTAATTACATCGATATATAGCTTAAGTGATTTACAGTTAGCATAATAAGCAGCAGTTGAAATAAATTCGTTAGTAGCCCAAGTAATGTCATGATAATGTTTCTTAATATTTTCGATACTATATTGTACTTTAGGTGTAAAGCAATTATCATTATCGTTTAGCAAGTTACATACATATCTTTTAAAAGAAATTTTTAAATTTAAGGAAACATTAATTTGACCAATTACATTTTCTAATTCTATATCAGTTATAAAATCTTTTTCTACACAAACTTCTAATAACATTTTAATATAACGGTCTAACTTAACCTTTACGTTAAATAATGTATTAATCGTATCGATACACGCTCCATCTGCATTCTCAGCATACCACTTAAAGCATTCATCAGGTATTACAATGTTCTGAAGTATGTTAGCAACTAGAATATAAACCTCTATAGAACCCTTCCCCATTAAGGCATGCTTCAAAAATTTCTTATAAATTTCTTGCGAGGAATGTTGCAATTCCTCATCCATTTTTTTTTAGAGATTGTTGATTACTCATTTTACGATTTCTACAACAACAAAAGAAAAGTATAAGATCATGTAACATTAAATCCCCAAGGACGAGTATCAGTTAACCCAAAATGTATTAATCTTTTATCATCATAAGGACTAAGAACCACCTTATTTTGTTTTATTGTAAACACCGAATGTTTTTTTGATCTTATAAGACGCTGGTGACGCTTTACAATGTTATAGTCGAACAGAGCCCTTTTATAATCATCTAATGTAACTTGTCTGACACTAGCCGATGTAGAACCTTTGGACTTCTTTACAACTTTGTGTTGGTTAACAGAATATGCATACATTTTGAGCGTAAACCAACAAACTCTAACATAATTTTACCGTGATTTTCATCTTTCATTAAGCCTGGCACTTTTTTGTTAACTAATGGAATGTTATAAACGTTATCGGGATCATAGTTTGAGGTATCAAATCTATTAATATCCTCTTTCATACTCTGATATATGTCGGATACAGAGAAGGCATACACAAGACTGTCTGTATCCGTATACAAGAGTTTGGCATTATTTTTAAATTTCTTTAAAATATAATTATAATGAAAATCATATAAAAAGGTTTTTGAAACATCTAATACCGAAAATCCTGCATATATAGGTTTATTCAAAAAGACTTCCAATTTGTTCATTTCTATTATAATCATGTTGTTGTCAAATATAGTACAATTGTGAAAATTGGGTTTGGATATAAGTGCGCGAGCCCCAAAGCGACCTTCCCATTTTGTGACTAAACGCACATCCTTATATTTGAGAACATTTTCCATAAGTTTACCAAAAACGCTATTAATCTTTAATTTAAAAAAGTTCTTATCAAATTCGTTTTTTGATTCCTGCCTTAACATTGTGTTCAAAGCTATATGTTTTTAACCACGCCGACTGTTTGAAACGTAAAACCCGATTTACTTTAACTAGTCTTAATCCCTGCTCTAAATACATTTTTAAATTCCTATAGTGAAGAACGTAGTTACGTTTTGGGTACAATGTGAGCAATAATTTCTTTAATTTGGATTTGGAATACGGGGCTGGGGGTATCATGTGCTCAGGTGCCAAAGGTAGATCGCTATGGGACTCATGTAACTGTGTGGGGTAATCCAAGTCACAATCTATGATGTGTTAATGTCCGAATCGTTAGGATTATTTAATATGCATTCAATATTAGGCTCATCGATGAAAGAAAATTCCCCATATGGTAAAAATTCTTCCATTGTTCTTCCATAAAGGTTGTTAATATCATAATAAATTAAAAAGCTCGTTGGGATACTAGAATCGTAGCTTGGAACACTGCGATACTCCTCCTCTAATACCTCTTTCGATGAACATAACCATGTCGATATCGGTAAAAAGTTCTAATCTAACTTGAGAAATTTTTAACATTGCATCAAATGCCAAACCTGGCGCTGTATAATAATAAAGAGGGTCCAGTTGATATGCGCTTAAGCAGGTTCGACGAAAATTTTCAAAACATCCGCCAAAAGTAAAACATCTGTTTTAGATATAAATGCAGTATTGACCTAACGTTTCAAATCTAAACGTATTCCAAACATTAACGGCATGCATATAATCTTTATCCGTAATATCTTTGTTTTGAAGCTTACTAAAAAATGCAGTTTTTGGAGGTAAAGTAGTTTCATTAAGTTTATCCCAAGAATCAACATATTCATATGGAAAGACTCCCTTACAAACTAATAAATTAAATTCATTATCACTATTACAATTTGATCGGGTAATATTTTTTTTATCATTCTCCAAATATGACAATTTCTCAATACTGCTACTCATGAACCTAAAGGAGTCAATAAACCTATAGTGTATCTTTGTATTGTTGACTAATTTGGTGAATGAAATGTATTTTTCTTTATTTGACGGTAAAAGTTTGACCTGGCCCGGAAAACCGTTTGCTAATTCGCGAATAATAAAGTGTGAATCGTAACCACTAAGATTGTGAAATACTACAGGTATAACATGGAACACCTTAAAATTTAAATTACAACCTCTGTGTGCCGCGGATCTATACTTCCCCGTCAAATGATCGTGGTCTCTAACTTTAATATTATCCCCCGTAAATGGTTTCCTACAAATATGACATACTACCGCATTCTCATAATCTTTAATCTGATCTTGTGTTAGGTTATCCATTGGTACAACCATATTAAGTATATTGTTAACCCAATACGCCAAATTTAATAATTCATTAACAAACCACGTAATACAATCCTCGCCCCTGTACAACTGAAATTTAGATAATGAGTCGTTATAAGAACATTTCAAATAATAAGCTATACTAAAGGGAACATGTTTTTCACATACACGTGTATTACTTCCTTCATTGTCTACCCGAAAATTACCAAGAAATGTAATTTGACACCCCAAAATTACCAAAAAATGTAATTTGACACCCGAAAATTACCAAAAAATGTAATTTGACACCCGAAAATTACCAAGAAATGTAATTTGACACCCGAAAATTACCAAAAAATGTAATTTGACACCCGAAAATTACCAAGAAATATAATTTGACACCCCAAAATTACCAAAAAATGTAATTTGACACCCGAAAATTACCAAAAAATGTAATTTGACATCCGAAAATTACCAAGAAATGTAATTTGACACCCCAAAATTACCAAGAAATGTAATTTGACACCCCAAAATTACCAAAAAATGTAATTTGACACCCGAAAATTACCAAAAAAATGTAATTTGAAACACCAAAATTACCAAAAAATGTAATTTGACACTCCCAAAATTACCAAAAAATGTAATTTGACACCCCCAAAATTACCAAAAAATGTAATTTGACACCCCCAAAATTACCAAAAAAAAATATGTAATTTTACACCTCCAAAATTACCATAAAATGTAATTTGACACCCCCACAAAATTGTGTAAAAATGTAAATTTGACAACCCCCGAAATTGTCATGAAACGTAATTTGACACACCTCAAAAATTACCTTAATATAATGTAATATGATACCCTCCAAAAATTATAGAAAATTGCCAACAATTAAAGTTTGACATCCAATTGATTATACTACCTGTTGTCAAAAATTTTGCTACTAATTTTATAGATCACATAATTACCTTGGGTTAGTCCCTTAACCTCATTTAAGTTAACGAACTAGTGTAGTTTTTTTTTTATTATTTTTTTCTAAAGTGTTTTAATTGTTGTTATTTGTAAAATAAATGTTTAATTCTTTTTTCGGCTTTTTTTTCTTATAGTGAAATATTCCGATCACCCATAATGTGTAGAGGTTTTGAAAATAAACGTTTTAATTCTTTTTACTTTTTTCCTTAAGGTGAAATATTCACATCACCTATAACTATAAAGTGTAGAGATTATACATCAAAAAAGTATTACAATTTTACATGTGGAATTAAACATAAACAGTAAAAAATCATAAGTAGTTGCATAACGATTTTGCACAATTTTTCCAAGTTCAAAATCTCTTTGATGTCACTAAAGTTTTAGTAAGATGAAATTTGTTTTTCGTTACATGATTTCGTTAAATATTATACTTAAATACAGTTTTTAAAAGATTCTTGTTATAGGATACAAATTTCCGTAATAAAACATCTAACTCGGTAACATAATAATAATATTTAGAACAAAATCTCAAATTATACATGATTTTTAAAAATGTACATACTTTTCTTAAAACAAGCATTAGAAATTTATATTCATATCTTGGGTTAGTCCCTTAATCTTATTTAAGTTAACGAACTACTCTCACATATGTTCGTTCATTACCCTTATCATTTCCGCTTGTTTTGCCAACGTTAACAAAACCTACACCTATATATATGTTTAACATTGCACTTCTTATTCAGTTATTATATGTACATCTACATTGCAATAACACACGTATACATATATACATTACAATGGCGTCTTTATCCAAAAAAACCAAATTGAGTTTAAAAAGAAAACGAAAACCACAAATACTGCAGCACTTGATGGTGCAGCCAGCTAGCAGTACTGCTGTATCACTACCGCAGCCACTACAACCATTATCATCACCTGCAGATATTCCTGTGATAAGTATCCGGGACAGTGATGTCGAAGAAGACTTTGCACGCTACTTCGAAAAGTAAGTTACTCATTTCTTAATTTATGTATGATTATTGCATTATTAATGTGATTCATTTTCCACTTACAGTATCTCTCCTGCTACTACCGCGGTAGCATCGCGGGCGTGGATGCGTGGGGGTAAAAACCTCCTGCTGCTCGACATGCCTTCGCAAGGGCACCAACTCCCTGAGACGTGTCAACCCCCCGAGCCCGCGGTAAGGCTGCATCATCTGCGGGAAACAAATTTGGAGTGGCTGCGTGATTTCTGCATTTCGAACCAAGATCGTGTGGCTGAACTTAGCAATCGTGTGGCCCGGCTAACTAAGGAGTTAGCTGAGGCCAGGGACGAGTTGGCATCGGCCGAAAAAACTGGTCGGAATGCAGAACTAGTGTTTCGTGCCTTGGACAATATGGATCCTTAGAGTGTTAAGTGTAGTTTAGTGTAGTTTAGTTTTTTTTTTATTATTTTTTCTAAAGTAGTTTTAATTGTTGTTGTTATTTGTAAAATAAATGTTTAATTCTTTTTTCGGCTTTTTTTTCTTATAGTGAAATATTCAGATCACCTATAATGTGTAGAGGTTTTGAAAATAAACGTTTTAATTCTTTTTACTTTTTTCCTTAAGGTGAAATATTCACATCACCTATAACTATAAAGTGTAGAAATTATACATCAAAAAAAGTATTGCAATTTTACATGTGGAATTAAACATAAACAGTAAAAAATCATAAGTAGTTGCATAACGATTTTGCACAATTTTTCCAAGTTCAAAATCTCTTTGATGTCACTAAAGTTTTAGTAAGATGAAATTTGTTTTCGTTACAAGATTATCCATTTATTTCGTTAAATATTATACTTAAATACAGTTTTTAAAAGATTGTTGTTATAGGATACAAATTTCCGTAATAAAACATCTAATTCGGTAACATAATAATAATAATATTTAGAACAAAATCTGAATTTTACATGATTTTTAAAATGTACATACTTTTCTTAAAACAAGCATTAGAAATTTATATGAAAATGCCAACTTATGATTTTATAATATAGTTAAAATCAAACTTCATATCACATTATTTATTTATTTTGCACCCTTCTTATTTTTAAACTCTTCATCTTCAGCTTCACCTCGTACATTTCCAACGTTCTCATTACTATATAATATAATTGTTAGACTAGTGTTATTTGTAAATAAATGTTTATTTTTCTATTTTACTTTATTTCTTATAGTGAAATATTCAGATCACCTATAATGTGTAGAGGTTGTGAAAATAAATGTTTTAATTCTTTTTTCCTTAAGGTAAAATATTCACATCAACTACAACACAGTTTTAATAAGATGAAATTTGTTTTTGTTACATGATTATCTATTTATTTAGTTAAAATATTATACATAAATAGTTTTTAAAAGATTCTTTTTATAGGATACAAATTTCCGTAATGAAACATCTAATTGGGTAACTTAATATTTGGAAGAACAAAATCCCAAATTTTACATGATTTAAAAAATTTACAGACTTTTCTTAAAAACAAGCATTAGAAATTTATATGTGTAAATGCGTACACCTAAATCTACCTTCTAAATCTTTAATTTTTCATATCAACACCTCCAACCTCTTCTTTCACTCAACAATAATTCATACTTGTTCTTTTTTATTTCCATACTCGAAGCTGTCTCATTCTTCTATTTATTTCATACACCTCTAAATCTACCTTTAAATCTTTAATTTTTCGTATCAACACCTCCAACCTTTTCTTTCGCTCCACAATAGTTAATACTTGTTCTTTTCTTGCGTTTCCTATCTTGCATACTACCATTTTCATCATTTCTGCTAATACTAAATCACACACACCCAAGGAAGCCTTTTTATTATAAATCTACATCCTTCAAAACCGCTAACCTAGGCTTCTTCTTCTTTTTTCTTCTTTCCATGAACTTATTCTATTTTTACACTTCTAAGAAATGTTCTACGATATCCCTACAGATCAATAATCTTTGACCTTGACCTTCACCACTACACTTTCAGACTTTCTAAGAATTGTAATATGATAATGAAGATGATATTGCAATTTCTATTTTTACTTTGACCTTGACCTGCTCCGAAAATTTAAATTCCCCGCCAAAAGCATGCTTCAAACGTCCTTGAGGCGTGGAGCGCGTTCTGGCATAATGAGAAAACTCACTTGACCTTGAAATAAATCCTATAAGATTTACATGGGTGACCTTGAAGTGGAGTAGCTCCGGCCTTATATTACTACTATAGTACATAACATTACTAGCAAGGTAAAAAGGGTTTTACTGGCGGACAGAAGGATATAACTAGCGAGCCGAAGGCGAGCCATTTACCTTCTGGAGCCACTAAAACCCGTTACCTTGCGTGTATTGTTATATAATTTATTTGTTACTCATTTATGAGGCAAATAGAACACAATTTTCGAATGTAAATAATGCTACGAATTTGTAAAACTGACAACAGTTAACTTGGAAAAATGTTTCTTTACCTTTGAAATCATTACTCTGACAACGCCGCTTATTGTTTATTTTTCTGTTTATTATTTTGCTAAAACAATGTGAACAAGGTACGATCGTCTGTAACTTGTAAAAAATCAACAACTTTAGTCTCTAACCTGTAAATTTTTTACTAGTAGCTAGTTTGTTGAGATAGACTTTCAACATTAATAAGCTTTTATTTGTTACTCATTTGTAAATGTCAATTTATCAAGTCAGCTTATTGCCGTTGAAAGTCAATTTTAACAAGCTAGCTACTAGTTAGAAATTTATAGGTTAGAGACGAAAGTTGTTAATCTTTACAAGTTAGACGATCGTACCTTGTTCACATTGTATTAGCAAAATAATAAACAGTAAAACAAACAATAAGTGCCGTTGTCAGACTAATGTTTTCAAAGGTAACGAGACATTGTTGCAAGTTAACTTCCAGTTTTACAAATTAGTATCATTATTTACATTCGAAATTGTTCTATTTGCATCATAAATTAGTAACAAATAAATTATATAACAATACACACTAGGTAACGCGTTTTACTGGCTCCAGAAGGTAACTGGCACGCCTTCGGCTCGCCAGTTATAATTTAGTGGTAATGGTAATGGTATAAATTTTAAATAATATCATAAAAAAATCAGTGTCAAAATGTTCTCCGAAACAAATCGTTAAACTAACTCGAGATACAAACCATTCACCAAAAATAATGCCTTTGATTCAGTCAGTAGATTAACGTAGGGTGGTTCAATATTTTGATTTGCTTAATTACCACAATTTATTCTAGATTACTTCCACTGAACATAAATAATAAAAATGCAATGTAACACTAATAAAAAAAATCTCGGACGCCAAGTTATTTTTTAATTATGCTCGGAATAACCAAACCGAGGTCTACACTAAAAATTTTATCAAAATGTAAAATAATTAAAAAATATACAACTATGTTTATTAAATATTTAAAGTTAAAATTATATAAAATATATCTTAAAAACTAATTGTAATAACCTTAAATTACTAAATTATTGATATAAATACCTGTCACTAAATATAATACTTCTTGAGAACCCCTGGTATTACAGACATACATGCGGAAATGCAAACCAATGTGATGTCATCTTGGCATCAATATTGCGCAATATCTCGAAATAACACTTTACGTGGTAAACCACACCTATAAATGGAATTTTCCTTCTAATAAATTTATCTTCTTGAAATGGAATAATCCGTTTATTGCATTTTCTTGAATTTTTGAATGCAAAAATTGCAATCGTAAAATCAATTGTAATTAAAGTAGAAAAGTAATTGTAATAAAAATGTAAATCAAAGTAAAAATAAAAGAAAGTGCCTGCAAAGAGTAAATGTTTTAATTTTTTTTATAATGCGTTAAAATATGTCTTACCATTAAATCAATGGCACTTTCACAAAATTTAGGTGGAAACCAAAAAAAGCTTCCTAACAACACAACATTAATCAGGAAGTGAAAAAAAAATGGATGCTTTGAAATTAAATGATGATATAGCGGTGCGCAAAAGATATGAGCAGAATAATTTAAAGTGGGAGTATAAACCTTTAAGAAGTATATACTCTAAAGAAGATATGTACTTCAGTTACACCAAAATACGAGTTAAGTTGCCTACCTCATCGGACTAGGACATACGAGCTTATTTTGCATATCTTGGCCTCCTGGACATGTCCTTCAAATATTTCCATTTCCTCCAGAATTCCTCGAGTGGGATTAGCACCCACGGAACTGTTCGATGCTAGAGAACTTTGATAACAACTGTTGACTGTTTTTCCCTACCACTAAATCGGATTACTAGCTAATTTTTCAACCTTTGGCCAAGATTTGCCAAGATCGGCCATGATGCTGGCTGTGTGCGTGTGTGTATGTGTGTATGTGTGTGTGTGTGTGTGTGTGTGTATATGTATGTATGTGTGTGTGTGTGTGCGTGTGCGTATGTGCATGTGTGCGTGTGCGCGTGTGTGAGTGTATGCGTGTATGCGTGTATGTGTGTGCGTGTGTGCGTGTGTGCGTGTGTGGGTGTGCGTTGTGCGTGTGTGCGTGTGTGCGTGGTGTGGTGTGTGCGTGTGTGTACGTGCGTACGTGTGTGTGCGTGTGTGTGTGTTGGTGTGTGTGCGTGTGCGTGTGTGCGTGTGGTGTGCGTGTGTGCGTGTGTGCGTGTGTGCGTGTGTGTGTGTGCTGTGTGCGTGTGTGTGTGTGTCGTGTGTGCGTGTGTGTCGTGTGTGCGTGTGTGCGTGTGTGTGTGCGTGTTGCTGTGTGCTGTGTGTGGTGTGCTGTGTGCTGTGTGTGTGTCGTGTGTGTGCTGTGTGATGTGTGCGTGTGCGTGTGTGTGTGCTGCGTGTGGTGTGCGTGTGTGTGTGTGCGTGTGTGCGTGTGTGTGTGTCGAGTGCGTGTGCGGTGTTGTCGTGCGATGTGTGTGCTGTGCGCGTAGTGTCGTGTGTTGTCGTTTGTGTGTGCGTGTGTGTATTTCGTATGTACGTGTGTGTACGTTGTGCATGTGTGCCTGTAATTTGGTCATGTGCGTGTAGTGTTGATGTGTGCAAATGTTGTGCGTTAGTGCGGTGTAGTATGTGATTTGCAGTGTATGGTGTGTGATGTATGTGATAGTTCGATAGAAAAGGACGAGTGTACCCGCGCTGTTCTCTGCTAGCGATTTGCTCTATGTGCAGTTAGTACGTGTTGTATTGCAGATAAGCACGTTCTGTGCGGTTACGATGTATCATATGTACTAAATTGACAACAGTACCCAACTTTCTGACTAGCTTTATCGTATTGCAGCCAATATGTAATTCTTAGAGTTCACAGTATCAGTATGTCACCAGATATTATTAAAATTGAAAGCAACATCAACTTTTGTACCTAAATATGTCATTTGAAGCTTATTCATGATCACACATGGTATAGTATGTGACGATATAAATTTATAATACAGATATGAAAAGTTCTCATGGATTTAACTAAATACTTTTATTTGCTAGATTCTTGATATCGTGTATTATTAAATGTTTATAATAAGTCTAAAACAGTTTACTACGAACTGTTAGCGTATTGCTCCTCATAAACTAGTATAGTTAAATTACCTACAAAACATTACCAACTGTTTATTAAGCGAATATTTGCAAATAAACTATTTCAATTTACAATACATACCAAATTTCGTTTAGAATACAAATAATTTGTGCAACCTGGAAATTTGCTCAGATTTGAAGCAGTTTTTTTTCAATCACGAATCACATTGGTCAAAAAAGTAGACTGCAGCGAAAAGTAAAACTGGTGCAATAAATACGTGTATTTATGAAAATGTTAGCTTTCACGGTTATCACACAGAATTAATATACTTATCTTTTGGGTAATTTAATCGTGTATTTTCTTATTTATCTTTTACATAAATGTTAACGTTTCGATAACGACTACAGCTATGGTCCTCAGTAAATAGTAATATCGTTAAGAATTACTTGAAATGTTAAAACTTATTCATGTATTGCATTTAATAAAACGTTTTCAACATGTATCTATTTTTCGCTTTAGAACTACAAATTCAGAGACAAGGGGGCGAAGCCCCGAGAGCAAGTTGCCACCCTCTGCCCCTGTCTTGCAAGTTAGCATTAGACCCCCTTATTAGAATACAAATTCAAATTTCCGGCTAAGGGGATCACGACAATGGGCGAAGACTCACGAGCAAGTTCTGAAGATCTATCTCAAAAGGGCCTTAATAGACATGGTCGACAAGCTCACCCCGTAATTAATCAGCAACCAGGGGGTGGAGTCCATACACCAATCAGAAACTAGGGGGTGTGATCATTCCCTAGGCCCACCAATCAGGACACATGCGTGTGTGCGTGCGTGTGTGTTTGGGTGGATGTATGTTAGTGTAGATAACTGTAGAACGAGAAAGGTTACGTACTTGAAAGTACGTATTTAAGCTTGATTTTACTTCTTCTAGAGCTGATTAGGTTTGGTAGAAATCCAGCGACGGAGAGGGATAGTTTATTAGGGGCAGTTTCTGGTTTTCATCAAATGTTTCTAAAACGGCTGCATATTTGAAATACAAAAAAAACAACACATAAATAAAAAAATCATATACTAATTATGTTTTATACAATTTTTTGATATGACGCGTAATTTGCTGGTATAAAATTCGCAAGGAGGGGCTTAGGCGTTTATTCAAACTTCAGCCATATGTATCTGAATAACGATAATTTTTATAAGAAAATGTGAACACATTCTTAAGCATAATTTCATTTAACACAACTTTGCTTTATAAATTTTCTTAATAAGAAGACAAATAAGTCTAAAAATTAATTAAATAGGATTGAAAATGCTTAAACTGTTTCATCGTTATATCGGGCGGCTTTGAAATATTTATTCAATTTAGCATCTATTAACCTCGATCTGACATGAAGATTTAAACGCTTGTAATTGATTGTTTTTTTTGCAAGCAATATTACCTATTTTCATTATGAACGTATTATAAAAGTGGTTGCATAATTGTGCTAAAAAAATGTATTGTTCCATTTCTTTGAATTTCAACTTTATAGGTTGGGATATAGTATGTTGTTCCTTTTAATTATTTGCTATATACGGCGAGTCTTGTGTATATGATTATAGATTTTATAATATTTTAAACACTATATTGTGATCTTGTGTAGCATAGACACACCAATGCGTACGTCATTGATTGCGTACTTAAACAGAAATAAAAATTAATTAAATAAATAATTTTAAAGATACCTAGAACAAAGATAATTGTTTGCTAATGAATTACTATGAGATATGATAAGGATATATGTGTATTGTGCACCGGAACTTCCCACCTCGAAATTACGAAATTCATGTATTCTGGAAAATTATCATACAAATTATTTTTTGGAAAGTTTATTAAACGTATACGTAAGAAAAGTATGTGAATAATTCAAACAAAAATGTGGATATTTTTAAGGGAGTCTGAATTTATTATACAGAATGAAATAGATGTCATTATTTTTTATACTCAAACATCCTTTTTACATCTTCCCACTTGCCGAAATCCATGAATTAAGCTATACTGTAATTATTTAATCAAAGTGAATGGCTTACGTCACTTAATTGATACCACCGACCGACGTCAAGGAATGCTTTAATTGCAATTTTACAGTCCATATAGGATAGGAGACTATAAACTGTCGATTGTTATAAAACCTGTTAAAAATTACGTCACTACCTGCTAAGTCATCATCACTTTTAAAACTCAATGAATCGTATTCAGTTCACTTTTTAAAATTCGATGCGCGGACTATACTAACTATACATTATCTATTTGATCGAAATACTTTGACTAACGATACCCTCAATACTAATTGCAATCCTTTTAACCAGCTATTTGCATACAATCCACAACACGTTAGTTAAATACATTGAAAATTTCTTCATTTTTATAGTACGCCTGCTTAAAAATCAAAGAAAGTGATTATGCTCAAGGTTATAGTTATATTATAATCATACACTAGAATAGAATTTTTATTATTTACCGGCAAGATGATTGATTGCCGTGTACTTTTATGATCGATGTACCTACTTTATCTCGTGTAAAATTTTAACGTGGGAAATGACCTGGATTCTGTCTGAAAAACTAATTATGGCAACATAGATGAAAGATATAATTCATTCTCAGTTTTTATATAGTAGTTTCCAAATAATTATTCTCCCCTTACTCAATAAAAAATGATATTTTGCACACAAACCTGAATGAATAGGCCTTTTTGTTACTTATTCTTAAGTAGGCATACTAATCCACATAAAAAATTGCTAATTTGCATACACGAGTTTTTTATGATTTCGAAATGCTGTGCATTGTAAGGTAGTTGTCAACAAGTAAAGTAAACTAAATTTCATAAGTTGCGCGTAATAGTAATATTTAATAGAAATAGATGATAAATACCCGTGCACACGTATAAGTTTCAATATTATTTTTTAAGCCACTTGCATAGTACAAAAGGAAGTAGTTTATACCACTTTATAAGAATGTAATTGATTGAGATTAATTTACTTAGCGTCTTTGAACGTAAAACAATGAATTAAATTTGGAATAAACAGGGTGCGGCATTAGTGCGTCGAAGTACGATATATCCGTTATTAAAGGAGATATCAAAAAAAGTTATTTACAAAAATTATAGGCAACTCAAACTTCACATTATAAAATTATTTTCGTATTTACAGGGTGTTTACACATTACCAGGATGAACCAAAAATACTTTTTTTTTGAATGGGACACCCTATATATTATTTCAAATTTAGTTTAACCTCATCTTCATCATACTTCCAATACAGGGCTTCCTTACATTAGACAGGGTATTTCAAAAGTTATGGTCAATTGTACACGCAAATCATTCTCATTTAAATGTCCTGTATATAGGTCGCACCATGTATATAGGTATACAGCGTGGGTGTCTACTGCGTGCACGGGGGATTTCTCCTTAACTATTAGAGATATCAAAACCGATTTTGGTGTGGTAATACACGATCATTGGACTTAAATTCTAAAAATATTTAGGTATATACAGGGCGATTGACAACAATATGCCAACCCAAAACTGTGTTTTTTTAATGAAACACCCTGTTAAATTTAGAATAAAAGTGTAGAAATTTGTGTCTGTATCACTAACTGTTCTGCAGATATCTTCACTTTAACACCAAAATAGAATTAACTTTGGAACCACAATGCGAGCGTTGTCACCAAGATTTTGTAAATCAGTTTATAGGCCCGACTATTAATAATAGTCTACTAACAAACAAACTGGAAAATTTTTCGAAAATATGTAAAGCTATACAGAATGATTAACTTACGCAAAATGTAATTTTTCTCAATTTTTTCAAACGCAACACCCTGTATATTTTTTCACATTTCGATTCCCGGTGAAAACTAGATACTAATTGATACTAGGTTTCATCGCCATAAGATGGACCCTTCTTGAGATATTGACGCTGTATTTGAAGATATTGACATACAGAAGAACAAATAAAACAAAATCCAGAGCAGATAAGAAAATACGAATAGCAAATAAATTCTTTAACTGACAGGAAAACTTAATTAATAACTTAACAATAAAATAATTCTCTGTACCTAAAAATAAATTGAACAAGTAAACGTAAACGAATAAAACCATACATTCAAATTAACTGTTCAAAATGCTGACCACGCCTAGCTAAACACTTTGCAATTCTCTCGGTAAACGAAAGATTCCTCGCAACAACATTAGAGGCGAAATGGATTGAAACGCAGCTGTAATTCTATTTTTCATATCTTCGCGTGTAGTGGGAGGATGTTGGTAAACTTTTTCTTTAACGTAGCCCCAAAGGAAGAAATCAAGGGACCTAAGATCCAATGATCTGGCTGGCCAGCTTTGAACACCACCTCGTCCTACCCACCTCTCGGATAATTTCTATCGAGATATTATCTAACGTTGATTGCATAGTATGGAGGGACGCCATCCAGTTGAAACCACATCGAACGAATATTATCTACCTCGGGTAAATCATTTTCTCTTTCTCCAGTAAGACTCCAATCAAATAGACATACCACATTAAAATTGTTTATACCATCCCATACATTAACTGGCCATCGATGCTAGTGATCAACAACTCTTAAGATGTGTAGATTAGTATCGGAATAGTGTTGATAGTTATGTGTATTAATATTGCCATTATTGTGAAAAGTTGCCTCATCCGTAAATAGAATGTTATTAACAAAGTTGTTCTTCATTGATCTTAGTAGTTACACATTAGCAGAAAAATTCACGATTTTAATAATCTATTTCACTTAAAGCTTGATGTTGCTCGATATGATAAGGATGCAATTTGTTTTTTTAAAATAAAGCTAAGGGATACCACAACTTGAAATTCAATTGCTTCATTTGTACTTGTTTTTGCGTGCTTGGGATAACACACACTTCCAGAATTTATAAATCTCTCAGCTACATTCATAAACGATTCTTTCCGCCGCTGTATTCTCTCTGGGTATCGTTCACAGTACGAACTGGGGGCCAGCAATGCATTTCTTTGGGCTTCGCGTATCGTTTTTTGGAAGATTTCAGTTTTATACGAAAATTGACAAAAACACACAAACTAATGAAACAATATTTTAATGAGTATGCAAACGTCAAAACAATAGATGCAATTGGACCTCTTTATTACGAGCGGCTATCCTACCTGATTTGTTTTGTTGCATTGTATTGTCGTAGTAAATTTGTATTTTAGAATATTTTTAGGTAGAAGCAACAATATCTCAAAAAGGGCCAGTCTTATGGCTATGAAATTTATTATCAATTAGTACCTAGTTTTCACGGGGAATCGAAATGTGAAAAAATATACAGGGTTTTGCGTTTGAAAAAATTGAGAAAAATTACATTTCGCGTAAGTTAATCATTCTGTATAGCTTTACATATTTTCGAAAAATTTTCCAGTTTGTTCGTTAGTAGACTATTATTAATAGTCGGGGCTATAAACTGATTTACAAAATCTTGGTGACAACGCTCGCATTGTGGTTCCAAAGTTAATTCTATTTTAGTATTAAAGTGACGATATCTGCAGAACGGTTAGTGATACAGATACAAATTTCTATACTTTTATACTAAATATAACAGTAAATGCAAAACTACAAAAATATACAGGATATTCTATTAGAAAAACGCAGTTTTGGGTTGGCATATTATATATACCTAAATCTTTTTAGAATGTAAGTCCAATGTTCGTGTATTATCACACCAAAATTGGTTTTGATATCTCTAATAGTTAAGGAGTAACCCTCCGTCCTCGCAGTAGACACCCACCCTGTATGAGTGTATATATATATATATATATATATATATATATATATATATATATATATATATATATATATATATATATATATATATATATATATATATATTTTTTGATTTAAATTACCACGGCCAATGTTATGTTCCATTATTTTTTAATCGAATGTACACCGTGTATTGTAGAAATCTTTATTTGCTTCTACGTTTCGGGTTCGTAACTTTTAACCCTTTGTCAAGAAATACACTAAATTGACAACTTATTTTTGTGAGATAAATGTTGCGGGTGTCAATAGCTACGTGAGAGGGATATTCTTCAGTAAATAAAATATTTTACCAGTGTGTGCGTATAAAAAAATTGTGTAATGTTTTTGAAAAAAAAAAGGTACGCCACTGATTCTTCTAAAAATAGAAATGATTGAATTCCTTGTTTTTTTTACGTAAATGAATTGTTATTCAAATTCAAAATTTAAAGTACAACGAGTTTTATGGCAAGTGGTAGTCAAATTGCATTGGAACTACCACTCCGACGAGGCGATGACTTCGGGCGTAGCTTTGGAGTTGGCCTTTTGGGAATTTTCAATGACTTCCTTTGACCTTGAAAAGATACTATAAATACGTACATTTGAGTTTAGTTAATTTAGTTCTGTTTAAAGAGCATTACGTTATCATCGTTATGGAAATTTTAAATGTTAATCAAATAATACAGGTATAGGGTTTGTTCTTCGCCCTTTGAACCTTGCCGTGGGCACCTAGATTGAAAATTTGAATTTGCTAGTAACACCATCTATCGGTATATTGCTACACCTAATGTTGGTTTGTTTGTGTGGCGCCATCTGTTGGTGTATGGATTAGTGAATGTGTTCTTTTTGTAATAGAGCTAGCTTCACCCAGCGGTATATTTTAAAAGTACATACATCAGTCCCTGTAATTATTTTTTGACATTAAAAATCCTTTTAAGGTTCGTACAGGAAGGTTAGTTTTTCCGCCGATCCAAATTTTATTCATATCAGGAAAAATCCTTTCCATGGCGGCGTTGCATCCCGATAAACACATGCACATTTCAACAATTTTTAACATGTTGTTGTGTGCTATATCTTCACTTTTGAAATGGTTACAAAGCTCGATAGAAGCAGAAACTTCTTTCCCCTCTTTTATTTTTTGATTGGTTGTGTATTTTTTAATCATTTATATGGATACCAGAGTGTTATTTTTGAAAAACAGTTAATGAGTTTCCAACATCTGACCACGAAACACTTGCGAATCTTTAAAATGTTGAGCCCATTTATCCAAATAGGCTATACAAGTAGTATAAAACACAATCACTGACGTTTTAAATTGAGTTACGGCTAGGTCTTTTTGTTCATTTACCAAAGTTACTAGCATAGTGTTAACTTGATTTGGCAAAAAAACTTCACTGTTGCATGTAGACTTCTACCAATGAAGATTTTTCAGATTCCACTCGCAGCACACATTTATGAAATGTAGAAGTCCGTGAGTGAGGAAACCATAGCCAAACTTAAAAAAAAATGATTTTAAAACTATAAAGAATCAATGTGGGACATTTTTCTTGAGAGAGAATGTTACTCTGTAACGGTTTGAACGTGTTAAGTATTCTTTGTATTGAAGGTAATAACGCTAACCATCTGGTTTTACTGTATCCCAACAGGTTTTGGTATTCAACATTAACGTATTCACAAAGTTCTTTAATTGTTTAAGTTAAACAGTATAAATGTAGAAATAGCCATAGATTTTCACAATAATGACTTCGATGTCAATAAGCAAGCAGCCTGCTACGTTTGAATACAGTTGTAAGGCAACAGTTCACTCCAACTAAAGGTCTTTTAAGTAACTGCTGAACTTTATGAAAGACGTTATTTTGGCCATATCTTGCTCCAAAATTGCAGTTTTTGTTGTCAGTACACATTGCCATGTTGTTAGTTCGTACTTGTCAACCGTTTTAATAATATATTTGGTTATAATGACTAAAGTTTCACCTGGAAGATCTTGAACTTCCAAATATTTTACTTAAATGCCTATGTCTTTCATAAAATATCCTACGAGTATAGAACAAATTTTTCAGTCCCGTGATTTGAACAATCGGTATAGACTGTTACAAAGTTCACCGTTTCAAAATCATTTTGTCTGGAGCTTAATGATTTTTTTTTTGTAAAATCTTACACACAATTCTTTTTTACTTCTCCTAGCAGATACAAATTTTTGGTGGAACCAACTTTTTAGTGCAATCCACAGAACGACAGGACTTATTCTGGATCACGTTGTGGTATCACCAAGTACATTCAACCACTGCTAGCTTTTGTTCTTCATTTCAAAGTGTATTCTTAGGAGAAAGGGACAACACTTTGCTACTACTAGAAGCAGCAACATCTGCCTTTTTATGCTTAAATGTCGGTATACGTTGAACAATATCCGCCATTCCCCCATGTGCAAGTGAAAACTGTGCACGTTTTAAGCACTTCACATCACTACCTAAGGTTACATATTTAATAATTAGATATTCACTTTCAAAATCTGTATTAAATGAACACCTTCTTTTTGGCATTTTTTGATTTTCTATCACCCTAAATACACATTACACCATCACGATTTAACCTTAACTAACGTACTATTTTCACTATATTTATTTACAGGCACCGATATATTTTCCACACGTACAAGGTCCCGTCGTAAGCAAATTCTTTTCGCGATAGACTTTATACTTAATACTCCCTTATAAGCGAGATCACGAGCTATTTATTTAAGCCGACAAAAATGCTAGAATAGTCTCATAAATTGTAGAACTTCTGATATCACCCTATTGTGTCTTATCTGAAGGTCACGCTACCTTTTTTGTACTTTCTAAACTTTGATTAATTCCTTCTAAACAATGAAATGTCAGAAACGGGACAAAAAGTGGCCTCTTGATACATTCGAAGCATTTACGTAATTTATTAGATAATTACATATGCAAAATGATAAGTTAAGAAAGAGACTGTCCTGTATAATACGGAACGAATGCTCCACTTATTGTAACATTACAACAATGGCATTGCACATTATGAAGCGCATAATTCCATATGCATACATGTCTATCATGCCATTCAATTACAGGCTAGACAGATATTGAATTTTTGACTCTTAAATTTGCGAACGAACAGTCCTTCTCCATATCCTTTTATCTTTGCATATCTTTTTCGCTTCCGCTAGATTCATGCACTGATTCTGATACGTCCTTTTATTCCAAAACTTCACATCTTTCTTTTCTTAATCTCGTTTTCTACTACATTCACTTTGGAGGTCTCGCATGCTGGTCCGACGAAATGTAACTTCCTTCTTGCAGATCAAGCATCGTATTTTCACGCCACACTTAATCATTATGAACACGTTCACCACTCTATCCATTCTCTTTTCTCAGCTATGCCGATACCTACCATAACATAATCAGTTACGCCATTCCCTCACGGGGTAGGCAAAACAATCCCTGTCCCTGGTTTATTTTTTATTTGCAACCGTTCTTCACGCTCTCCTATCCCTGCATACCACCCTAGCTTCCGCAATATTCACACATTATCCCTGATACGCTGTTTTATTTTTAAAACTCCTTGTCTTCCTTTCTTTTATTATAAACTGCACTGCATTCATCCAAATTGTATCATGCGGGGTAAATACTCTACTTTACTTTTCACCTTCCCGACTGAAAACTACAATCTTTGTTTTGCAAACGTTTTTCTTAAGGTCCATGCTCTCACAGACTATATCAAACTTCCTCAGAGTTGTTCTTAACTCATCCACATTCTCGCGTAATGAAACTGTGTTATCTGTACACACAAGAACTCGTACGTTTACGCCACCAACCGTTACACCATTTTTGTGTTGGTACAAGCTTTGCTTTGCTCAATAATAAAGTATTCACTCATACCTCATCTCACCCGAACACATGCCCTTATTCGGTTTATTAGAAATTTACTTACGCTATATTTATTTTATATTTCTCACAGATTCTACATATTCAGTCGGACATATACTTTCACCATATCTACAAACGCACAGTGCAGTTTCTTTTTTATACTTTAACACTTTTCACTCACCTGCTGTAGAGCAACCATCTGATCAACACATCCGCTCTCTGGCATCAAGCCATTCGCACATCCCAAATCCTAGTTTGGGTAGTTTCACGTATTCTATTAATCAGTACTCTACCAAATACTTCACCAGGTACACTGAGCAGACTCTATAGTTTTTTAAATCACCCTTGTTCCCCTTGCCCTTATATAGTGGTACAATGATCGCGTTCTTCCAATAACTCGGTAATTTTCCACACTTAAGACATGTATTGAATAATACACACAAGCTTTGCACATACATATTTTAGCATTTCACTAGTAATCTCATCCATGCCTTATCCTTTGCCCTTTTTCAACTTTCCCATTTAAACAAATGTCCTCATCAGTTTCATTCACTATTCCTTTCTACATTCTGCTTATTAAACCCTTTAGTCTTATTTTACTCACCACTGTACAGTTTTCCAAAATATTATTGTCAGCCTTTCCCCACTTCACAATAATCCCATACTATTTCGTTGCTCTTATACATCACTCTTGCAGCGATCTGTTTTGAGTCACGCTTTGTATCTTTTGACCTAGTTCCAGAAGAGTTTTTTGTTTCCCACAAAATCATTCTGCATTTTGTCTCCTTCCGCAGCCATCACTTCCTCTTTAAGCCTTACTGCCTCCTTCACTTCTTTGTTTTTTTAATATGTACATCTCATACAACCGCTTTTCCTTAGTATCATTTCTTGCTGCAGCCATTGCCATGTACCATCTCTGAAATAGTGCCTTTTTGGCCGTTTCATTTTACCATTTTTCTCTCTACCTATTGTCGCTCTTCCACATATCTACACGGCACAATTGACAACATAGTCTTTGAAGCATATCCGCGCACTTTCAACGTCAATGTCTTTTATTTGTTCGTTCCACACTCCTTCATTCACATTCAACTCTCTACTCTCAATATCTTCATATTTCATTCTTGCACTATTAACTACCAGTTTATCTATCCTAATTATAGACGTTTGCACTACGTATGCTTTCCTTCGCCAGAGCCACTTTTGGCCTAAACACCCTCTAGATACAACCAAAAAGTGGTCGGATCAACACTCCGACTCGCGCATTACCTCTCACCAGATTATTTAGTTTCACCGTACACTATCGGGTCAGTCATACTTTTAGATTCACCTCTACCATATGCAGCTTTTTATGCTTAAATCACGTATTAGATATAAACAGGTTTCTCACCACACAGATGTTCACCAGGCGTTCACCATACCCATTGACTCTTTGTTCTCCGAACTTTCCTAAGACGCGTTCAGTTAATTCTTTCTGTATGCTCACCAATCCATTCATACTTCCGAATATTACTACTTTTTCGTTTGGCTTACATGCGTTCAACACGCTCTCCACATCTTTACAGAAGTTTTCACACTCGTGGTCTCTTTGTCCATTCACCGGTGCATAGCATGCGATGAAAAAAGTTTTCCGAAATTCCACTTCTATTCTAACCCACATTACCAATTCGTACTGTTTGACGCATCTTTTCGCTCTTTTACTTACGATCACACCAACTGCTTTAGCGCCATGCATTTCAGTCGCAACTTCTGGACATAGTGCTAGGCCGCCATTCTCCATCTCCACAGCTACCTTTCCTTTGCGCTTTGTTTGAAATACACATAGAATATCAAGCTGCCTTTCATTTATTATAATTGCAGTTTCAAATTCATTACCATGCACATCTCGAACATTTTACGTACCGACTCTCCGTAGCGGGGTCTGTCTGTTTCCACCTTGACCACTCATATATATATATACATATATATATATATATATATATATATATATATATATATATATATATATATATATATATATATATATATATATATATATATACATATATATATTTGTAAAATGTATCATAAGATGAATTACACTAATCCTTTTTTATTTACTGCTGTTGCACAAGTTGTCACAATTTACGTACCTATGCTTGGAATTTAGACCAAGGGGACGGGTTCGTCACTAAAGTTTTACAACGCACCTAGGTCGACCCATGGTGACTATACTTTTCATGGAATTTCAACGCAAACATACTGTTTTTGCGCCTCTTTATCTGTGTCTATAGAGCCATTTGACACGTTACTAAAATTCTACTGATTAGATTATTTTTTTTTATTGTTAATATTTAAGCTGCTGAGTTATAAAAATCTGTTCATAAACTCGCCCTTGCCGTGCACTAATTGAATGATTTAGAAATTGTCATTTCTCACGCGCGCATGTTTCATTAATACCTATACCTACTCAAATTTTTCATTATGGTCCATGCAGTACCAATTACGTTCCTTCTTGCTTTGATTCTCCGCCCAATTTCACGATCCAATCTACTATCTGCTGCGAACATTCTACCCAAATACACAAATTCATCAACTTGTTTTCAAATTTGATCAAGCCAGGTAAATACGTTGCCTTCTTATTCATATTTTGTCACGCATGGTTAAAATTTACCGTAGATTCTTTTTCTCTGCGAATTTAGGATAAAATGTTACATGTAGGAATTTCCGGAGTTTCAAGTTGTTGAAAATTTGGATATTTTCAAGTATAAATTTTGGAAGCACTAATTTAGTTACAAATACTACTTTGTTTGGCTATGCTTGTATTTATTACTAATTGGAGTAGGATTTACTACCCAGTTTTGTGAATGGTATATAAATTTTTCGGTTTGTTTGTAAATAGACTAAAGTTTTTAAATTGCTATTAGGTTCGACGCGTTGACGATTGTAAAATAATAACAGGAATTTTATATGGGAGTTTAATATTTTCTAGTAAATAATGGAAAATCCTATTGTTAAGTAATCGTTAATTTACAGTTTAGTTTGAAAATTACATTAGAAATAGCTTCTTTGTAATTAAAATTACTCTATAATGGCGTAGCTTGCAGATTTAAAACATTGGTGACTGTATGCGGGAAACCACTTTGATAAATTAATTTAAGGAGGCAAAGAGTATGGTTTTTATAATACGTTGGTTTAGACTCGATTTTTCAAAGTTTAGAAGCGACGAAAACAGATCATATTACATCATATTTTTCTCGAGGTAACTTAACGATGCAGCTAGTGACGTAATTTTTCAACTCGGTTTCCGAAACTAATTTCGTTTTTACCGCGCTTACGATTTGAAGGAATGGTTTTTCTATTATTGGTGATTTAACGTGAAATGTATTATGACAAGATCTGCTAAATTCGTGTGATCTTGGACGTACTGAATTTGCTTCACTTTCACGCTTTTGGGGATTTTGAAGAGTATTCAGCCATCTGGAGACTTTATAGTGTTGTGTATCGATAGTCAGAAGTGACATTTATACTGGTCCATCGAGGAGGATTAGTGTTACAAGTTAGTGTTATATCCTTATTCTTGGGACAAAATCGCGTATTTTGCGGATTTTTTTATCGTAAGTTCAGTATAATCAGTTGTTTATCACGTAGTCCATCCGCATTCACAGATATACAAACATATAGAAAAATTGCTGAAAATATGTTTTCGCTTTAATAAATTTTGTGTATATAAAGGGCAAAGAACGTTTTGTGAATAAATTAATGTGTAGATGTATTAAACTAGATGATACAGTTATTTAATCATTTGGTTCTGGCTCAAATATTTTGGTCACTAAATGTGTGTTAACATAATCAAAAGATGAATTTGGCGACTGTGAAGTTGATGTATCAAGGGAGATTCAAGCGTATCGGTGCGCACCGTTCGTTTACCAAGAGGATCAATTACACGAAAGTTATATATACCGCTGTGCAAAGAAAAGGGGAGAACTCAGAGTGGTAAATTAGTGTAAACTAGAATAACAACCTCAATGCATTTGGTTTTGTTTGTGATTTTAGTAAAACGTTTTTTTTTAAATTGCATTTGCCAGGTGGATGAATACGTAAATGATTTTGGGAGTTTCAACCTTGCAAGCGTCAACTCGAATTAACTAATAACACAAATGAATGTGTTTTAACATCTGTATCAATACTCTGCTTGCTTATTTTAATTTATATCATTATCATAATATACGAATAGGAGCATTACTGGGTGTAGAAGTATATGTGACTTCATTCCTTGGTCATCACTTATTATTATTAACGTAATACCAAATTTAATAGATTAGATATTGTGTTTACGTTCAAGTTACCAAGTAGTTTATTTATTTTATCGGAATTTTGATTTCTACACTTTACAGCGACAACTTTCAATAATTGCGACAACTTTCAATAATTTTTTTTTATATTCCTAATGAAAGCTTTAACGTAACAATTTGTGGGAGCTTTCCTTATTAAATTATTCACTCTTTTGGTTTTGCTATAAGATATAACCTAACGTAAATATGGAGTAAATAAGATCGTTGACTGATGATCTGGTCTTTTATCACGTTAATTAATTGCGAAGCTTTGCAAGAAACATCGGACGGTGAATTTAATCTACTGATTTACTGGATTTGCGACAAAAAGTAAGCAAGTTTTTGTATTTGTTTGGAACTTAGCTGTGAACTTATCGCATTTAGGTATTGCGACACCTGCATTGACGTTTATAAACATTCTGGCGCCCATATGATTTGTGATGTACCCTTACTGTGTCTTACGTATTACGAGATATTCTTAACGCAAAAATTAGTAACACGCTCACCCCCTTTATTCCACTCAGCTACCGGCCCCTTCCTTATCTGCTATTTCCGATCAACTGCCGTTTTCGCCCGTAACGGTTAAACATCACCTTCGTTTCGCCCACGTTTACCTTTAGATTCGTACTCTCTCAGACTTCAAGATTACACGGCATTTTTTGCAGTTCCCTCGCTTTTAAATATATTAAATAGCGATGGTGACTTCATACAGCATTATCTAATCTTTTGTTCTATTGTAAAGTATTCACTAAAACCTCCTATCGCTCTGACATATGCCCAGTTACGGGCATGTACTGCTCTTATATCATTTATTAGACATTTTCACAATCCATAATCACAATGTTCCAGAGCTTATCCTTATTAAACACTGGGTTTTGTTAATAGAAAATTCAAATCTTTTAATAATCCCAATATACTACTAAGTCTTTATTTTGGTCTGATAAGACCAAAGCTAGAGTACTGCGACTTAGTGTGGTATCCAACCTATGAAATTCAAAGTAATGCTATAGAAACCAATTACTTAAAATAGGTAGCATTTAAAGCTGACGGTTCATTTCCAGAAAGAGGATATCCAAACGAATTGCTTCTTTCACGATTTAACCTTTTGTCAATGGAAAAGCATCGTATGTTGAATAGCGTCAAATTTTTATATGGATTACTTCACAATTTTATCGACTGCCCGCCCTTATTATTTATCTCGCCTTAATTTTTCTATTCCGTCGCGTACTTGTAGCTATCCGCAAACTTTTCAATATTCAACTTCTCGAACAAATACGTTGTACAAAAGCCCTACCGTACAATTATCTGTTAACAACAACCTGATCTGTGAAACTTTGGTATAAACTTCAGTTCACCTCCTACTATCCTGGCTGCTGTACTAGATAATTGGGCTTAAATACTAAACTGTTATCTTACAACTTTTTTTTTCTGTTGTAAACTTAATTTTAGTTCATTCTATGATATGTGTGCATTTAATAGATATAAGTAGTGTATTGTTATTTCACATTTATGTTCATATATACACTACCAGTAATTATTTCTTATGTATGTTATTATCATCCATATTTCAGCATTTTAGCAGTAATTCCATACACACTTACAGCTTTACCATTATTCAACTTTTGTACAGCTTTCTATATCTCGTACAACTCAATATCGTCTGGTTTGATTCCATGCCTTCCCCATTTTCTCCTTGTTTAACTATTCTGTTAGCTTACCCTCTCTTCCATATAACTTTTCAAGACATTCTTACCAGCATTTCCCTAGTCCCTCGTTCCATACTATCTCGTTCATACTATTCTACTATTGCAGTCTGCTTAGGCACATATATTGCATTTCTTCGCGACGCCGAGAAAAGTTTCTTATTTTTCTCAAAGGATTGATACTTTTTCTCACCTTCTGTCGTCCTCAATTCCTCTTTACTCATTTTTCGGTCTCGTTCGCTTCTTTCTTTTTCAATCTATATCCTCTATTGTTTTTCAGTCTCCTGGTTTTCAGAAATCATTGCCATATATGCGCCCCTTTTCTGGCTTACTTTCTTTTTTACAGTTTCACTCCATTACATGCTCTTCTTCTGCTTATCCACAATCTCTTTTTCACAGTTTCTTTCAAACGTATTCACGTACGTTCAATCTCACTGCTCTTCATCTGCGCGTTCTTTATCATTTGATTTACATTCAAAAATTTGCTCAAATCTTCCGCATGGTTCTGGACGTGCGCACTACGTACAATTTCTTGATCTAAATTTTTAAGAGATAATCCTGTTGGATACAAGAATGTACATTCACCATTCCCAATATATCCAACCTCCATGGTTAACAGGATACAGGGACGACATTTAATTTTCTTGTTTAAATTAAAGTAAATATACCAGAAGTATTCGTTTTTAGGTCCCCTGAGTAACAAGTAGTTGTTGTAAAACTTAAATGTCTGTATGTTCGTGTGTGCTCGCGAGGGTGTGGCTAAAGCTTAACAAACAATATTTTAAGCTGTGATGTGGCTGTGTCTGTGATAAATCTTTCGGACGCGATATCTCAAAAACTTGAAAAGCGTATGTACCACGTAAATGTCTAAACTGTGCTTTTCGGTAGTGTAAATGTCATTTTCTTTCTGTCGCGATAACTAAAAAAATTGAAGAGCGATTGTATTCAAGTGTAAGGTATATGTTTAGCACCAAAATGTCTAGATTTCAATGACTTTCAGAGGTAGTGGATTTTTGGAGTAAGGAGTATGAGGGGCTAATTTCGTTTTTCTCTCGATTGGAATAACTCAAAAATTTGAATTGAAATTTTGTTCAAACGTGACAATTATTTAAAACAAAATTTTTTGATTCTGGATTTGAGGAATATCGGTATAGACCTTACAAATAACATGACGAAAATTACGTAAGTTTTGGACGAACGAAAACAATGCGTGAAGCGCATCAGTCTCTATGAAAGTGTACAATTGTTACAAAATAACAATTATAATAATGTTTTAATTAATCTTTGAATAATTTATTCCACGTAAATAAAGAAAAATTATTATTTACCTAAGTTGCACTTAAATACCAGTCAAGGAACACATATAACGCCTGGTTTCATTAGTTCAGTTGGTATACAGTTTTCTGGCTAAATATTATTGCTTTTAGGGAAATATAGAAAACGGGTCAAACCTGACAAGAGGTAAACATTTGTGTTTAAGAAAACTATCTATTATGATTAAAGTGTAATAAATCTATTAAAGTCTGCTCCTTGTTGCTTTTGATTTACTAGATTTTTATTGAATAATCAATAGTGGGACAGTTTTTCGAGTCGTTTGACTCAAATTTTCTGTTTTAACGTACATTACAAAATATAATATATATATATATATATATATATATATATATATATATATATATATATATATATATATATATATATATATATATATATATATATATATTTAGAACGTTCAAGTGAGTGGTTGTGTGTTTGTGCGCGCTTGCAACAATTCAATTTTTTCATCAACAAATTACAGTATTTTGTGGTGAATAACGTCGCTTTGTGTTTAACAAGCATTAAGTTACTAGTATCTAAGAAAAATGCCATTATTATGTGTTATCTGCAATAAGAATGATAATAATTTAACTCTGCAGTGTGATGGTTGTAAAATGCATTTGCACACTACATGTATTCAAATGGATGCCGATGATGCTAAGCGTATTACCCGTCAGCATACTAAGGAGTGAAATTTTTCTGCAATGTTTGCAATAAAACAACGGATCAATTTTCGGAATTGAAGATTATGTTGAATGCTGTAATGGAACGTCTAGAAAAAATTGAATCAAGGCCGCTACAATCTCAAGAATTATCTCCTGAAGTCTTTGAATCGGTAGTTCGCGAAGTTCAAGACCGGGCAAGACGTAAAGCAACATTATAATCTATGGTATACCTGAAAATCAAGCGTCCGATATTGCAATTGTGAATAACATTTTACAAAATGGAAAACGAATATGGACTTGATTGATAAGGATAAGATATCGCGTATCGGTGCATTGAAACTGAATTCGGTTCGACTCGACCATTACGGGTTACATTAAATAATTCGCATCAAGTTTATACTGCTCCGCAATAAGTTTCTGTTAAAATCTGTAATGGAGTTTAAAGATATATCACTAAAAGCGACGAAACTCGATATCAAAGAGGATTGATGCAGAAATGCAGAGGTTTACTGAAAGAGAGAACAGAAAGAGGTGAAACAAATCTTACAATTAAATATGTAAACGGTTTGCCTAAGATTGTTGAAAAAAACTAAGTAACTCCAGCAGCAAAAGTTTAATTTGTTATTATCAAAACGTTCGTAGCATGCGTGGTAAGGTGTCCCAGTTCAATGTAAATGTAAGTGATTGCGAATACGATATTATCGCACTAAGCGAAACGTGGTTGTCTAATGATATATCATCTTCTGAGTATTTTCTAATGACTTCTATAGTGTCTTCAGAAAGGATCGTAATTTTGAAATAACTAAGACTAAGCGTGGTGGTGGAGTTTTAGTCGCGGTTAAAAAAATATTATGACTGAAAAGTTAGATCTAACGAGTTTAGAAAATTTGTTACCGGACTTTGATGTTATTGCATCAGATGTACTTTGAGCGCATGTAGTTTGTATGTATTCGTGTATATATTCCCCGTACACCGTATACTTTTGAACTTGAAGTGTTATTTGATTACTTTTTGCAAAACTACCCAAATGTTAAGAATATTTTATTAATAGGTGATTTTAACATTCCTACATTTTGTGAAAATAAATTGTCAGATTGTTTATATGCTACTGTCACTAATTTTGCGGATGTTATGAATTTAAAACAGTTCAATTATGTTTTAAATAATCAGGATAAACTGCTCGATCTTATTTTTGCTAGTATTAGTGTTACTGTTGATAAGGAAAATAATCCATTATTAAAGGAAGACATGTATCATCCAGCGTTAGTGTTTTCCTTTAATTTATCTGTACGATCGTCAGTCAATTTTTCTCCATCTCATTTTAGTAGCAAAAGATATAACTTTAATAAAGCAAATTTTCCGGATCTTTATAACGCTTTAGCAACAATTAACTGGTCCAAGGTAACTGAATGTATTAATGTAAACGATGCGTGTGATAAGTTTTATTACATTTTATATGAAACGTTTAATGCACATGTACCCTGTTACGGAATTTTAGCTAACCAAAAGTATCCTGCATGGTTTGATAAAAAATGATATCGAACATTAGAACGAAAAGCAGATTCTACCATAAATACAAGAATCTCGGATGCGGGTATAGTTTCATCAAATTTAAGGAATTGCGATCGTTAATTAAACAACAAATCAACACTGCCTACAATGAGTATGTTAGAACAGTCGAAGATTCTATCACTTGCAATAGTAAGACCTTTTGGTCGTTTGTTAGAGCTCAAAAAGGTTCTTCTAGAATACCAGGGAAGTTATATAAAGACAACAATGTATTGGATAACCCACAAAATATAGTAAATGCTTTTGTCCATGAATTCCAAACGGTGTATCAGGATTTGACGATGCAGGACGTGAACGTCATGCATCCTCAAATCTTGACTTTTTAAATATTAATATTTCAAATATATCAGAGAATGCTATTAGGTTGGCTAGCTCTAAACAGCAGGTTTCGATCAAGTTCCGAGCTATCTTATCAAGGATTGCTCAGACATACTTATGCAACCACTATTAGCAATCTTTAATCTATGCTTAAAAACGGCAACGTTTCCTGATAATTGGAAAATCACGAAAATCTGTCCTGTACTAAAATCTAAGGATCCCGCTGATATACGCAATTATCGACCGGTTGCAATTCTTTCCAATTTTTCTAAATTATTTGAACTGATTCTGTATAGTCACATTTACAGATCTGTAGAACCATACATTCACCATATCAGCATGGTTTTGTTAGAAAACGTTCCACCTGCACAAACCTTTGTTCTATCTCTCAATTTATCGCAGCAAATCTAGACATTCAAAAGCAGGTAGATGTGATTTATACGACTTATCTAAAGCTTTCGATTGTATTGATCACGATCTATTATTGGCTAAGTTAGAAAGTTACGGTTTCAGTAGATTATTGGTTGGCTTTTTTAAATCTTACCTAGGTAATCGGAATCAAATAGTAGTATACAATGGTTATACATCACCTCCATATGTAGCAAAGTCCGGCGTACCGCAAGGTTCACATTTAGGTCCTTTGCTTTTCGTATTATTTATAAATGACCTTGCTGAAAAACTTGATTGTAAAACTTTAATGTTTGCCGATGACGTCAAAATTTTGCATCTGTCACTAATCTGAAGGACTGCGTTGCGTTGCAGCGTAATCTTTCAGCTCTTTCTAATTGGTGCAGTTATAATAGGCTTAAACTTAATATTAGTAAATGTAGAGTTTTATCGTTTTCTAGAAAGCGCAATCCTATACATTTTGTATATGAAATTAATTCTATGACAGTCGACCGTTGTGCAGGTATGAAAGACCTGGGTGTACATTTGATATCGAATTATCTTTTAATCAGCACATGATGGACATCGTTTCATCAGCCAACAAATTATTAGGGTTCGTAATACGCCAATCTAAACAATTTACGAGTATCCGTACGATTAAGATATTGTTTATGCCTTTGTGAGGTCTAGGCTTGAATATTGTGCATTAGTGTGGTCACCTCGTTATGGCTGCTACAAAGTTTTAATTGAGAATATTCAACGCAAATTCCTGAAGTATTTGTGCTTTAAGATGTTTAATGCTTATCCTGAGAAAGGTTGTTCAAATACAATGTTGCTTAACACCTTTGATATGCAGTCTTTAGAGACTAGAAGGAATATCATAACTTTGTCATTTTATACAAAATGATACATAATTATATTGATTGTGCTTCTATTCTTGCCAACATTTGTTTTCATATTCCTAGGTTAGAAACAAGACAAAGATGTACATTTCATGTTCCTTTTGCCAAATCTAATTTACTTTTAAAGTCACCAGTGGTTAAAATGTCAATTGTACAATGAGATATGTTCTAATTGTGACATATATTGCTCTTCATTAACTTCTATAATTGACTGTTATGTTAACTACAGTAATAGTGCTTAAAGGTGTTCAAGGGACTGTCCTATTGTCAACTATGTGTCCTTCTTGTAAATCATTTTGTTTTTAGTGTTTACAGTCACTTAACTCTGTTTGTGGGCATTATTGTTATTATTATTATATATATATATATATATATATATATATATATATATATATATATATATATATATATATATATATATATATATATATATATATATATATATATATATATATATATATTGTTGTATTATATGTATGTGTATGTATATTATATATATATATTTATTAAATTATTATATATTATTATTATATCATTGGTAGTACACATAATTAGTTACTACTCACTTTGATGGGTTGATTATATATTTATATAAATCTTTGTATAGTGCAATATTATATAGTTTGCTCTGTAATTGGCTTTTGCTGTTGGGCAATAAAGGTTATTATTATTATAAAGGCATAATTTAAACGAGAAGGCACAAAAAATTCTAAACTGTTTTAACTTTTAAATTGGTTTTCATAAATGAGCACGCAACTGTGCCTGCCTCATGACAATAGTAGGTTTAAATTATGGTGATCGATTTTTCTACAATATGGTTTAGTACATAGTTTTGGGGTCCAATTAAGGGATTTTGATAGCTGTGGTAAAAGCGGTGCAATAGAAAAACACAGTTAGGTATTTTCCCTTTTTCTGACAGAATTGGCGATATATTTGATTTTGTGACGAAGCAACTTGCTTTTCAACTTTTGAACTTAAACTTCATTACTGTCTTCTTTTCCATATTTCGTATTTTCACATTTACTAACCTTTCATTTTATTTTTCTTTCGTGTTCATTACTCCGTCTTCCACTTCCTACATAATAACGCATATAAGGTTGTTTTGGTTTTGTCTTTGTGAGTCATCTTATAACATGTTGAGAGTCTTGAAGACAACGTCTCTGTTAGAAATACATGCAAGGTGTTATCACCAAAGCTAAGATGTTCGAACAACGAAAATGCAATAAAATACCTACTTGTAGTAAATTCTGGTTTTATTACAACTTTTTAATGGCTATATATATATATATATATATATATATATATATATATATATATATATATATATATTGTGTGTGTGTGTGTGTGTGTGTGTGTGTGTGTGTGTGTGTGTATATACATTGAAACTGAAAAAATAGACATCATGCGAAAAAAACAAGAAACAAAGATTGAAAATTCGAAATTATGTATGAATAGATTAATTATATTTGCTTAGTAAAGAGTCCTTCAGTCTTTTTTTTTAATTGCAACATTATGTGCAGTTCTTATATTTTCATTAACATGGTTATATAACTTAACTGCTTTGACTATAAAAGACTGCGTACGATTCTGTCTTATACCTAGGTGGAACTAAAGTTCTGTTTTGTTGACGAGTACCTTCGCTTAAATACAGTGGGGATTTATTCTTAATTGTTGAATAGATCAGTGTTAAAGTTCTAAAATCCTGGGTGACCTTAATTTTTAACATTGACAGCGTTCCATACTTATCATAAATTCTCTCGTCTATCTTCAAGTTTAAGATGCATTTAACACAAAGATTTTGAGCTCTTTGTAGCCTTAAGTGCTGTGTATAGTTTAAGTTCGACATGACGGCAATTCCATAAATAAAACTCGGAAAAACTGCGGCGTTAATAATTTATTTTTTTTACTCTAACCGGAAGATAAGAAAATACACTTTTTAGCATGTAGATCTTGCTATGCACACGATGACATACTGAATTAACTTGCTCCGTCCATGACAAGTTATTTTGGATTAATAGGCCTAATAGTTTAATTCTAATTACACGATTTATAAATACATCTTGAAGGGTTAGAGATGGCATAGCTGCATATCTTAAATTACACCAAAATCTGTCATGTCCAAAAACGATGTATTTGCACTTATCAGAGTTAAGTACTAATCCATCATTTTTACTTCAAATATTAATACTATTCAAATCATCTTGTATTTTCCTTATTGCGTTATCTATGTTCATAATATCTGTTGTAATATCCGCAAACATTACATGGTTACAGTTCCGGATTAACATCCCGTATTCTGTTTACATAAATTATAAATAACAATGCAGACAATGTTGAGCCTTGAGGTATTCCTCTCTCGACTGTTCTCCATTCGCAAAGCTTTCCCGACTGAGTTCTGACACATTGCGTTCTTACATTTAGATAAGACTTGAACCAAAGTATTGCTGATTCTGTATATTTTAATGATTTCATGACGGCCAATAAAACATTACGGTCAATTCTATTAAAGGCATGACTAAAGTCGAGAGATAGTAACACAGTTATTTTTGATTCATCAAACCTTTTCCTCATATCATCCGTTAATCTGATTAAGAGAGTTTCTGTACTATGTGTAGGTCAGTACGCAGACTGAAACTTGTTTACAAGATCGTAGAAATTTATGTATTCAGATATTTGTCGAAAAACGAGCTTGTCAAATATTTCCCCAATACCGATAAAATATCGATTGGTCGATATGACGAACATTCAGTGGTGGGATTCTAACTCTTCCTCCATATTTCAGGATAAGTACAGTTATTAATAGATTCATTAAAAATGTGACACAAAACTTCCATTATTTCTGTTTTAATCAGATTTAAAAAGTCAATGTGAATTCCATCGGGACCAACCCATTTAAACGTTATACTACTTAGTGCTTTGTAAACTTCGTCAATTGTAATTTCAGATAACTTAAAAACAGGAGAAGCACTGTTAAAGTTGTTTGTTGCATAATATTCTTCCAGATCAGAATCTGACGTGGAAGTAGTCACATGCAAACAAAATGCAATTGAAATCATTAACGGGTACTATACGATGCTCCTTGTTGTTATCGTTTCTTAAAACGTCTTGATTTTTTACAATTTTCCAAAATTCTTGTGTTTCTTTAATATTTTGAAACTGTTTTTTAAGATAATTACATTTTTCATTCCTTATCCAATTTTTTACTTTATTTCTTAAAATCCTGTATTTGTTCCATATTTCGTTTGATCGATTCCTTTTAAAGCACGTCAAAAATTTGTCTCGTTCTTTCATGACTGTTTTTATTTTGTCATTGAGCCAGGGTGCTGGTTTCTTTTTAGTAGAAAATTCTTTTAGAGGAAAACGTTTATCCATTAGAAATTCACACATTTGCGGAAAAGTATTAACTTTTTCATCCAATGTGGGGAGATTGTAAATTGCTTTAAAGTTAACTGATTGAATGTCTCTATATAACTTCTATTTATTAAATATTTTGGAATTACGTAGCTTTAATATTTTGCGTACCTTGGCTGAAGGATTAATCATAATATTCCAAATGATATTCAAAAGTTCCCTTTTATATACGTTATCAGCATCCTCATTCATATTAGCGTTTGAGTCACCTACTATTAGCACATTATTAAAATCCAAAGCCTGATATTGTATCAATTCGAACAATTCTTTTACACCGGGTAATTTCGGCGGTCTATAAATAACCCTAAATAGGCACTTATGATTTGCAGTTTTTATGCAACAGATTAAAATTCTGCTATATTGGAATAATTACCATTGGGTGCTTGAAGAATTTGGTATTTGAAATTTTCCCTTACATAGATTGCAACTCGGCCTCCTTTCCTTACAAGTCTATCATTTCTAAACCCATACATATCCAGCTAAATTAAATAGATTAGTATTTAAGGGCGGTTTTAAAGAGGTTTCTGTAACTGCTATTATATCCAATTGACTATTTTGAAAATGGTGGGAGAGATGGGGAGAGTGTGGGCGGAAGAGGGAGAGCGCAGTGGGAGGAAAGAGAGAGGCAGAGATGGAGATGGAGGGAAAGAGTGTCAGAGGCAGGAGAGATAGATAGAGAAGAGGCGGTGGGACGGTCGTAGGGAGGAGAGAGAGACGTACGTACACAGACATCACGGCGAAACATTGTAAAGCGTTGTAAAATGATGTAGCAGTCGATTTAGCGAAAGTGAAATAAAAGTCGGTTGCATAAGAATTATTCTTAAACACAAGTAGAAATAGGTTCATTATAGAGCTAGAAGTTAGGTAGAGTGATGGTCACCAAAACTATTCACGACGGTTCTCGAGTATGTCTAGATTTTGAGAGTAAATGAGTTAAAGTAAAGGGAAACAACCTTTGTTATGCGGACTGCATATTATCCAGAATACGGACACCATAAATGAAATTTGGGGGGGTGTTAGAAGAACTCCAGTACGTAACAATACAAAGATGCCTCATCATAAATCTCTACAAAACTAACATAATGACAAGTTGACATTTGGCACATTAAGTAGAATCCCAAGAGCTTGCAAAACATGTGCATTATCTAGAAGAATGGCATTAGGTATGGCAGCATATGGAAGGCTCAGAGAAATCTCGACTAGTATTCTACAAAATCTTAAACCCATTTCATTCTATTAATGCCTTCTCCTACTTTTAATATATGCAGCAGAGATATTAACTTTAGCCATTGTGTCCATGAAGAAACGTTAAGGAACACAAAGGAGCATACTAGGTCCAATGTAGAGTGACAGAATGATAACTAAGGAACTTTATGGAAGATACAGAGTGAAAGATGTCATTAAACGCATTGCAGAAGCAAAGTGGATATCTGATCCAAAATAATACCGGAATGGAAGATGGGGCAAGCAAGCACAGCTAGGGAAAGCCACCTACATGATGGACTTATGCAATAAAGATTATCTCAAAGTTGGATTGCAACCGTTCCAAACAGATCGCAAGGAGGACATGAAGTAGACCTACGTTCAATTCTGGACGAAAGAGGCAATGTAATTGTATTGATGGTGATGACAAAAATTAAAAAAAATATTTCGGTTATAGTAAATTAATAATTCAAATTCAAGTTGTTAGACTAATAAACGTATGCACGTTTTCAGGAGATTGTCTGGTATCTAGTTCCAAAGAAATGCTTTCATTATTTCAATTGCCCTGCAATGAAATGAATATAAAGGTATATTTTGTCGAGTAAATTTAATCGAACAATTGCATTAGATAGAACATTACCATCTCTTTGGCAAGAAATGGATAGGACTCTTTCGAGAAATGGCCTCAATCGGTATTACATCTTATCAAGTCATTGACTTAAGAATTATTCTACGCGTAAAGAAGAGTACGCTAGGGCACCGTTGTGTTTATACTACATGCCTTATCTCATGCCTAGATGGACATTTTCTAACATATTTCCTAGATGATCTAGAACATTTAAATATCTGTATGTGGTTAAATGATTGTCAAATACTATTGGGCCAATGAGCATGTTATGAATAATTCCACACCAAACGTTCACTGAAAACCTGTGTTGATGATTTGACTCTATGGTTTCATGTGGATTCTAGAAATTCGATGTATGGTTACTCTTCATATTCATTAATCCATTCCTTGTAAATGTAGATTCATCCGTGAATAACACTTTATTGACTTTGTCGATTCTGAATTATCCAGAGGCAAAATTCCATACGTTTAAGGAAATCTGTGCGCAAGAGAGCTTGAATCGGCAGGATATGAAGTGGATGAAAACCATGATGTCTTAATGTCTTCAAAAATCGCATTTGTGATACATTACCATGTGCAGATATTCGGCGAATAGCGGTGCTGGGATCATTATCATTTTCTCGAAGTATGTTCTCTTCATTTTCCAGTACCTGTGGCATTGCGCATTCAGTCGACGGCTTGACGAAAGTTCCGCTTTGGCGTAGGTGGGTGTGTACGTTTTGGAAAACTTGTCGGTTTTATATTCGCTGTTTTGGAAATTTCAATATATACTCTCGCACAGCTGCCGCTAAGTTTCCACACCCCGTATAACGAAAATATCTTTTTGGGTTACGAATATTTTTTTTTCATTCTCCAAGTTAGCGAGATACTGACAAACACAATTTATAATTTCACAAAAATACGTTTCCTCCAATCAATTTCTCAAATCGAAAACGATTTAATAAAACTCTCGTATAATTTCACAGTTTGTAAACAGTTGTAATTGGGCAGCTAAACAATTAAATGTGAGCTGTATTTTAATTGCATAAATGAATCATAATTTTTGATATTAGGTACAATACTTTTACCTCGGGCATTTGTCGTAAATTTATTTCCGAAAATATATTTTCAGAATTGAAGCTTTGTATGTTAACTTCCAGACATGTAATCATCCTTTTACAAATACATTTAATTTTTACCTGGAATACAAATTTTCCATCAAACTGGCTGAGATAAGTAATGGTAATTAATAATCCAGACAAAGATAAATAAACACACATTGTACGGAAATAAAAAACATAACAAAAGCTATTAAAAATGGTTTTTTATTACACCAAAATTTACAATGAAACCTCTAGTCAGTAATTAATTAAATTACAATAAGTAGGTACATTACGTTATCGTAATAAAAATCAAAATGAAACAGAACAATGTAATTTATAGATTATTATATTTTTTGACCTTCCACTTTTGTTACCTTACTACACCGTATTACAAGTGATGACTGTTGATTAGATAGTAATTACAAACACGGAAACAACTATCCATAAATCTAAATTAAAAAAGGAAATAACTAACATTTCCTCTTTTTGTGATAAGTACACACTTTAGTAGCTAGCACTCGATAAATATTGGTTTGGACTTTTTATTCTGGCGCAACCATCTGCTTAAAATAAATAAATTTTCTGACCGACTTAAAGTAAACTACCTACAGTTTTCCTCAGTTGATTATATTTAGATATTGTTTCCTTTAGTTTACTGAGATATCGGACTGTATTGCTTTCTATAGTTACCTATCTCTCTGTATAAATTAAAATATTCATACTTTTAAGTTTATGATTTCCTTTCATTTTGCATTTCTTCGGACGTTAAAGGTAAATAAATATAATCGTATACAATCTGTTGAAACAATAATTTTCAACCAATAATTTAAACTTTTGTACTTAAAAAGTCGAAGCAAATGTAGTTCTTAACAAAAATAGTAATTTTGGAGAAGATATAAAATATATTTATATGTTTAATATATTTTACTTTACATCTCCAATAAGAGAATGGTGTTAAAAATATAACTATCAAATAATTTAGACATAGTAGTACATTCGTTAATGAAATAATGCATTTAAAAAAATATAATACAGCGTGACGCAATACGATAAAGTAGTGAAAATTATCTTGGCTCACAACGTGGTAGTCTAATTTTTGTCGTTAGCTTGAAGGGAAATTTCATTTCTGAAAGTACCTTTCACTTTTCCCGTCTTTCTTCTCTTCTTTCTATTTTTTTTCTTTTCAGTAGGAGGTCCACAGCGCCTAGCTGCAAAGGCCCTCTTGCGGAGGCCATTTAGAAGTCGAGTTGATCCTGATGCTAGCTACAGGTGGACCCGTTGAGAAGTCGACACATTCGCCCGGTGTAGTATTTATAATTACAACTCGCTGGGGGTAGTCAACCGCAGACACGTTTAATATATCTTAGTTCATCTTTTCAGGTGCCATTTTCAATCTCTTGGTGTCGTATTTAAGATCCTCGCCCCGTAATTAGGGCCATTTTGTCAGTATTAAGAGCATTTTCGCTAACCTAGAGGGTAGGCAGTCGCAGATGCGCACACTTCTATCTGATTGATCGTGTGAACAGATTATTAATTAAAGCCCACTATCTAGTTACAGAAAAGAAAGTCGACTTTATTTCCAGTTTTCATAACTGCTTCTGCCAATGTCATCCGATTTAATACAAAGACAAAAACAAGATGCAAGTCTAAGAGGTTGATTTGATTTAACGTTCAGCTTGCAAAAACCAATTTTTAGTTCTAAAATACCGATTTGGTTTAAATTACAGCTTAAGAAAAACCTATATTGCCATAGTTGATCCTGACTCTTAATTCTCTACTTGAAAACCGCATAATACACAGGGTGGAGTATTTACAATTGTATTGGTGTTTGCGTTTGCGTTTGCGTTTGCGGACGTAGGCGCAGACGCAGGCGCAGAATCAGAGACAGGCGTGGACACATACACATGTACATACGCATAAGCATACACTTACACATACACATACCCATTCACATACACATACACATACATACACGTACACGTACACGAACACGTAAACGTACACGTACACGAACACGTACACGTACACGTAACGTACACGTACATCACGTACATACACTACACGTACGACACGTACACGTACGTACACGTACATATTCGTACACGTACACGTACACGTGTAAGTACACGTAGTACGTACTCTACACATACACATATAATACACATACATAATACATATACACATACACATACAATATACATAATACACATACATATACATAATATTACTATTACTAATTTTTACATACACAGATACATCATACACAATACATCTTTAAAAACATTATAATAAATACATATATTAATATAAATATACACATATACATATATAAACATACATATATATTTATACATATACACTAAATAAGTCACATATAATACATTACATATCACATACTACATACATATTCAAATTACACATTTATCATATAGCACTATTCTATACTACATACAATATCACATAATATACATATACTGATTATCAATGAACACTATAATACCATATATCATAAAAGCATAACATACTACACATACCATACGAATACATTCACATTTACATGATACATATCATATGAACATACATGCTAACGATTGATTAAATTATGCATTAAGTATCACATCATATCTATATTCATAAAATACACATGTAACTGTCATACATGATAAATGCACCATAAAGTCATGTAACATCATTACACTAGACACATGAATACACAATTAGCATTCACATGATAGCTACATATCACATCACATGACAGTACAAATGCATCATAGCACACAGTCACAGTCATATGCACTACACATGATACTACACTTACTACAACGACAGACAACACGACATACACTACATCACTACACATTCAACGTACGTACATGCACTACTATACAGTACTCACACGAACACATCGGTACTACTAATTACATGTAATAGTACATTCACATACAGTAACACAGTACATACAACGTACATAAGTAGACACATAGTCTACATACACAGTAACACGTACAATCATTCACTAACTACACACGTCTACAGTAACGTACCTCATACACGATACGTACATACAACGAAACATACGTATCAGCATATAAACATGCAACTCTAATGAACATAATCATGTGAATAACATGACATAACATACAAAATACACATAACTAACATACTAATACACATGACATCACTCATACACTAACAACGTACATACGAATGCATAGCAATGCACATAGACATGACAATTACGTAATCATACACATCAATACACATACATCATCACTACATCTATTTCTATCATACACATCAATAACTACACATAGCATAATAGCACATACAAACAAACATACATCAGTACAATATACAGAATACTATCAACTACAAAACTACACGAATATACACTCAAGTACTCACATACAATACTATATACATCTGATCACGATACAAACTACACATACACATAAACATCATACTAGCATATCACTACACATACACATCAATATTACAACGTACATGCAACAGTAATAAGCAATAACACTACTCATACAAAACATATATATAACAATTAACATACACATCATCTATACACATTACACAACAACTACAGTAACACACTACACTATCACGTACATGCGATACGTCAACACATACACATATCAGTCACGTACTACACATGCATACACATCACTGATATCTGAACACTATCACATCATACTACACTACATCATACACAATCATGACACATAGCACACACATACATGATACACTACAACATGCACATTACGATCATATTATACACATAACATACACATCACATCACATACATCACTACACATACTACACATACACATACATCACAACACATACATACACTACACATAACACTACATACACACTACACACTACACATACACAACATACACATACACATAACATACAACAACACATACACATACACATACATACACATACACATACACTACACATACAATAACATACACATCACAACACACACACATACACATACACATACACATACACACATACATCATCACATACACATACACACATTGCACATACATCACATACAACACATCATCACATCACCATAACATCACTACAACATACATCATACAGCAACAATCATCATACATATCAGTAAGCACTACATACACATACAGTACAACACATCAATACAGTTACAGACACAACACGTTGACAGTACACATACAGTTACATCTACACGTATACACTACAGTACAATACACACATCACATACATAACACTACACATACATACATACTCACAGTGACATCACTACACAGTACACTTACTACTAGTCATTACACTACACTACATATATCATACCATACAATGCATACATACATCATCATACCATAACATTCACATATACATCACTACACACATACATACACATACTACATACATACATCATACATACACATACACATACACATACTACATACAACTACAGACACACTACACATACACATACAGTCATCACTATCATACATACACGTCACTACGACATACACTACACATACACTACACATACACATGCATGACACAATCTAAACGCATGCACAAGTATCATCCATGACAATAAACACTACGTAATGCACATGCATGCACATCACATAGCACTACAATACACATGAGCTACATCATAAGCATACACAGTGCAACGTACACTACACGTACACATCAGTAACTACTACGTCACATATCACGTACACAGCATACAAGTACAGTACACATAAAACACATATCGTATATAATATATCAATACAATGTTCACATAACATACACGTACAATGTACGACATATCCAACGATCATATCACTTCACATACACTACACTACACATACATACATAACAGTACATTTTGTCATCACTACACTCACTGCATTAATGACATCTACACTACAGTACAATACGACACTACTCAAAATACACTACACATATTACATACATACAAGCATACATACAGCAATCATACATAACATACCATACACATGACATACACATGCACTATCATCTACATGACATTCACATCATTCATCAATACACAATTACACATACACACTGACATACATAACACGATACAGTACAGTACATCACTAACCACGTAACTACACTACAATACACACGTACGTACACTACACGTACACAACGTACACGTACACGACACGTACACGAACGTGCACTACAGTAACGTACGCACGTACACGTACGTCACTCACATACACGTACACAGTCACGTACTACCACTACACTACACGCACATCACGTACACGTACTCTACCGTACTCATATCATAATACACTACACATACACTACACATACATACACATACACTACACATACATACACACATACACACAATACATACACATACACATACACGTACGTACACGTACACGTACACACGTACACATACACAGTACACGTATACACACGTACGTGCACATACACGTACACACTACACGTACACGTCACGTACGCACATCAGTACACGCACACGTACACGTACACGTACACGTACACGTACACGTACACGTACACGTCACATACACATGACACGTACACACGTACACGTACAGTACACGTAACGTACACTACACGTACACATACACGTACACGTACTACGTACAATATACATATACATACACATACACATACACACATACACATACATACACATACACTACTACATACACATACACATCACATACACATACACTACACACACATACACATACACATACGCGTACGCATCGCATACGTACATACGATACACATACGCATACGCATACGCATACACATACCATACATACATACGACATACGCATACACGATACACATGCATACACATACACATACACATACACATAACATACACATACATACACATACAATACACATACACTACACACATACACATACATATACATACACATACACATACACATACATATACACTACACATACACATACATATACACATACACATACACTACTTACACATACATACACATACACACATACACACACATACACATACACATAACATACATACATCATACACATACACATACACATACACATACACATCATACACATACATAACACATACACATCACATAACACATCATACACATACATCACATACATACACATACACATACACATACACATACACATACAACACATACACATACACATACACATCACATACACATACATACACATACACACATGCACATACACATACACATACACATACAATAACATACACATACACATACACATCACATACACATACACATACATATACATACATACATACACATACACATACACATACACATACACATACATACTACATACATACACATACACATGACACATACACATGCACACATGCATGCACGTACATGCACATGCATGCACATGCATACCATACCATGCACATGCACATGCACATACACATGCACATGCATGCACATGACATGCACAGTACACGTACATAGCACATGCACATGCACATACAGCACATCACATACACATACACTACACGTACACGTACACGTACACGTACACGTACACGTACACGTACGCATACACGTAGCACGTACGACACGTACACGTACACGCACACGTACACGTACACGTACACGTACACGTACGTACACTACACGTACAGTGCACAGTACACGTACACGTCACGTACAGCGTACACGTACACGTACACGTCGCACGATACGTACACGTACAACACGTCACGTGCACGTAACGTACACGTACACGTACACGTACACGTCGCACACGTACACGTACACGTCAGACGTAGCATCAGTACACGTACTATACTATACTACACTACACATGCTACACTACACTATACATACATACATACATACACATACACTACACATACACATACATACACATAACATACACATACATACACATACACATACTACATACACGTACACACACGTACACGTACACGTACACGTATCTACACGTACACGCATGACACGTAGTCACGTACATACAGTACACATACAACAATACACATCACATACAACACATACACACACTACACTACACACACTACACACATACAACATACACTACACTACAACTACACTACACTACACTACACTACACATACACAACAATACACATACATACATACACTACACTACACTCACATAACATACACTACACATACAACAACTACACATACACATACACTACACACTACACATACATACACTACACACTGCACTACACATACACATACACATACACTACACATCACATACACTACACATACACTACACTACACATACACATACACATACACGATACACATACACATGACACACATGCACTCACTGCACATGACATACATACATGCATCACATGCACATGCACATACACATGCACACATACCACATCACACACACATACACATGCACATGCATCATGCACATACACATGCACATGCACAGCATGCACATACATGCACATACATGCATCACTGCACATGTGCATGCACAGCACATGCATACACATGACACATACACGTACACGTACAGTACACGTACACGTACACGTCACGTACACGTACACGTACACGTACACGTCACGTACACGTGCACGTACACGTACACGTACACGTACACGTACACGTACACGACAGTACACGTACCTACACGTACACGTACACGTCACGTACACGTACTACGTACACGTAACATACACGACATACACACGTCACACGTACACAGTCAGTACACGTACACTACACGTACACATACACGTATACACTACACGTACTACACGTACATCACATACACATACACACTACACATACACATACATACACATACATCATACACAACTACACATACACATCATACACATCACATACACATACACTACACGTACACGTCACACGTACACGTACACGTACGCACATACAACGTACACGTACACAGTACACGTGCGTACACGTACACGTACACGTACACGACACGTACACGTACACGTACACGTACACGTACACGTACACGTACACGTACACGTCACGTCACGTACACTACACGTACACGCACAGTACACGTACAGTACACGTACGACACGTACGCACGTACACGTACACGTACGTACACGTACGTACACGTACACGTCACGTACACGTCACGTCACATGTACACATACACATACACATACACATACAACATACACATACACATACACATACACTACACATACACATACACATACACATACACATACACATACATACATACACATACACTACACATACACATACACAACATACATACACATACACATCACATACACATACGCATAGCATACCATACATACGCATACATACGCATACGCATACACATCATACACATACATACACATACACATACACATACACACTACATACACATACACATACACATACACATACACATACACATACACATACACATACACACACAATCACACACACACACACACACATACACATCACATACACATACACGATACGCATACATACGCATAGCACATACGCATACGCATACGCATACGCATACGCGTACACTAGCGTACATAGCACATACACATACACATACCATCACACATACATACACATACACATACACATACAATACACATACAATACATACACATACACATACATACACACACACACACACACACACACACACACACACAACACTACACATCACATACACACTACACGTACACACGTACACGTACACGTACACGCACATCACACGTACACGTCACGTACACGTACACTACACATAACATACACATACACATAACATACACATAACATACATACACATACATACACACATACACATACATACACATACACATACACAACATACACATACACATACACATACACATACACATACACATACACACACACACACATACACATACACATACACATACACATACACATACAAATACACATACACATACATGTACACTTACATATGCACATACGTGTTAATTTAAATTTTAAAGGATGATACGGAAACTATCTATGCTGTGTAATTTTTAGTAAGTCATCTTTAAGTTTAATTTTTTTTCTCGCACGCGGCTTTGTAAATCGTGGCTTATTAAGGCGTGGAAGCCTTCAAACACTATAAGTGAAGCGTTTATAATACAAGTCGTTAAACTGTGTCCTAGTTTTACTCATTAATATCTACAAGGAGCAATACATCTTACTTGCACAGAGTTATTTATACCGAATCTCGTGCCGCTTTATTTTAAATCCTCCCAACTAATATTGTATTAGAATTTACGTCTATGATGTAAGAGAAGTGGTTAAGTTAATAACAGAGGATTAGTTTGTCCTTCTATTATGGGCCACACCGAGCTGACTGGTCAATGTTAATACGACTTGTTTAGTATTCTGGAGATAATAAATGATTCGGTTCTCGTTACCACCTAGTTAGTATGGGTATGCTCACATCGTGTATGTTGGAAATCCACTTCTGTGGCTAAAGGGGCTTGGAGTGCTAAAGCAACCCGCCCTATCTAGTGTGGACGGAGTAAAACACGTTACTCCTTCTTTGTTCTTATACGCTACAAATACTATTCCAAACCAATAAAGGAGAGAGCCCACCTCTTCAAGAGCTGCAGAACCAATCGGTATACAAAGCGACTAGCAAGAAAATTACTAGTTAAACTGATCCTACCTTAATCCCGAACAGCAAACATTAAATCAATACAAAAATAATTCTTGCACCAAGACCTACTCAATATCTATACCGTAACCATTGCTGTAGATTTTATGTATAATTTAATTTTTACCTAATAATTAAAAAGATTCAAATTTAATAGATGAGATAACGTTTAGGCCATTGAACATCTTTGGAATTCCGTAGATTAATCTTTAAGAGAAACCATTTTTATTGTAGTATTGTCTCTCAAATTATATGCGACTAGATATAATTAAAAGGTAATAAAGAAAGCAATTTTAATATAAAACGATTATAGTTTTCAATTAGGTATATATATATATACGTTATATGGAAAATTATGGTGATTAATATATTTTGGATCTATACTTTTCTTTATATAGTAAATTGATGTTTTGACTAAACATTTCTAGTGGTAGAAACATAATTCCTCGTCCATGCTCTCAAGCATACTGTATGATAACTATACAACAGGTTATTAAAGGTTTTCAGAAAGTGTATAATAAAATCGATGAAAAGGACTCTAGCAGTAACTTGGATTAAACGAATTGAAGCAGATGTGTAAGACACGTTTCTATCATTTTAAGGTTAAATTGATGCGCGCTTGGTTATTGAATCAACATGCATATGACTATTAAGCAATTCTTATTTAGAGCTCTTTTTTATTTACTACGAAATTGATGCACGCTTGGTTATTGAATCAACATGCATATGACTATTAAGCAATTCTTATTTTGTGCTCTTTTTTATTTACTACGATGAGTTGTACCTTTAAAGGGCAATTATATTTGCATGCGTGTGTTGTGTAGAAATGTAATTAAATCTAAATTATTGTGACTCTCTTTTTAGATGGGTACTTTAGCATTTCACAAGTAATTCCATCTACGCCTGCTCCGTTGCCATTTTTAAGCCTTCCTACTGTTTTCTCTACCTCATTTATCCCAATATCGTTCTCAGTTTCATTCATCATTTCTTCTACATTCTCCTTATTTAACCCTTCAGTCTTACTTTCCTCACTACTGTACAGTTTTCCGATATATTATTGCCAGTATTTCCTCACTTCACAATCGTCCTATATTATTTGGTTGCTCATATCTGTCGCTCCTGCAGCGTTCTGTTTTGGGCCACGTTTTGTATTTTTGACCCATTTCCAGAAGAGTTTTTTGTTTCCCTCAAAATCATTCTGCATTTTCTCTCCTTTCACAGCCATCACTTCCTCTTTACTTATTCTCTTTCTCTTTACTTCCCTCTGTACACCCACACACCCGTTCATATCCCCTACTATCATCACTCTTTCGTTTGGCTTACATACGTTCAATACGTTCTCTACTTCATTCGAGAAGTTCTCACGATCCTGGCCTCTTTCTCCAGTCACCGGTGCATAGCATGCAATAAGAAAAATTCATCGAAACTTCACTTTCATTCTAACCCATATTACCCGGGGAGATACCAACTCGCACTGTTTAACACATATTTTCGCTCTTTCACTTACGATCACCCCAACTCTTTTTGCGCCATGCACTTCAGTCTGAACTCCTTCCATAGTGCTAGGCTGCCATCCTTCATCTCCACAGCATCCTTTCCTTTGCGCTTTGCCTGCGATACACACAGAATATCAAGGTGTCTTTCGTACATTACATTGGCAATTTCAAATACCATGCATACCTCTAACATTCCACTTACCGACTCGCCATTCATTCCTTGCACAGTCGTCAGCAACGGGCCTGTCTGTTTCGATCTTGACCGCTCCTTGTAGCCAGGTAGATCCGAGGCAATTATATTATTGTCTTGAGTAATACCATAGCGATCGAACCGGTTACGGGCCAAATCCTGCTCCCGAACGATGTACCATTCCCTACTAACGGTATCGTCCTACTACCGGACAGTTATTTGTCTACTGCCTCGACATGTAAGGAAGTAAATAGAAATATACGCAGAGTCAAGAAAGATATAACTAATATAGCGTATACTTACCGTATGAATATCTAAATGCACATATATACATATACATTTTTCACTTACATACCCTTCAATCACATCACGTTTCAACCAGATTGCTCCCTACGCGATTCCTGGCTCCGCGCACTCACCGGACTTGCTGTTATTTATTTGCGACCAAATGCTCCAATTATTTTTAATTTAGCTTTCCGAGTTATAGTTATGTCTTTCTTATTTAATTTAATGTTTATTTATCAAATCAAGGGCACTGCATACAACATGGTATATTTGAAAAAAATCGAATCACTAATAAAAAATTATCTAAGGATAACTAAATAAAAGGAATATATATATATATATATATATATATATATATATATATATATATATATATATATATATATATATATTTAAAATTGACCGATTCAGCCGAATTATGGAAATACAAGGTTTTTTTGTTAATATCAATATCACCCTATACCTTTACTGTTCGACGGATTTACTTCAATTTTTAGACTAATAGTTTAATAATACCAATTTTTTGGTGTGGTGAAAATCACACTTTGATTAAATGAAGTCATTAACTGGTTAAAAAGTACAAAATTAAGGATCGGCATTATAAATTACAAAACAGAACCGATATTTTTTTAATACATAACAACTATAATAAAAAGTAACAGTAAGAACCTACATTAAAAGTGCACTCCATCAGCCTCGATCTATTTCTGTGAACGTCGATATAAATTCAAAATTGACTTTCTTATCATATATGGATTTTGTCTATCTTCTTCACAATAGGAAATAATTATATGTAATAGCTACTCCCTGTTTTCAATGGGAACACTATAAACTTTTTGTTTTTAGTGGCCCCATAGAAAATAGTCCACCGGGTTGAAATTAGGGGATCTAGCCGGCCAAGGATGTGGCCCTCTACGTCCAATCCAACGGTTTGGTCATTTTTTATTTAAACATTCCCTAACTTCAACGCCGAACAACACCGTCATGCTGAATTGCATTCCTTGAAAATTATGGCTTAACAGTTGCCCAGGCAAACTATTTTGAAGAAAATCCAATTAAACGGCCCTTGTTAATCTTTGAGCGAAACATGCGGCCCAATGAAGGTATTAATAATTAGACCGCACCAGACATTGAAACAAAATTTATGTTGCGAGTGAGACTGTCCTACTATGTGTGGATTTTCGTTTGCCCCAACATGAGAATTTCTGTTAAAAACACCGTCTCTTCTGAATTGGGTTTCGTCTGTGCGAAGGATTGTTTTTCTATGGTTTTTAATCCAACGAGAAAACGTAAGTCTGGGAATATTGTCACCTTCTTCCAACTTTTGAACTTCTTGGATATGATAAGGGTATAAATGTTCCCTTTTTAGTGTTTTCCATACGAGTGTTTGGGGTATTCCCAGCTGTGCGCTAATTAATCTGGTGCTGGTATTAGGGTTTGCATGTACAATGTCCATAATATTTTCTTGCTCTGCGACATTATATCGAAGAACTTTATCAACACGAATACTGGTAGAAGGAAGTTTTCCATGTTGTTTTAAATAATTGTACACCGAAGAAAAAGTCTGGTAGTTTGGTGTTCTTCTATCCGGAAAACGTCTTCTGTAACATTTTGCTGCCGCCCTTCCATTACCATCGCAAAGATCATAAACATAAATAATATCGGTATATTCAGCATTAGTGTATATTACCATCTTTAAGTTATTATTAAACTAAATTTGTATGTATGGAAGTACGTGGTATAAAAGAAAAATTCAATAAAAGAGGAATATTTATTTAAATGTCAGATTGACGGTTGCCACAGCAACCTAGATCGTCTGGTGGAGATGTTCATAGAAATGCATCGAGGTTGATGGAATGCATTTTGAAAATTGAATTTTTAATTTTTATTAGTTTTACTATATTTTTTTGTAGCCAGCGTGATGCGCATGAACGAACAGTGTGGTTAAGGTTAGCAAATAAACAAACTGAACAGTTCGTGGATACAGCGTTGGTAACTTTATTTTAGCTCAAAAAGATTCTTAATTGTGCCAAACTAGTTAATAACTTCATTTTATTCATCTATCCGAGAGCTTATGCTGTAATAAACAAAAATTACAAAAGCGATATTCAGGATGTGTTTTAACTACCTGAAAAAGTTGGTATTATAACGTAGACTATTAGTCTAAAAGGTGAAGTAAGTCCATCGAACAGTAGAGAAGATATAGGGTGATATAAATTTTATCAAGATATAGGGTGATATAGATTTTATCAAAAACAGGAAATCACCCTGCATTTCCGTAACTGGTCTGAATTGGTCAATTTTAATAGTAATTCGTTAATGGTCTAACTGTATCCTATATCCACCACAAGTATGTACTGTGGCTCGCGAATCAGACTGTATATATACAGGGTGTCCCAACGATTTTGGGGTGAAAGATTACGCCTATAGTGTCCATTTAAAAAACCTTATAACAGATTATTGTAGTCACCAACGAGAAGCATCTTGTAAAACTATTTTTGTATATATGGGATGGCCCACTTTCGAGCTCTACACTGAACTTGTGTTTTTTAATGGAACATCCTGTATATTTTTGTATATTTGAATTCTCTGTTAAATGCTGAGAAAAATTATATAAGGTACTATGGGCCTACGACTAACGGTTCCTAAGTTATTGACATTTTTATGTAAAAAATTAGTCAAATAAGTGGGCTTGTGTCCGCTATCTTGAAAAATAGCGGAGTGAAATTTTTCGATTTGTTTTTCCAATCTGTCTAGTTTTAACTTCTACATTCGGATTGCAGACCCTTTTCTGTACATATACAGGGTGGTCAATTTTGCTCAATGTCATTTTTCTCATTTTTTTTAACTTCAGCATTAATAAAGTTCGTACTCGTAAGTTTTTCACAACTGACGATTATTCTGTTATAGATTTATTTTGTTTTATTTGATTCCAAGGCGCTCTATTTTTTAAAACTGATACTCGATTTTAACTTTACAGTTTTTATTAAATTACAAGAAAACTACTTGTTATAAATAAGGTAAACTATACATTTTTGAAATCAGTAAAAAATATGCTATTTAATAGGACTAAAATAAACTATACGTTCCATTAAAAAAAAAGTAACGTTGTGTTATATCTCAAAAATGAAAAGCAAAATAAATTTAAAAATAGACTTATCTTAAAGTTGGTGGTCAAAACTCAAAACGTCATTTGATTGGTCTTGAAATTCTGCCCAATATTGCTAATTTAACCGACCCTGTAGCTGTTATAATAACAAAGTTACTCATAGGAACTTAGTCAAGCATTGTACCCTGTATATATATATATATATATATATATATATATATATATATATATATATATATATAGAGAGAGAGAGAGAGAGAGAGAGGGGAGGGTAGAGGGGGAGAGAGAGAAATTGCTCTCTTAATGAACGAACAGAAGTTCAATATAATAGTCATTAACTGTACTTATTTAAAATTAACGTAATTAAAGTGTTATCATGTGCAAAACCTTATCGAACTGCGGGCTCACATGAAATGCAAAAGTTGACTGTGATCCTTTATTGTGTATAAAAATTATAATACATCGTAACTAGAGAAGTATATACAGGTTAAGTTTGAATCAATTGTGTCTTGCCTCCTCGATAGCTCAGTTGCGAGAGTCCCACTATAACAAAGTGGAGGTCGTGAGTTCGAGTCCCTCTCGAGTTAATCTTTTACTGTATGTACTTTAAAAGTTAATTTTACATAAGTACAGTTAATGATATATATTAAACATATTGCAGTTTATACACAGGCTGCCATAATATTAAAGAAACACTAAGGTTATGTTTTTTTTAATGGAATCTACCTAGTTTGATTTTATTTTTGGGTTCTATGCTAAATTATGAATCACTTTCATAGATGTCGTCTTTACTTATTTGTTATCAACTTTGATTTGTGGCACTTTTTTGCCACGGAATGCAGGGGTCTGTTTAAAAATACGTACCTTCTAAATCTTTCCAGACAATTAAAAGTAATTAACGTCGTTTGATTCCTGCATGTTTGGCCTATCCTTTACGTGTTTACTTAATAACCTGCTCAATTGAATGTGCCTACTGCGAGAAGAGGAAGTAAGAGAGACAATAAAGAAGGTAAAAAGGGAAAGCGGGAGGAGAAGATGAATTACAAGGTGAGGAGTGGATATACGGAGGTGACAAAAAGGATGACGGAAATAATAAACAAAATATGGAGAGGAGGAGGATTCTCGGAGAGGTGGGGGAAAGGACACATTTGCCCAGTGTACCAGTGTACAAAAAAGGAGACAAGAATCGGATGACAAATTACAGGGGAATTACATTGCTAAACACTGCCTACAAAATATACGCGAACGTTTTGTAAGGTAGGTTCAAGAAGGAGGTGGAGGATAAGAAGCTGTTACAAGATGGACAGGCAGGATTCAGGAATGGAAGGAGAACGACGGATAACGTATACATATTGAAGCACATGGCAAATAAGGAATTAGGAAAGGAAAGAGGTAAAATGGTAGAGGTATTCGTAGACAATACAGCGGCATTTGATAGGGTGAACTGGCAAGAGTTGTGGGAGTTCATGAGAAAAAAAATATAAGCGAAAACATAATAGAAAGGATAGAAGAAATATACGAAGAAACGAAGAACATGGTGAGAGTAAATGGTGAACTGAGTGAAGGATTTGTAACCAGGAAAGAATTGAGACAAGGATGCCCACTGAGCCCAAGCCTCTTAGCGGTATATACTGACCTAGAGGAGACATTAAGGGGGCAACAAGAGGGAGGCCTGGTGATGGGGAAAGTGAAAGTGTGGACGCTGGCATACGCGGATGATATAGTGTTATTAGCAAGGGAGGAAAAAGAAATGAAGGGAATGTTAAAAACTTTGGACAGTTCTGGAAGTCAATGCGAGTAAAACTAAGGTAATGGTATGGAGAAAAGCGGGCGGAAAAAGGCAAAAAGGAGGAATGGAAACGGAAGGATGAGGAGATATACCAAGTAAAGGAATTCGCTTACCTGGGATACACAATGAGACAAGGCAATAAAGATGTGGAACATATAAAAGAGCGACTGAGAAAAGGGAATAAGCTAATGGAACAAGTGTGGGGTGTAAGGGAAAGACTATTTGGAATGGACATAAGGAAAAGAAAATTATTGTTTGAAAAACTGGTAAATAGTGTGGTACTGTACGGGGTGGAAGTGTGGGGGTAGAAAGAATACAAAGAGATAGAGTGGTTTCAAGAAAAATACTGGAGGTGGATACTGGGAGTGGAAAGAGAAACACCAGGATACATCATTAGAGAGGAGGTGCAAGTAGAGAAAGTAAGGGCGGAGGCGGGAAGTAGAGCAGTAAAGTACGAGGAGGAAATGAGTAGAAGAACGGAGTGTAAAATTCTACAAGACTGCTCGAAAGAAATAAGAGAAGAAAGAATAGAATATGGACAAAAAGCCAGGAAAGAGTATTACGAAGGAAACGTATATGCAAAAGAAAAAGTAGAAAGACTAGGAAGGGAAGGAGTGAACGTGAGAGAGGACATAATTAGAAGGAATAGAGGTGTACAAAATCAGGAAAGATGGTCGAAGGTAAATGAAGGAAAATACAATGTAAACTATAGGAACATTAAGGGAGAAGGGATACCGAGATATTTGATTGGAAAGGGAAAGAAAATGATAGCGGGATTTAGATGTGGAAACGAAGACGGGGGAAACAGGTACTGGAGAGGAACGAAGAGGGAAAATGCAGGATGTGCGGAGAAGAGATAGAGTCTATTAAGCACATGTTGCAAGAATGCAGGAAATTAAAAGAGGAGGAGAGGACGGTGGAAGAGATACTAGAAGAAGGAGGAAGGAGAGCGGAGTAGATGCAAGAAACATGGAACAGAAGAAGACAGTTAATGGGAGAAGAGAAAAGAGAGAAGAAGCTAGTGTAAGTGAAGTAAAAAAAGGAGAGACTGTAAAGAGTGTAAATAGAGAAGGCAAATGTCAATAGTAGAATGGAAGCACTTTGCAAAATTTCTGTAAATTAAGCAAATAAGGTATATTAGTAGTATTAGTACTGCGACTTCTTAAACATGATAAATTAAAAATATCAAAAACTCATTTTTTTCAAATGGATCCACCTATTTATTATTGTAGTAGTCAAAAGCTTTTCGGACAAACTTTCCATCAGTATAAGGTTTTTATTGTCCAACGTAAAAATCCGGGTTGCTATCCTGAAATAACTAAATTTCGAGTAACTTTTCTGCTTAAACCTATGAAAATCGAGTAGGCTTCTGTGAATGTTACAATATATCAATTTTTTTATAACGATTATAAGACTCAAGATAAATTTTGCTCGTCAAGAATGAATTAATATGGTATATAGTCTTGGTAAAGCGGATCGTAATATTTTATTGGCCCAAAGTATCTACAATCAAAAATACCCAGATACAAGGATGCCGCATTTGAAAAATTTAATTTGAAGCTACAGGGAGCGTTACAAGAAAAATAAGTATTAGCACAAAGAACAGACGAAGATCTGGAACTGGGAGTTCTTTTAGTGTTGCAAGAATATCCAACATTGAGTTGCTGAGAAATTGAGGCAGACACTGATGTATCGCGAACCAATATTAATCAAATTACGTCAAAACACAAGTATCATCACTATAACCTTGAACTACACCAAGAACTTTTTGAGGTGATTTCCAAATCAAATACATTTTTGAGAAACCATGGACAATTTCATTAAAAACAACTGGAACGACCTCACTCACTAAGGTATAAGGGTTAGGAAAGGAAGAACGACTGGAATATTATGCATACAATCTTATCTAGTGACGAAGCAGCATTTAAGAGTAATAGGTCTGTTAATCGACACAACATTACTATACGACTCCAAACCCTTATTGGATGCACACAATTGATTATCAAAATATATGGTCATTGAAGGTGTGGGGACTTAGTAATCGGCCCGTTCTGATGAAAAATGTGGATTTCCATACGCAAAGGATCATGCGGCTGCAGCAGGATGGAGCCCCTGTACCTTATCATCGAGTATTTCGACTAAATGGAAACTTTCCGAATCGTTGGATAGGCAGAAGAGCAATCATTTGGCCTCTCGTTCCACCGACCTTACTGCGATTAATTTCTTCCGTTGAGGATTTGCTAAAGAAAACGTGTATAAACTTAGACCAACAGCTGCGGAGGACATGAAATATAATAATAATAATAATAATAATAATAGCATTCACTTTTTGATGTTTTTTTTTGTTTTTGTTATTTGTAAATCTCAACTTAGCTTTTCGTAAAAAAATATTTTTTGTTATTTTTCCTATGTCTTTAAGTAAAAGATTTACCAATTAAATATGTTACCATTGCATTATAATGATTTAACATAATATGTAGTTAAAGTTAAAATCAGACTAAACAAACAGATTTTGTTTTCAATGTATAAAAACAATTACAATCATTAACTAGTACCGAACTGAATAGTACTTCTTTCATAGATCTGATTAGATCTTTAAATCGTATCAAGTTTCTATTTGTGAAAGCTTTTAGGAACTTCAAATTAAACTTTACACTTGCATTATAATTTTTTTTTACAATATCTGCTTATTTACAATCTACATCTACATAGAGTATTAAGTAAATGTATTGTAAGATATTAATGTGTAAGAGAAACATTCAACAATGTTCCCCCTTCTCGGCTGTTATTTCCCTGCAGTAGTAACTCCATGAGCCATGTTTGGTGCAGCCTTCATGTAGTTGGGCACTTGATACAGAGTTCGTCTACTAGGTCCTTGACGTGTGTTATCTACTTATTTTAGGGTTTAGTCATTCTTTGTATGACACTTGTAACAAATGACAGTAATTTTGTACTTGCTCACGTGAGGGGCATATGCAGCTCTAAGGTTTGGTCTTGGACCTGGTGTTGGTCTTAGGGTTATTTTTGATGGGCAGCTTTAACCCTAATTAAGGTCCTTTTGGTAGTATTAAGAGCAGTACACCTGGAGGTTAGGCAAACGCACACGCATACAATGTTGGAAATTGCATAATTACCCTAATAAGATATTATTATTAAAATTATCGATCATATTGTTTTCTAAAATGGTCATATGCTATTGGGTACGTTCAGATGATCTTTTACCTATACGAGAAATATATTTATACGTTGTATTTCGAATAAGGAGGTTCTTGTCAGACACGTGTAGGGCTTCGCAACTTGTTCTCGAGCCTTCGCCCCCTGGCTGGAGATGGTATGGGAACCCTAACCTTATAAGACAAGTGTAGAGCTCAGAACCTATCTTGGCCCCCTTGGTGCAATTGTATGCGGGTTCTAACTTAATCTTACAGCTGTAGACCCTCGCACCGTCATACAAAATTGTATTCTAATAAAGACTCCTTAGCCTTGTAAGACAGGACCTGTATCAGGGTCTGAGCCCTGGCCCCTTTGAGTTAAAATTGATTTTAGTGCCATCTAGTGGCGTATAGACTAATGAACATTTTCTATAGTGGAAGTTGATAATGCACACATCTCTCTTGCTCTATCTTGTTTCTCTCTCTCCCTCTCTCTCTTTCGGCTCTTTCACACACACACACACACACGCACGCACGCACGCACGCACGCACGCACGCACGCACGCACGCACGCACGCACGCACGCACGCACGCACGCACGCACGCACGCACGCACACACACACACACACACACAGGTTACTCTAATTAAAAAAAAATTTTAAACAAAAAGACAAGAAAAAAATGAAAATTAGGTGAAAGTGACTAATAACTTAATTTCAAATTAATCAAAAACCAAAGAAAATAAACCCAAATTTTACCTTAAGCAGTAACAAGTATTTCCTCCGTGGGCTTCATTGACAGCTTGGCAACGTCTTTGTATGCTGTTTATGAGATTATTAAAGTTTTCTTGCGGAATCTGTTGCCAGAGTTGTGGAAGCAAATTTCTCAATTGTTCCATTGTTTGTGGTTGGGGATTATGATGATCCATAGCTCTCTGCAACTGATCCCAAGCATGCTCTATCAGATTTAAATTAGGCGATAGAGCAGGTAAAGCTAAATGAGGAATTCCATTGGTTTCAATTGCATCCATAACTGCCATGGATCGGTGTGGACGAGCGTTATAGTCCAAAACAAGGAAACCAGGACATACAGCAGCATGAAACTCTGGCACAGTGTTGTTGATCACCTGATTCAAGTATACTTCCTAAATTCCTGTTTCCCGGAATAACCAGCAAGTCGGTACTGCCATCATAACAAATGCCTCCCCGTACACAAACAGTGCCTCCCCTGAAAGGGTGAACTTCTCGTACTGATCGCCGATGTATTGGCACCAAAGGTTGTGTACAGACACGCGTTCGACGACTATCCAAAAAACTACCATATCTCGATCAGTGAACAGTACCAACTTCCATTCTTCTGGCCAGTTGACACGCTGTCTTGCTCATTTTAAACTTTGCCGCTTATATTGGCGAGTCAATGGTACACCTCTAAAAAGTCGTCTAGAACGTAAATTGACGTCCCATAAACGTCTTCGGACAGTTTCAGCTGATATTAATGTTCCTGTGGCTTATGCGAACCTCCTACTCAACATTCGACATGTGCTCATAGGTTGTCGGCGTGCAGAAATATCGGTCTTCAGCAGGGGTAGTTATTGATGGGCGCCAAATTCTAGGTCTTAGACACTTTGGCTAACTTGAAAAAAAGTTGCTACGTCACTTTGCCGTTGACCACCCTGTAGCAAACCAATTGCTGTATTTGTTTCGTCAGATGTTAATTTTCATCTAGGCATTAGGAATTAGCAACGCACAAAATTTTGAAACAAACAATTGTACGTTAGAACGGGCTAGAAAGAGAAGAACTCTCCACAACCCTCTACTTGCAATATAATGCTTCATTTATCCGTATGGCATAGATGTGATAACTAGCAACTTTAATAAAGTGTCAAACATTACAAAAATTTGAAAATTAAAAGTGTGCAGCTTTTCAGATATATCCTTAACTTAGCAATATATATATATATATATATATATATATATATATATATATATATAATATAATAATATATAATATAATATTAAATTATTTATTTTGGCTTTAACTTAATCGTTAAAAATTTTATAGTAAAAAATAAGTTTAAAAGTAAAACTTGGTGGTTAACCAAAAGTTTTGAACCCAGAAACAAACAATTAACCTGGTTAATCTGTGTTAACGTTTTTGCCCAAAACTCATAAAGAAAAAATTGAATTTTTAAACATTAAATTTTTTATTCTCGCTTTAAATTTAATAACGAAAGTTTTTGAAGCGGAAATTGGTTTAAAGATTGAACTTGGATAATGCCAAATTTGAAAGTTTTTGGTTAAGGGCAAATACCGTTGCTTAATTATACTTTTTCTTGTAACCTTTGAAACAGTTTTGTTGGGAAATTTTTAGTGAAAAGACAAGGGAAACGAATTTTTAAATCAAAGATTTCCGGAAGGATCTCTGACTGAATTAATTTGAAAGTTTTTAACAAATTTTTTAGAGATATGGAACAAAAAAACAAATTTGTCCTTGGGCTTCAAAAATTTTTTAATTTTAAAATTTTGTTAATTCACCAAAACCCAAATTTAAAGGCAAAAACCTTTCGGTTTTTTTTGAGTTTATTTATATATATATATATATATATATATATATATATATATATATATATATATAATATCGAAAAAATAATTAATTAAAATGATTTAATAATCGTTTAAAATAAATGTCGGCTTTATAGTAAGAAATATTGATGTTTTTAAAACTGTTCTGTTTTTATTATGAGAAACAATACAATTGTTTAATTAATTACTTATTTGTGAATTTAGCTTGTTTACTTATTATTTCATGTGTGAATAAACTTGCTGAATAAACTCCTTTACTTTATCTGTGCATCTTAGATCAAATGAGTTATATAAATTAAGTATCCGGCAATTAAATGATCTCAATCCGCATTTATGATTGTAATCACACTTCGAGGAAATTAGGAAGTACTAAAGCTGTAATTAAAATATGTACAGTTTTTTTTTAATTTATCGAATGTTAGAATTAGAACACAATACTCGGAAAGAGATTTACAACTGCTGGGAACTTTTTAATAAATCTTTTTTTCATTCTGTGTTTGGTAATATTTGCTAAATAGCTGCCTGTAGATCAGTATATTCATAAATAAAAGAAATATAATTTGGAAAATCACAATCCAGGTATTTTTTTAATTCTTATGGTATTACACATGACTAAGTAATTATAAGGCTACGTTTTGTTCTCATCTGATAAATAAGCTACATCACTCAAAATTTAATTTTCTATTTATAACTATTTCACTTTTCATAATCAAACCCGATTGTAAAAGGAACGATGAAATCTGAGAGTAGTTCTCGCATTTGAAGATACAGGTAATGTAGAAATACCGACGAAACACATAATAATTAATAACATTAAATTAAAACTATAAGAATCCCCGACTCAAAAAAACCTCGAAAAGTAAAAAAAAAATTTAAATCATAGACAAGAACACTCTCGCTCAAGACGACTTTCAAACAAACAAAAAATAATATAAACAAAAGCTTCTAAAAAAATAAATCACTTCGTTCATCAACTGGAAAGGAGCTGATGACAAGCAAACGGCTAAACATATTTTCTTGAACCACTGCAAAAAACACTCTCGATTGTAACGTTTCGAAAAAAAAACTAAACCAAAAGGTACAGGTACACAAATACACAGATATACAGATACACAGATACACAGATACACAGATACACAGATACACAGATACACAGATACACAGATACACAGATACACAGATACACAGATACACAGATACACAGAAACACAGATACACAGATACACAGATACACAGATACACAGATACACAGATACACAGATACACAGATACACAGATACACAAATCCACAGATACACAGATACACAGATACACAGTTACACAGATACACAGATACACAGATACACAGATACACAGGTACACAGATACACAGATACAGAGATACACAGATACATAGATACACAGATACACAGATACACAGATACACAGATACACAGATACTCAGATATACAGGTACACAGATGCACAGATGCACAGATACGTAGGTACACAGATACACAAAAACACAGATTCACAAATACACAGATACACGGATACACAAATACACAGATACACAAGTACATAGATACACAGTTGCACAGATACACAGATACACAGATACGCAGATACACAGATACACAGATACACAGGTACACAGATACACAGATACACAGATACACAGATACACAGATACACAGATACACAGATACACAGATAGATACAGATACACAGATACACAGATACGCAGATACACAGATACACAGATAAACAAATACACAGATACACAGATACACGGATACAAAGACACAGACACAGATACACAGATACACAGATACACAGATACACAGATACACAGATACACAGATACACAGATACACAGATACACAGATACACAGATACACAGATACACAGATACACAGATACACAGATACACAGATACACAGATACACAGATACACAGGTACACAGATACACAGATACAGTTACACAGATACACAGATACACAGATACACAGATACACAGATACACAGATACACAGATACACAGATACACAGATACACAGATACACAGATACACAGATACACAGATACACAGATACAGATCAGATACACAGATACACAGATACACAGATACACAGATACAGATACACAGATACACAGATACACACAGATACACAGATACAGATACACAGATACACAGATACACAGATACACAGATACACAGATACAGATACACAGATACAGATACACAGATACACAGATACACAGATACAGATACACAGATACACAGATACACAGATACACAGATACACAGATACACAGATACACAGATACACAGATACACAGATACACAGATACACAGATACACAGATACACAGATACACAGATACACAGATACACAGATACACAGATACACAGATACACAGATACACAGATACACAGATACACAGATACACAGATACACAGATACACAGATACACAGATACACAGATACACAGATACACAGATACACAGATACACAGATAACAGATACAGATACAGATACACAGATACACAGATACACAGATACACAGATACAAGATACACAGATACACAGATACAAGATACACGATACACAGATACCAGATACACAGATACACAGATACACAGATACACAGATACACAGATACAGATACACAATACACAGATACAGATACACAGATACACAGATACACAGATACAGATACACAGATACACAGATACACAGATACACAGATACACAGATACACAGATACACAGATACAGATACACAGATACAGATACACAGATACACAGATACACAGATACACAGATACACAGATACACAGATACAGATACAGATACACAGATACAGATACACAGATACACAGATACACAGATACACAGATACACAGATACACAGATACACAGATAGATACACAGATACACAGATACACAGATACACAGATACACAGATACACAGATACAGATACACAGATAACAGATACACAGATACACAGATACACAGATACAGATACACAGATACACAGATACACAGATACAAGATACACAGATACACAGATACACAGATACACAGATACACAGATACACAGATACACAGATACACAGATACACAGATACAGATACACAGATACACAGATACACAGATACACAGATACACAGATACACAGATACACAGATACAGATAATACACAGATACACAGATACACAGATACACAGATACACAGATACACAGATACACAGATACACAGATACACAGATACACAGATACACAGATACAACAGATACACAGATACACAGATACACAGATACAAGATACACAGATACACAGATACACAGATACACAGATACACAGATACACAGATACACAGATACACAGATACAGATACACAGATACACAGATACACAGATACACAGATACACAGATACACAGATACACAGATACACAGATACAGATACACAGATACACAGATACACAGATACACAGATACACAGATACACAGATACACAGATACACAGATACACAGATACACAGATAGTACAGATACACAGATACAGATACACAGATACACAGATACACAGATACACAGATACACAGATACACAGATACACAGATACACAGATACACAGATACACAGATACACAGATACACAGATACACAGATACAGATACACAGATACACAGATACACAGATACACAGATACACAGATACACAGATACACAGATACACAGATACACAGATACACAGATACACAGATACACAGATACACAGATACACAGATACACAGATACACAGATACACAGACAGATACACAGATACACAGATACACAGATACACAGATACACAGATACACAGATACACAGATACAAGATAACACAGATACACAGATACACAGATACACAGATACACAGATACACAGATACACAGATACACAGATACACAGATACAAGATACACAGATACACAGATACACAGATAACAGATACAGATACACAGATACACAGATACACAGATACAAGATACACAGATACACAGATACACAGATACACAGATACACGATAAGATACACAGATACACAGATACACAGATACACAGATACACAGATACACAGATACACAGATACACAGATACACAGATACACAGATACACAGATACAGATACACAGATACAGATACACAGATACACAGATACACAGATACAGATACACAGATACACAGATACAGATACAGATACACAGATACACAGATACACAGAACAGATACACAGATACACAGATACACAGATACACAGATACACAGATACAAGATACACAGATACACAGATACACAGATACACTAGATACACAGATACACAGATACACAGATACACAGATACAAACAGATACACAGATACAGATACACAGATACACAGATACACAGATACACAGATACACAGATACACAGATACACAGATACACAGATACACAGATACAGATACACAGATACACAGATACACAGATACACAGATACACAGATACACAGATACACAGATACACAGATACACAGATACACAGATACACAGATACACAGATACACAGATACACAGATACACAGATACACAGATACACAGATACACAGATAACAGATACACAGATACACAGATACAGATACAGATACACAGATACACAGATACACAGATACACAGATAGATACACAGATACACAGATACACAGATACACAGATACACAGATACACAGATACACAGATACACAGATACAGATACACAGATACACAGATACACAGATACACAGATACACAGATACAGATACACAGATACACAGATACACAGATACACAGATACACAGATACAGATACACAGATACACAGATACACAGATACACAGATACAAGATACACAGATACAGATACACAGATACACAGATACACAGATACACAGATACACAGATACAAGATACACAGATACACAGATACACAGATACAGATACACAGATACACAGATACACAGATACACAGATACACAGATACACAGATACACAGATACACAGATACACAGATACACAGATACACAGATACACAGATACACAGATACACAGATACACAGATACACAGATACACAGATACACAGATACACAGATACACAGATACACAGATACACAGATAACAGATACACAGATACACAGATACACAGATACACAGATACACAGATACACAGATACACAGATACACAGATACAGATACACAGATACACAGATACACAGATACACAGATACACAGATACACAGATACACAGATACACAGATACACGATACACAGATACACAGATACACAGATACACAGATACACAGATACACAGATACACGATACAGATACACAGATACAGATACACAGATACACAGATACACAGATACACAGATACACAGATACACAGATACAGATACAGATACACAGATACAGATACACAGATACACAGATACACAGATACAGATACACAGATACACAGATACACAGATACAGATACACAGATACACAGATACACAGATACAGATACACAGATACACAGATACATACACAGATACACAGATACAGATACACAGATACACAGATACACAGATACACAGATACACAGATACACAGATACACAGATACACAGATACACAGATACAGATACACAGATACACAGATACACAGATACACAGATACAGATACACAGATACACAGATACAGATACACAGATACACAGATACACAGTAACAGATACACAGATACACAGATACACAGATACACAGATACACAGATACACAGATACACAGATACAGTACACAGATACAAGATACACAGATACACAGATACACAGATACACAGATCACAGATACACAGTACAGATACGATACACAGATACACAGATACACAGATACACAGATACACAGATAACACAGATACAGATACACAGATACACAGATACACAGATACAAGATACAGATACACAGATACACGATACACAGATACACAGATACACAGATACACAGATACAGATACACAGATACACAGATACAGATACACAGATACACAGATACACAGATACAAGATACACAATACAAATACACAGATACACAGATACAGATACAGATACAGTACACAGATACACAGAAACAGATACACAGATACAGATCAGATACACAGACACAGATACACAGATACACAGATACACAGATATACAGTACACAGATCACAGATACACAGATCGATACACAGATACACAGATACACAGATACACAGATACAGATACACAGATACACAGTACAGTAACAGTACAGATACACAGATACACAGATACAGATACAGATACACAGATACACAGATACACAGATACACAGATACACAGATACACAGATCACAGATACAGATACACAGATACACAGATACACAGATACAGATACACAGATATACAGATACACAGATACACAGATACACAGATACAGATCACAGATACACAGATACACAGATACACAGATACACAGATACACAGATACAAGATACACAGATACAGATACACAGTACACAGATACACAGATACACAGATACACAGATACACAGATACACAATACACAGATACACAGATACACAGATACAGATACACAATCACAGATACAGATACACAGATACACAGATACACAGATACACAGATACACAGATACACAGATACACAGATACAGATACACAGATACACAGATACACAGATACACAGATACACAGATACACAGATACACAGATACAAGATACACAGATACACAGATACAGTACAGATACACAGATACACAGATACACAGATACACAGATACACAGATACAGATACAGATACACAGATACAGATACACAGATACACAGATACACAGATACATAGATACACAGATACACAGATACACAGATACACAGATACACAGATACACAGATACACAGATACACAGATACACAGATACAGATACAGATACACAGATACACAGATACACAGATACACAGATACACAGATACACAGATACACAGATACACAGACACAGATACACAGATACACAGATACTCAGATACACAGGTATACAGATACACAGATACAGATACACAGATACACAGATACACAGATACACAGATACACAGATACAGATACACAGATACACAGATACACAGATACACAGATACACAGATACACAGATACACAGATACAGATACACAGATACACAGATACACAGATACACAGATACACAGATACAGATACACAGATACACAGATACAGATACAGATACACAGATACACAGATACACAGATACACAGATACACAGATACACAGATACAGATACACAGATACACAGATACACAGATACACAGATACACAGATACACAGATACACAGATACACAGATACACAGATACACAGATACACAGATACACAGATCAGATACACAGATACACAGATACACAGATACACAGATACACAGATACACAAGATACACAGATACACAGATACACGATACAGATACACAGATACACAGATACACAGATACACAGATACACAGATACAGATACACAGATACACAGATACAGATACACAGATACAGATACACAGATACGATACAGATACACGATACAGATACAGATACACAGATACACAGATACACAGATACAGATACACAGATACACAGATACACAGATACACAGATACACAGATACACAGATACACAGATACACAGATACACAGATACACATACAGATACACAGATACACAGATACACAGATACACAGATACACAGATACACAGATACAGATACAGATACACAGATACACAGATACAGATAACAGATACAGATACACAGATACACAGATACACAGATACACAGATACACAGATACAGATACACAGATACACAGATACAGATACACAGATACACAGATACACAGATACACAGATACACAGATACACAGATACACAGATACACAGATACAACAGATACACAGATACACAGATACACAGATACACAGATACACAGATACAGATACACAGATACACAGATACACAGATACATCAGATACAGATACACAGATACACAGATACAGATACACAGATACAGATACAGATACACAGATACACAGATACACAGATACAGATACACAGATACACAGATACACAGATACAGATACAGATACACAGATACAGATACAGATACACAGATACACAGATACAGATACACAGATACACAGATACACAGATACACAGATACACAGATACACAGATACACAGATACACAGATACACAGATACACAGATACAAGATACACAGATACACAGATACACAGATAGATACAGATACACAGATACAATACACAGATACACAGATACACAGATACACAGATACACAGATACACAGATACACAGATACACAGATACAGATACACAGATACACAGATACACAGATACACAGATACACAATACAGATACACAGATACACAGATACACAGATACACAGTACACAGATACACAGATACACAGATACACAGATACAGATCAGATACACAGATACACAGATACACAGATACACAGATACACAGATACACAGATACACAGATACACAGATACACAGATACAGATACACAGATACACAGATACACAGATACAAGATACACAGATACAGATACAGATACACAGATACACAGATACACAGATACACAGATAACACAGATACACAGATACAGTACAGATACACAGATACACAGATACACAGAACACAAGATACACAGATACACAGATACAGATACACAGATACAGATACACAGATACACAGATACACAGATACACAGATACAGATACACAGATACACAGATACACAGATACAGATACACAGATACACAGATACACAGATACACAGATACAGATACACAGATACACAGATACACAGATACACAGATACACAGATACAGATACAGATACACAGATACACAGATACACAGATACAGATACAGATACACAGATACACAGAGATACACAGATACACAGATACACAGATACATAAATACACATATACGCAGATACACAGATGCACAGATACACAGATACACAGATACAGATACACAGATACACAGATACACAGATACACAGATACACAGATACACAGATACACAGATACACAGATACACAGATACACAGATACACAGATACACAGATACACTGATACAGATACACAGATACACAGTTACGATACACAGATACACAGATACACAGATACACAGATACAACACGATACACAGATAGACAGATACACAGATACAGATACACAGATACACAGATACACAGATACACAGATACACAGATACACAGATACACAGATACACAGATACACAGATACACAGATACACAGATACACAGATACACAGATACACAGATACACAGATACACAGATACACAGATACACAGATACACAGATACACAGATACACAGATACACAGATACACAGATACACAGATACACAGATACACAGATACACAGATACACAGATACACAGATACACAAATACACATATACACAGATACACAGATACACAGATACACAGATACACAGATACACAGATACACAGATACACAGATACACAGATACACAGATACACAGATACACAGATACACACATACACAGATACACAGATACACAGGTACAGAGATACACAGGTATACAGGTACACAGATACACAGATACACAGATACACAGATACACAGATACACAGATACACAGATACACAGAGACACAGATACACAGATACATAGATACACAGATACACTAGTAAATAGACACACAGATATATGGATACTCAGATACGCATACACGAAGGTACGCAGATACGGAGTTGTGTAGGCACGCAAACATGCAAGTACGAAGGTACGCGCTACGCAGGTACACAGATTACACCCCATGGATCCCATTGCAACTTATTAAGGATTTTAGGACATATCGGTTTAGATTGGGTATTTTATTGTGTAAATCTGATTATTTTAATCCCGTGCTCTTCTTTGCTATGGCATTTTCAAGTTTTGTAATTCTGGATTACACCTAGTGAACCCATGCAGGATAATACGGCTGTTGAGAGATTATCTCCTTAGGATAAGTATTTTAATGATAGATTATGATCTTACTCTTACTCTCCATCCATTTTCCTTAGAATCTTTATTCTTATGGGGTTAATTACTGCATCCCCATCCCCTCTTGTACATTAAATATCTGTAATTTTATCATTTTGTGGTTACTAGAAGCATTTCAGATTTAAATGTGATCATATGAGATACAATTTAATGTAATAAGGCACATCCATGTCCATCTGGTTACTCTCGGAATTGTTAGATGATATGATTTTCACCTAATTTGACGGGAGTTTGTTGGGTGGTAGTTACAGGTATAACCCGTAAAATGGTTTTTAATGTCTTTTTTTTTATAGAATTTCTATTTTTTCGAGTGCAACTGTAAGTAAGCAGAAAGTTTATTTAATAATCGTTCAGCACATTTTTGTTTTAATTTAAATACATAATGCTTCGCAAAGGCTATTTTGGTAGTTAGTGCTGCTTCTTGTTATGAAATAACTGTGTACTTAAGGTATCGGTTTATTGAACTTGCAACAAGTTGTTTCATGGTATGTTTGCGCACAATAAATAATAAATATTAAAGTGATAACGCCTAGAGTAATTTGTAAAGTCACAAACGGAATTTATGCTTCAGCATTGACAACATTTTAATTAGAAGGTTACTAACTGCGTGTCTCAATTAGGTAATCTTGATTATAATGTAGCTAATGTTGCTTTGGGAAAACGGTGTCAATTATCTAACATTGTATCTATAACTAAAAAAGTTCTGTTATAACAACAACAGGAATACTAATTTTTCTCCAATAACTAAGATTGAGGGTGTATGTGATCAGTCGTTCGGTTTTGTCAACTAGTATATGTAGTAAATGCTATAAAGTGTACAACATATAAAGTGTAATGATTAATTGGTGCGAAAAGCGCACTGTCTTTTCAATAAGATGTAATGTTTCAAAATTCATAAAAAATGTAATTTAATAAATTAAATCAAGTTCAATCCGAAAGGTATTGTTACTTTAAAAAAATTCCATACGTTAGTTGTTTTGAGAAATTCTGGATTATTTCGGTTATAAACTGAAAAATCTAGACATCAGTTGCAGTCAACCATGAATTAAACGTCTCACGTGTTTCATTCATAGGTCTGTTAATTAATTTATAATTAGTTTTAGAATTTAAAATGTACAATTGTGACTGGCATTTAAATAAATAATGTAACTAACACTGAGAGTACTCATATATCTTGATTCTTGAATGATGTTCTTTCTATTCATGCTCCACTGCATTTCTTTTAGATCTTTTATTTGTACAGTGTATCGGATTTCTTTGAATGTTGACCTTATGTAATCAAAAATCTATAAATCGATTTGTGTTTTAATTACAAAATCAAGCGATGAAACTAATTTAAACTAATGTACAATACTTAATAATTATATCTTTAACAGGTTAAATATTATTAAACCTTTCTAACTCTAACGAACAAAGGTTAACAATGACAAATGTCACAATCAAAACAAAAATTTAGCAATATTTAATCACAGTATAATATCAGTGCAGTGTTATGAAACACAGTACACATTGCTAAATTACATATTCATTTGAATCTAAAGTAGCGGAGAGATGAACAACAATAAACTCGGTTGAGGAAATTCTGCTTTAGGCAGCAATTCTGCTTCCGTGAGCCATGATTTCACTCAATTTCTAGAAACCAGAGAGCACTCACGTCTTTTACCTTAACTTTTTCCAATTTAACTTGTATACTTCATTCGCGTAATAATCCACACGAAAAGAGAGGACTACTATGAATCAATCTTAACTGGGAATTCGGTGGTTCTAATCTAACGAGTGTACCTACACACAGCGTACAGTACGCCGTGGAGTACGGCCTTCTATATAGGTTTTGTTATATTCTATTTCTTTCACTTTTTTATTTCACAACTAATTCTACCTTCTCTTCTCCACTTATCAATAGTAATGAAATTGATTTTGGTACCTCTATTACACGGTCAATTCGCACTAGGAGTCGCGTATTCTTATTAAAATGAGCGGATTGCCAACGGTGAATGCATGCAAGTATTTAATACCCATCTTGAATTTAACAGGTGCGATCAGGTTTACATAAATAAGCTTCGTAGTTTTAATTAATGCCACAATAATCAAATAATCATCAAATAGTAAGTACAAACACTTTCTTTTCTTTCTGACTTTGTAACAATCGCTTTAAATATTTACACCACTTTTAAATCTACATGAATATGCTCATTTACTCTAAACAAACAATCTTTACTTAATTAAAATACTTATCCTTTGGGTATTAAATAGTTCCTGTTTAATTTAGATCTTTAATCGGTGCGCCAAGTTTCTATTGGTGAATGCATGCTTTCATCAATTTCAAATAAAAGTTTTTTGCAACTTATACTTACGTTATAACTTCCGGTTTAGTTAAATTTGTTTTTCAATTATGACATTTTTTATTGTTAGCCTTCGTCCGTTAGAGGATGATCAGCTTTGTCACCTTCAAAGCAACTTAATAATATTTCATTTATTACAGATGTAGTTAATCTTTACTAAAGTAAAATCAAATTCCACGCCCGGCGTTGGCGTCTCTCTCTTTCTCGGCTGTCGGCGTCTCTCTGACTCTCGACTCATGCAGTCTTCTAACTGGAGGTTCTGAGGGTAGGCCTTCCCCTGGTTTCTGGATAGACTCCACCAGATACGCCACCTTGTTTCCGATTGGTGGCGGAATTTTGTCTTGTCGGTCATTTTGTCGGACATGGCGGAAAATTTTAGATAGTATTCTAATAAGGGGGCCCTTATACTACCCCATAAAACAGGTATAGGACGCCGGAATTTGTTTTCTGGTTTTCGACCCTTGGCGGGAAAACTTAAAATTTGAAAAGTATCGACTTTGTCGGCTATTTTTGCAGTTGACGGGAAATTTGAATTATTATTCTAATAAGGGACCTAATACTATCTCATAAGACAGGTATAGGACGCCGGTACTTGTTTTAAGGTCTTCGTCCCCTTGTAAAAAGGCAGAAATTAATCAAACCAATCATTCGACCAATCAAAGCAGCCAAATCGTATCTATCCAAATCAATCAATCTCGAACAAGTAAGCAAATCGATTAATCTAATCAAATCAATCTTGATCAAATCAATCAATCCCAGTCAAAGTAATCTCAATCAAACCAAACAAGAATCTGAGCGAACAATTCTTCATAACCTTCAGGTAACGATTTTCCCACTGTATACACCTAACTTTTATGAGTTGCCGCTTACTTTGCAGATGGGGCTAACCGACACTCAGAGTTGGTACTCGCCCTACCCGTGAGAGAACCGGCGTGGGAAAGTCGATCATACGCACATCAATGTCAATCAAATCATAACTTTCAGTTTGCAAGAACCAGTTTTCAATTCAAAAATACCAGTTTGGGTTAACATACAACTTGCAAAAAACCAACTTGAAAGTCTAAAATACTGGTTTGATCTGAGTTTCAGCTTACAAAACCTAACTTTCAATTCAACAATAGCGGTTCGATGTAACTTACAGCTTACAAAAACCAACTTTCAATTCAAAAATTCAGGATCGATTTAAGTTACAGCTTGCAAAAACTCAACTCTCAATTCAAAACAAATGATTTGGGTTTAAGTTACAGCCTACAGAAACCAACTTATAATTAAAAAATACCTGTATGGTTTAACTTACAACTTGTAAAATCCAAATATAAATTGTAAAATACCGGTTTAGTTTGAGATACAGTTTGCAAAACACGCATTCAGTGCAAAAATACCGGTTTGGATTACAGACACGCTCGCGAGTGCGCGAGCATGGCATATACTGACATAACCTAAAATTGTTCGTGTACCGACAGCAACGGCGAAAGCTTTCTCATAAGGCAGATATAGGCGATAGTTCAGCGAGCATTGCCCTAACCTAACCGTGCGTTTACTAAACTAAGTGTGTTTGTGATTGTGTTTGTGTTTGTGTTTGTGTTTGTGTTTGTGTTTGTGTTTGTGTTTGTGTTTGTGTTTGTGTTTGTGTTTGTGTTTGTGTTTGTGTTTGTGTTTGTGTTGTGTTGTGTTGTGTTGTGTTTGTGTTGTGTTGTTCTGTGTTGTGTTTGTGTTTGTGTTGTGTGTTCTGTGTTGTGTCTTGTGTCTAGTGTTGTGTTGTGTTGTTGTGTCTTGTGTCTTGTGTTGTGTTTGTTGTGTTGTGTTGTGTCTGTGTGTGTTGTGTTTGTGTGTGTTGTTGTATGTGTTGTGTTTGTGTTGTGTTGTTTGTGTTGTGTTTGTGTTTGTTTGTGTTTGTGTTTGTGTTTGTGTTTGTGTTTGTGTTGTTGTTATTTGTGTTTGTGTTTGTGTTGTGTGTTTGTTGTTTGTGTTGTGTTTGTTTGTGTTTGTGTTGTGTTTGTTGATGTTGTGTTTGTGTTTGTGTCTGTGTTTGTGTTTGTGTTTGTGTCTTGTGTTTGTGTTTGTGTTGTTGTTTGTGTTTGTGTTGTGTTGTGTCTTGTGTTGTGTTGTTGTGTTGTGTCTGTTGTCTGTGTCTTGTTGTCTGTGTTTCTGTGTCTGTGTCTGTGTCTGTGTCTGTGTTCTGTGTCTGTGTCTGTGTGCTGTGTCTGTGTCGTTGTGTTGTGTCTGTGTCTGTGTCTGTGTCTGTTTGTCTGTGTCTGTGTCTGTGTCTGTGTCTGTGTCTGTGTCTGTGTCTTGTGTTTGCTGTGTCTGTGTCTGTGTCTGTGTCTTGCTGTTCTGTGTGTCTGTGTCTGTGTTTGTGTCTGTGTCTGTGTCTGTGTCTGTGTCTGTGTCTGTGTTGTCTGTGTCTGTGTCTGTGTCTGTGTCTGTGTGCTGTGTCTGTGTCTGTGTTCTGTGTCTGTGTCTGTGTCTGTGTCTGTGTGCTTGTGTTCGTGTGTCTGTGTCTGTGTCTGTGTCTGTGTCTGTGTCTGTGTTTGTGTCTGTGTTGTGTCTGTGTCTGTGTCTGTGTCTGTGTTGTGTCTGTGTCTGTGTCTGTGTCTGTGTTTGTGTTTGTGTTGTGTCTGTGTCTGTGTCGTGTTGTTTTTGTGTTTGTGTCTGTGTTTGTGTTTGTGTTTGTGTTTGTGTTTGTGTTTGTGTTTTGTGTTTGTGTTTGTGTTTGTGTTTGTGTTGTGTTTGGTGTTTGTTTGTGTTTGTGTTTGTGTTTGTGTTTGTGTTTGTGTTTGCTGTTTTGTGTTTGGTTGTTTGGTTTGCTGTTTGTGTTTTGCGTTTGCTGTTTGCTTTGCTGTTTGTGTTTGCTGTTTGTGTTTGCTGTTTGTGTTTGCTGTTTGGTTTTGGTTTGTTTGTTTGTGTTTGCTTTGTGTTTGTTGTTTGTGTTTGTGTTTGTGTTTGTGTTTGGTGTTTGTGTTTGTTGTTTGGTTTGCGTTTGTGTGTTTTGTTGCTTGTGTTGTGTGTTTGCTTGCTGTTGTGTCGTTGCTGTGTTTGTTTTGTGATTGTGTTTGCGTTTGCGTTGTGCTTTTGCTTGCTGTTTGTTTGTGTTTGTGTTTGTGTGTTGTGCTGTGCTTGTCTGTGCGTTTGTCGTTTGCGTCTTGCTGTTTGTGTTGTTTTGCGTTTGTCTTTGCCGTTCTGTTCTTGCTGTTTGTGTGTCTGTGTTGTTGTGTGTTGTTCGTGTCTGTGTTGTGTTGTGTTGTGTTCGTGTTGTGTCTTGTCTGTGTTGTGTTGTGTCTGTGTCTGTGTTTGTCGTGTTGTGTGTCTGTGCTGTGTCTGTGTCTGTGTCTGTGTCTGTGTCTGTGTCTGTGTCTGTGTCTGTGTCTGTGTCTGTGTCTGTGTCTGTGTCTGTGTCTGTGTTCTGTGTCTTTGTGTCTGTGTCTGTGTCTGTGTCTGTGTTGTGTCTGTGTCTGTGTTGTGTTTGTGTCTGTGTCTGTGTCTGTGCTGTGTTGTGTCTGTGTCTGTGTCTGTGTCTGCTGTGTCTGTGTCTGTGCTGTTTGCTGTTTGTGTTGTGTTTGTGTTTGTTTGTGTTTGCTGTTTGTGTTTGTGTGTTGTGTTGTGTTGTGTCTGTTTGTGTTTGTGTTTGTGTTTGTGTTTGTTTGCTGTTGTGTTTGCTGTTTGTGGTTTGCGTTTGCTTTGCGTTTGGTTGTTTGGTTTGCTTTGTTTGTGTTTGCTGTTTGTTTGCGTTGTGCGTTTGGTGTTGAGTTTGCGTTTGCGTTTGTTTTGTTCGTGTTTGCGTTGTTGCTGCGTTGCGTTTTTGCGTTTGCGTTGGTTTGCGTTTGCGTTGTGCGTTTGCTTTGTTTGCTTGCGTGTGCGTTTTTGTGCGTTTGCGTTGGCGTGCGTTTGCGTTGCGTTTGCGCTTGCGTTTGTGCGTTTGCGTGCGTTTGCGTTTGCGTTTTGCTGTTTCGTTGCGTTGGTGTTGCGTTTGCGTTTGCGTTTGCGTTGCGTTGCGTTGCGTTTGCGTTGCGTTTGCGTTTGCGTTTGCGTTTGCGTGCTTTGCGTTGGTTGCTGTTTGCGTTTGCGTTGTGTGTTGTGCGTTTGCGTTTGCGCTTGCGTTTGCGTTTGTGTTTGCGTATGCGTTTACGTTTGCGTTTGAGTTTGAGTTTGCGTTTGCGTTACGTTTGCTTTTGCGTTTGCGTTTGCGTTTGCGTTTGCGTTTGCGTTCGCGTTCGTGTTCATATTCGTGCTCGTGTTCGTGTCAGTGTGCGTTTGCGTGAGCGTGTTTCTGTTCGTGTTCGTGCAAGTGTTCGCGTTCGCGTGCGCGTTTGCGTTTGCGTTCGCGTTTGTGTTCATATTCGTGCTCGTGTTCGTGTCAGTGTGCGTTTGCGTGAGCGTGTTCGTGTTTATGTTCGTGCAAGTGTTCGTGTTCGTGTTCGTGTTCGTGTTCGTGTTCGTGTTCTTGTTTGTGTTCGTGTTCGTGTTCGTGTTCGTGCTCGTGTTCGTGCTCGTGATCGTGAACGTGTTTGTGACCGTATTCCTGTTCGGGTTCGTGTTCGTATTTGTGTTCGTTTTCGTGTTCCTGTTCGTGTTCGTGTTCGAATTCGTGTTCTTGTTCATGTTCGTGGTCGTGTTTGGTCCTCATGTTCGTGATCGCGATCGTGTTTGTGGTCGTGTTTGTGTTAGTGTGTGTGTGTGTGTGTGTGTGTGTGTGTGTGTGTGTGTGAGTCGAGTGCGTGTGCGTGTGCGTGTGTGTCTGCGTTTGCGTGTACGTGTGTGTGTACGTGTGCGTGTTCATGTTTGTGTTCGTGTTCCTGTTCGTGATTGTGGACGTGTTCATGTTCGTGTCATTGTTCGTGTTTGTGTTCGTGAATTTGTTCGTCATTGCATCTGCGTTTGCCCCACACTATTTAAAAAATGCTTAACAGGACAGTTAATTGTTATATAATAAAATATACTGCTAGATGGAGCCGCAACCACCTTCTATTACAGAAAACATTCGTTAGTGCACCACTAGATGGGGTCACAAATAAAGCACATTAGATGTACTTTAACAGTGAAAGGTTGTTATTGTGGTTACATAACTGGTGAATTCAGAAAATAATTACTTATTAATGATTCATGAAAAGCGTTAAGTATTTTATATTGCTGATTTATAATCATAACACATAATATGAATGCGTTGTTTCTGTAAGCAATAAAAACTAGCTGGCTACTTTCAAGATGTTTTTTCAATACGATTGTCGACAACAACCCTAGTAAGTGATCATTTTTCATTGTAACCCTTTCCCCTTATTTTGTTTACTTTATATAATTACTTGTACAAATTTTTAATGTTGCGGTGTTTACGCCATTATGCTTATGACGTATTCAGGGGTATAACATAAAAATTTAATGGTGGTGGAAAGGGACTTGATGTGGAGACGAGAGTCAAACTATATGTGCAGACTTTATGTTAAAACTTACATTTTGGTCGATAAAGGCGAAATTGCCCAAGTGGGAACTGACATAAGGAACAATTTTGATTTGGCGGCTTTTGAATTACATGTGCTCGGGGGTTGGAGTCTATTACATGCAATATATCTGCAGTTCAAGTACTTAAGTAAAGACAAAGTGGTTTTGACAGATTGCTTAGGTTATTTTAAATTTTAAACGTAACGTGTCTTAGGCAGCTTTAATAGAAGCGACCGAAACTGTAAAAGTAAGTTAAATCCAATTTAACGACTACAGTGTTTTAAAAAGGTTCAATTATATCGCGTATAATAAGGAAAACAGACAGTAAACAATGTCCCTTTGCTGAAATGTTTTGTAAAGGAAATGTGTTTACGTAAAAATCAGCAAAATGTGGAAAATGTGAAAAAAATGAGTACACGAAGAGCTGTTATAAATGGAAGTTAAGTTAGATATCCTTGGACGACTGCACTACAATTAATCCATCTCACTCTTGTATGAGATTGCGCGCGTGTCTAATGGACTGTTGCAGATGCCCCCTCGCGCACGTCTGCAAACCAGCTGTTAGTTAGATGGACAGTTAAAAGTATAGGTAGTAGTGTTTTAAACTATTTTAGATACAATTTTTTGATATAAAGAGGACTAAATTAAGAATTTTTATTTTGAATTTAATTATAATTTGACGATGTAGTTGGCTATCAAACCTTATTGTTTCGACCGCTCCAAACAAAACCATATCATTGTAGTAAAGGAGTTAATTCACATCCACTAATGTACTGTTAGATAATATTACATGAGTTAGATTTAATTAGAGAGGAGGTATAGGAATTAGCAATGAAGAATACTCATTTGGTAGACAGTTTTTAATATTCAGTTGAGAATTCAATTTATTTATTTAATATCCGCATTAAGTTTTTAAGAATTTCCTTTATTGCAACAAGTACCTAATTACCATAGCTTGTTTTAGGATCATCATTTTAAACGATAGTGGGAAGGTTTATAGTTACATTTTTTATTTGTAAAAGGGTTATTTTGATAATGGTTTAATTGCACATTTTTGTTTTAATATGGAATAACTCGAAAACGGATAAAGCCGAGTTATTGAGCAAAATTTTCCAATCTTTATTTGCACTGACACAATTTTACAGTTTATTTACTTTTCAGATAGGCATTTAACGCAATTTGATCATTTGTTGCAGAGTTTTAGAAGGTATAAAGAAAAGCTTTATGTGTAGGTAAATTTATACTTGTTTTTATTTAATAGAGTGTTGCATTCACATACTATACTTTAAAGAGTGTTTTGGTTTTGAAAATTGTACAAAAGGATTCAGTAATTTATTTAGTATTTGCACACCATCACTAGGTATTAAGTCAGCGTTTAATCATGTTCTGTATAATAAGGGCAGAGACAATTTTACAATTAAAAGTCAAATTTGCCATTATGAGGTCCATTTTAATAACCACATCTCGCACCAGTGTTAGTAATAAGATATTTAATAACATTGATATTACCTTTTATAACTTTTTACGTGGTTTGGAATATAACTAACACTTATTGGTTTGAGTGTAACGGGTTTTCGGTGGTGGCGAGTGAAGCCGCCCTCAACGAAGTCCAACAAAAAAATTAAACCTTGCTTGGAAATATTTTTTTATTTAAAGAAAATTGTAAAGTACTGTAATTATGCGTATTTATGACGACTCCTGGATGGGCTGCAAATGTCAGTTTTCTTTCCGGGAGATTGAAAACCGATTCGGGCGCCACCCAAAGATAAACTGTTGTTCAGGCGGTCCTTGGGTCCACTCCTGTATATATCCGGTTTTCCAAACAGGCTGAGTCGGGTTTCCCAGTGAAGGATAAAATTCAGGGTTGAATCCTTATGGTAGAAGATGTACCTAAAACTCAATTAATACGGACGGAAGAAGCATACGTTAGTTGAGAAAGGTCACAAGTTCCCTAGACAAACAAAATTCCTTCACCAATGATGTATGAACATGAATGATTCTTAATAAATATGAACTATATCAATTATTCAAAGTGATTTCCTTGCTACTTAATAAGTTTAACAAAATTTCATGCTCGTTTACAGAGCAAGAATTTACTAAATTGAATTATATCAATTAAATTTTACTAAGTACTCTTTACCTCATACTAATTCACAATTGCAATTTTCGTCTAGATGCTATAACAGTGAGAGCGAAAAGATAATCATTTTGGTAAAAGCACTTACCTCTATAGAGCACGACATTAGAAAGGGTGGAATGGCTGGAAATTCCATAATTTTAACGATTACGCGACAGCGTAACGATCTGCTTTAATTGATATTAAATCAATTACTGAATTAATATTTCTTTCATCATTACCTCTTGTATCAACTCAGAATCACGCAATTCCAGAAGCTGGTGAATGTTTGACACATCTGTCGGTGTTAATTAAATATGCACAATTTTATACAATAGTAAAAAGATTACATTGTTTTCATTGTAGTTGGACTTCATAGGAAGTATTTCAGGTTTAACTTTAACCATTTATATGGAAAATGTGATTTAACAATGCAATTTTCTACAAAGTGAATTAATCAATATTTCAAAGACGGTGTCAACTATTACTTATTTTACTAATTTAAAACTCTCTTAATTATATTGATCGGATTTTAAATTCTATTTGAATGCTTTGGTTTGCTTCATATTACTATACGTACTTTTCCATTTACAAGATACATTTTTAATATAAACTAAATTATTACTTATTACCTCTTAATTTTGGAATAACAAAAAGAAAACTTGCATTTATATTAACCGTTATTTAAGTATTCGAAGTTTTAATTTTGAAATAAAGAAAAATCTCTATTTACAATTAACGGCGATCCCTTAGGTCTTATTAATTTCTGCTCAACACCAATGAATTTATTTTGAATAACTAACTTTTGCACTATAATTATTTGACCTTTATTTCGAGTCAATAAATTACATAGTTTTACCCTTATCAATATTCAACGGTGAGTACTTAATTAATTTACGGACTTAATTACGGTATTTGTTGGCGGAGCAAAAAGGAAAAGAAAACTGATCTTCACATGGGTTCAGTTGGATTGATTGGGCACATTCATGCAAATTTAAAAGTGCCGAGGCGCATATTTCAGTAACCATATGTTATTTATGTAGGATCCATTCAAAGAAAAAATTAGAAAAGAGTTATTCTTAAATCAGTCGTTTAATTATTTGACCGCATGTTAGGATCAAAAAACTTTGGAAAATCCGTTGTTTACTATACTAAATTTACTTTATAATGAAAAAAGGCATATGGCTCATTAGATCCCTCAGGCGGGGTCTATTGAACCACCTAAAGGGGCCACTTAAGCCAGTGGGTTATACAAACCTTTGCACATTGAAACATTTGTAATATAGAAACAAGAACAAACTTAAATAAACTTCTAATTAAAAAAAAGTAACTTTATTAGTTTAGTCACTGTCACAGTTCATGCAGACATAAACTGCACTGACACCAGAAGTGCACTTAATATGAGCCCATTCTCGGCAACTACTGCACTGTACCCACTCTTCTCCAGGGACACTGACTGAATAGGACTCGACGCACACTATTCACTGCTTTTGTCTTGGACTGTTCTATCTTCTTGCTAGTTCTCTTTTTCTTTCGTGTCTGTTGCTTTCTGGACCCTGCTTTAGGCAATGGTCTCACAACCGCTGGTGAAAATGGAATATAGTCTGTAGATTGACGGCTTTAGAGTAGCTTACACGTCACTTAAACATGGTTCACTGGACCCTGATTGTCTTGACTCATATGACCCCTTCACCGAATTACTTTTAATATGTTGAATAACTAAAAATCAATTGAAAATAGTTTATTTTTGAAACTTAAGCCATTAACAGTAACCATGTTGAAATCCAAATACAGTTACTTGATGGCCGTATGATGAAATTCGTAATTTTTAAGAACGAGGAACGGTGGCTTGGTTGGCTTACCCACCCGCTTCGTCCAATGCCACGCAGTGTGTGCGTGATACTACAGGTGGCACACTAGACCCCGCGGTTCAACAGACCCCGCTCTGCCCTATATTATATGCAACAATAGTATAAGTTTTATTTCTTGCCCTCATTAATAAAAATGTAATGCAGAAAATTTATGTTAAAGAATATTTACTTGATAGATCTTGTATCATGCTATTTTATGCTATCATATTCTATATTTTAATACACTTTGACTACTTGCGCATATGGTACTTCATCCAACAACATTCTAATAATCAGTTCATGCAGTTTATTGCATAAGTCAGCTTAATATTAACGGGAATGGGAAATTTTAAAGACTAAATGCAGACAGAAACATAAATGGAGATACAAGTTTTTGATTTTAGGAGTTTACTAAGGAGCTCTTCCATCGATTTTCGCCCAATAATGTATTTTTGGGTTGCCACATGATTTTTAAAAAGTTTAAAAATATATGTTATACTATTATTTAAGTAGTTTTTAAACATATTGGCCTTTTTAATCTTGTAGCATCCCACTACTATACAGGGTGGTCAACATTTAGAAAAATATGATTTTTTAATAATTTTAAGAAAAGCCTGCGATGGAATGAAATCTAAAAAAACTGCAATTAAACTGAATTTCAGAGTTTTATACTTCAGTTTTTTTTTTCATGAAAATTTGTTTTTTAAAAATTGGGCATATTACACGGTGTGAGACAAGAACAAGACATCTCATAAAAATGCTATTTTTGATGTAAATTTAAGGCCACTTAAACTATAAAATGAAATTCATTACCACAAGCCCAAGGTTGCAAACCCCGCTTTCCTGTTCCACAATTACAAGGCTATCCGTGTGACTTAATTACATACAATCACCACAAACCCAAGGTCACAAACCCCGCATTCATTTCCACAGTGACAAGTCCATCCGTGCGTCCTAACGCGCGTTCATGTTCCACAATTACAAGGCCATCCGTGTGACCTACTTTATGCTTAGCCACCTGGTTGCCACTCTTATTCACTTGTATTTTTTTACCCACCCACAAAATAAAAGAAAACGATATGTTAATATATTTAATTAATGTAGAAAGATGTACAAATGTATTACTCAGATATATGATTTTCTTTAGGAATAAAACATTTTGATTTAGTACAAGTGCAAAAGGTCCTCTCCACTTCCGTTTCATTACATCTGCGTGGACGTGGTGCGAGGAGCTGAGCATACGTGCAGTGTGGTGCCCATCGGAGATGTTCCTGTAACGGATTGACATCTGGCTGCCATCGGTTTATTCTAACCCCACACATGAAACATTCAACCGTATCGTTTGAAGATGTGGAAATGAATCCTGCTGCAGCAAGCGATGAGGGTGAGTGAACTCCAAACCATGTTCGATACGTTAGTAATCGTTTATCGAAACAGTTGTAATACGGAGGATAATAAAAGTTTAGGTCACACATGTTAACATCAGCGAAAACGGTATGATACTGACAGGAAATAATTTATTCTATACAATATATACAATATATACAATATCATATGTACAATACATACATATATATATATATATATATATATATATATATATATATATATACAATAGATAAAATAGATGCAGTAAAAAATATTGCTCGTCTATGTAGCACACCTCATCACACAGTATACATGAGTCATCATCGTACACATCATATAACTGTGTGAGAGGTGCCCTACACGACGGGCACCAATAATATTCGTGCGACAGGTGATATCGCGCAGTCCATCGTCCCATGTGCATATGATGGTCAATTACCCGGTAATGAGATGGTTTCAATCGGGCGAAACAGCAATGACACAAATGCATGTAGTCCACCAGATGGTAGTGAACATATATTGATACAATGTGGGCATATGCTGTTACACGGCTTGCCGAAAAGTGCTCGCGTATTACCTTGCTCAATTCGGCATACCACGCTGAATTCCACTGAACCAGTTCATAATTATTTCGTAGCACTTTAGTTATGGAAGCCGGTAGTATTCCTTTCTTTTCAAAATTTACCCAGTTCGGAATTAATTGACATGTCCGTCGCGCACTAATCTGAAATAGGGTTTGTGGTTGGTACACTTCAGGAGTCTTCCAATCGTCTTGCACTGGAGTAACTGACATAGTGAAGATCGGTAACTATGGTATATGTAAAAACCCCTCCCTTTAAGTATACGAATAATACTGAGTGGGGGTATGTAACCTTGTGTAGTGACCTTGTTGTGGCAAAGTGGAACGGGGAACAACCTTGGAAATAAGTATGCCTAGGAATCCTTGAAGTAGTGATGAATACAAGGTTGGAAAAAAACAAAATGAGTAACAGCCTTGAACGAAAAGAAAACCTTGAAAAGGTGTAACCGACAAGACCGCTAAAGCAATGTGTGGTATAATCGTGAAGGTCACGTAAGTAGCCTTGAGGAGGACACATAGTGGGGAGAGTGTCATATATAAAAGAGAGGGAATGTATGTAAAGCCAGTATCGTATATAATGGATAACATCGTACGTCAAGCCATAGAAAAGGCGAAGATTATCGGTGCTATAAGTTCAAGTAAATATTGCGATATTTTGCTTAATAATGTGCATTATTTCTTAAATAAAAGTAAAACAAAGTTTGTTAGTGTCGGTCTATCACCCAAATTTGGATTTGAGCCAGTCGTAAAACTCGGTGGATCGAAGAGTAGTGGAGTGGTGTTTGACAAGCAGGAATGGCGTATACTTATGGATAATCAAGGTGTAATTACTAATTATTTCTACAGTCCTGAAGGAACATGGCTACCTACCAAACTGGGATCGAAGACTGTCTCGTACGAAAATATTAACAAGAAAAAATTATACGCCTCTGTGATAGTGAAGAAGCTGATGTCTATTTAGGATGGGAGTCTATAGAACAGTTATGGAAGCTTTTGAAGATAATAAATTACCGATTGGAGTTGGCAGATACTGTGAACTTTCCAGAGTTTTATAAAAACCTCATAAAGTCGGCAGCGGCAATTCCTGAATGTAACATTCACCAAGTTATAGGTCCATTGCATGATGTATTTGAGGTCAACATAGCCTGCCTTCTGGAAATGGAAGATTTGCCAAGGAGAAACTATATATGGATATGGATCTTGCCAAACCTATAACTGAAAGGGGGTAACGCGCTTGTAGTCAATAGTGGATAGTATTAGATGTTAGTCAATATGTGGATGTGTTATAGTGCGGAGTCGTGGCCTAAAGCTGTAGATTGTGTTAGTGCAGTCCAAAGACTAATATGCCAGTTACAATCATTAGAATTCGATGCTGATCATGAAAAGTGTATGGAATGGGTAGATTTAGTGATGACTATTTAAATAATCTAGTTAATAAGTATGGGGAGGAATACGCCTTTGTGAAAATACTTAACATCGCATGTAGGTGATATAGAGTGTATTTGTTGTATAAAGCGATTAATAGAAGACCTTAAAGAAATATCATTGGAGCAATTTATACACGAAATAGAAAGATATTTACCGAATTTTGAGCCATCAGATGACGACTCACCCAGTGAAGAAGGTGTGCATTAATGAGTCCAAAACGTAGTTCACTACATAGTAGTATGGGAGTTGGCGCACAGGCATGCGCGAAAAGGAGAATGGGAACAAATAGCTACAGATTCTGCACGATTTGAAAAAAGGATAGATGACTGTGGTAATATAATTTCGTCAATCCTCGAAAAACAGCATCGTGAGTGTTTGTCAGACGCTTTAGTAATATGTAGTGATATATATGTATAGGATAGTATTAATAAAAAAAGTAAAAAAGATTTGCTTATTGCATAGTAATATTACAGTATATATAATTAATGTTAATTAGCGTATTACACAATGTCTTTGGTAGAAATCCAGGAGTTGTGAGAAGTATCAAAACCCAACCACTTAACGAGAGCTTTATTCCCTTGACGTCGGATGCCACGTTCAACTAGGTGAATGTCTGGATGTTTAACACTTTGTAGTTCGGGCTCATAGAACCGACCTTGAATCTCTTCATCTCGATTATCACGTAATGTGTAGGTGAGTGGGCTTGAACGTTTAACTGTTGATATTCGAAAGACTTCGTAACTCCAATTAGGTGTGTACCCTTAGAGAATATGCTTCTATGTTTGCTAATGCGTACATGTTCCCCACTTTAAATTTAGGTGTTTTACGGTCAAGAATTTTTGACATTTTAAATGTTTTGAAATAGATGCACTATTTTTTCCGATACATCTACCGGTTTGTATCCAGTTGTTCTATGCTTTCTTGAATTATACTCGGCGACAATGTGCGTTAATATTGATAGCCACTTATAGCATCCTTGCATGCTAAAGGTTTTCCACATTATTGCTTTAAGGGTGCGATTTACACGTTCGACTATACTACTTTTTAAGGTGGAATAACTACTGTAATGATTGATATTAAATTTTTCATTACTTTTTGAATTCAGCATTATAGAACTCAGTTCCCATATCAGTTTGTATATGTGTAGGTGTCCTTTTCAAACCAGACAAAAGTTTATCCATTACATCCGCGACCAGTTTACCATTCTTGCGTTTGATGGGAAAAGCCCAGACATATTTAGAGAATGCATTTATTATTACTAAAATGTATCGAAATCCTTTATTCATCCGAGCATATGGTATCATTTCCACTAAATCAGCTTGAAATAGATCATTTAAACCTTTTAGTACAACACAACGCCGCGGAAAATTTCTTCTTGCAGGTTTGTGCAGTTCTTCAACAACATCGGCTTTACTCATTTTTGTGCTTTGGATTTTACTACGAACTCTACGTTGAATACCGTTGCAGTTGAAAACTTTACAAACGTCGGAATGGTTACACGAATTACATCGTTCCTCTTAAGAGGTTGACCAATTACACCCTTTGCCAGCTCAAATTTTGTACCATCTATGTTAAGCTCAAGATTTGGATGACTCCACCTGCAATAGTACCGTCGTTACAGAGATAGGTATATTGATCACCTACACCGGTAGATAGACTAATTGTCTTCTTTGCGGCGATTCCAGAAAATGAAATGAAAGTTTCATAAAGACAGATCGCTATGATGAACAGTATGTTTCCCAAATTTATCCACTGTCATTTGATGATGAAGATGTCCGCCAAATTTATCTATTGGCATCACTGGTGGACCTATGGTACTATCTCTAGTGATAGTCGTCGTAGCAATGAAAGGAAATTACTATAGTGGTAGGTTTATAACAAGATCTGTTACTTTATTAATTTTGCGTTACGTAGTTCGTCAATTATATGTATTATTTCGTTGTGATTGCTAGTATTTCCTGCTGACGTAGATCCTAATAATTCCCTTAACCAATCCACTAACTTATTCGGATTATTCCATGGTAAAAACTCAATAGGTTTATTATTGTATCGCAATAGCTGCAGTCCACCACCTCTTTTGAATATAGAAGTTGTTAGAGATCTGGTGGCTGGAGGTGCAATAGATGATGTGGCAGAACGTTTTCTAGGCTGAAGTAATGGTTTAATGATTTCAAGGTACTTCTTACTATAAGTTTCTCGGATTTGATCATCAGGGTTATAATTACGTCGGGCAGCATGCGTACGACGCAAAATGTCATTGTAGTGCTGTAGATCCCTCTTTTTATATCCCGTAGGAACTTTTTTAAAAAGTAGTTCATATAATCCCGGTGTTCTCTCATAGTCTAGGGATGATCCATCGGGAAGAGCGATTCGCAAATTTTCTCCAACAAAATCTAGTTCAGCATCGCCTATAAAAAATGTCTCTTCTTCAGGAATAAAATGCACACCGTACGTTAAGTCATATTCATCTTCGGTATCTCTAAAGATACCTTCGACGTAGTATTTCGCTAATCCTTGGTATTGATTAAGATACTCTTCAAAGGCGGGTTGAGATCCAGCAGCTAGTAGTTCCGATTTCAATTGTTGTAAAGTAGGAATTTCCACCTCGTCGTCATGTGTGACATCAGCAATTACAGATTCCTGTACAGGTGTGGGAATGGTGTCTGGAACAATAGTACGCAGCTCCTTACGTATTCTAGAGGTTTTCGGTGTATAATGTAAAAATACTTCTTTTTCATGTGCAATGGACTCCTTTTTCCGACTTCTGGCGTAAGGGGTTCAGCTTTGATGAGAGAACCATCATTTTTAGTAATTAATTGTTTTAATGGTTGTGTGATAGGTTTAAAGTGTGCCTCCATTGCACGTTCTGTAAGTGCAGTATCTTCTTTCAAACTAGCATATTTCTGTTGCACACTCTTGCGAGCACGCAAAATGTCTTGTACTAAGCGCTCCTCCATTACGACTGTACGTTGACAGTCCTAGTAGATTATTTATACTGCAATGAAACAGTCAAATCTCTTACGGTAACGACCGTTATTAACATCGCTTTCTTTATCAATCACAAGAAATCCGAATTTATCACGCCAGCAACAGCAACACAAGTCTTTAAATCTATCAAATGACATATCAACATTAACGTGATCATCATCACATGCTTGAGATTAGTGTGATCTTGTTGAAAAGAACAAGTAAATTCGCATTATCACGTATAAGCTGTTTTGGAATTGAAGAATACGTTTGACACAGATAGAAACAATCATTATTTCGATGTCTGCCAAAACAAAATGATCTCTAATTTCATTTTGTTTATGACATGCTACATCATCAAAAATCATTATTGAATTTTTACGGGACTCACTAGGAGGTATAACATCACTATTATCACTGTATTCGAAATACCTAATTTCCTTTTATGGGTGCCAGTAACTCCTGCAGGTACTGGTATTTAGGTTGGTATAGAGATTTGCCATATATATAGACATTTTCAAAACGTAAGCCATTTGGATGTTCTAATAAGCTAATCATAACATTGGTTTTTCCACAGCCGGATGGTCAGACGATCATACCTCGTTTACCCTTTTAGTAAACCTCGGTGTTTAGAGTACTGCTCCTTGTTAGGAGTAATGTCATAATTTTTGATAGGTAATTCTGTATCTTGCGGAATGAAACGGATGTCACCCATTATGGTACTAAACCACGACTTGTATGACGCTTCTATATATACACACCACGTGCAGGAAGTAGTTTAGTAGTGAAGTGTCAATCAGTGTGGTATGAAGTATGCATCCCTGCGTCAGAGGAAAAAAAAGGCTCAGGATTAATTAATACTTTAATAAATAAATTACCCGTGGTGTTGCATATACCCGGATATCGATGTTGTGGGACAGGTACCCGTTTACAAAAACGATTAGCTCGTGGCGACAAAGGTATTAACGCATTGGACGAAGCGTGTAAAGAACACGATATTGCATACTCCCAGTCAAACGATCTAGGACAACGACACATAACAGATAAGACTTTACAACAAAAAGCTTGGAATAGATTTCGTTCTACCGACGCTCACTTTGGAGAAAGGGCAGCTGCATTAACCATAGCTGGTATAATGAACGAAAAACAGACAATGGGAATGGGTGGCAAATCACGGAAAGGACAAAAGAAATTGGAAATGGGAAACAAATCACGACGAAGGAAGCATTCTCGCAGAGCAATTTCGTTTAACAAAGCAGTCCTTTTAGCCCGACGTCGTGTTGGTGGTAAACTTCGATCATATTTAAAAGCGACAATACAGCAAGCCTTGAGCTCTCTAAAACACAAAAAAATTATGTCATCCAAGAGCAGAATATTAGCAATACCAAAACGTGGGGGATTCATACCTCTTATTCCCCTCTTTGCAGCATTAGGTACCTTAGGGTCTCTAGGTGGCGGTGTTGCGGCAGTCGCAAAAGCGGTAACTGACGCAAACGCTGCGACAAAAACGTTAGAAGAAACCAAACGACACAACCAAGCAATGGAAGCAGCTTCATTAGGAAAAGGTTTATACATAAAGCCATATAAACGAGGGTTAGGTATATATTTACAACCGTATTCAAAAAACTCCCACTGAAGCTACCACGTCACGCCTTAAGTAATGTTGAGCTATTAAAATTTGTGGAGCAATTACAGATTCCCTATTTTAGAGGGATATATATGCGAGATAACTTACCTACACGAATCCATGCGAATGAATGTGGTATTGTGAATCTGGATGATCAAACTAACAAGGGTACACACTGGACAGCTTACATTAAGCGTAACAGGCATATTACATATTTTGATAGCATAGGACATATTAAACCACCCTTTGAATTACTCCACTATTTTAAAAGTGATGGTAGCAGAAACACAATTGAGTATAACTTTACCAAGGTTCAAGATTTTGATACATACAACTGCGGTCATTTAGTCGTTCAGTAGTCGTTACGTGATCGTAATGTCGTACACATTTACATTTACCGGTAAAAATTGTATCTTGCAAGCAACCTTTAATCCACCGATTTTTCTTGAGAATGAGTCGGAATATGTAATGGGGTTGACTAGTTTTGAATCTTTCAATACTATACAGAATGTTACTTCAAAGAATAACCAACTCGTATTTGGAAACGATAAAATTACAATACCACCAGGATCATACGAAATCGCGGATGTGAATAAATATATTAATGAGTCAGTGAAAGGATCGAGAGCATTTATGCATTTACAAGCGAATAATAATACTATGAAAGCAAGTATGAAAGCAACCCATGACATTAACTTCAATGTGGAAAATTCGATAGGACCTATGTTGGGATTTAATAAAACTGTTTACCAGGCTCAGAAAGTGCATACCTCTGATAATCCTATTAACATTATCAAAATTAACTCATTAATTATCGAGTGCAATATAACAAGTGGTAGTTTTAAGAATGGTGAAACATCACACATAATTCATCAGTTCTTTCCCAGTGTACCAGCGGGTATAAAATAATAGAGTCCCCTCAACATGTCATCTATCTACCTATCAATACATCTACCATTTCGACAATAACACTTAAAATAGTAGACCAAGACGGAGATCTCGTCAATTTTAACGGGGAAGTCATAACGATAGGACTACATTTAAAGAAAATATGGTGACGCGCTATAACACATGTGCATGTAACCAGAGCAAATCAAACTATAAAAGATCAAAGTGTGGAAAGGTGAGAGTCAGTAAGCGTTCAGCGCCCAAAGCATTGACACCGCAGAACAAAGCATTATTGGAAAGTCTCGGCTTTACAGTACTACAATGAGTATATTAAACGTTAATGAAAAAGTTGTCGTTGATAATGCTATCGTTAATTCCGAACTGCACACCATCAGCCATATACTACCAGATTTGGAAACAATGATGAAATCAGGATACCCATTCAGGAAGACATGTGCACTCTACCATCCGAAAGCTATGTCTACGTAGAGGGACGATTATTACGTCAGGATGGTACTGTCTCTAACACCGCAAGGTTCGTTAATAACGGTATCACATTTTTATTCAGTGAAATTAGATATGAAATGAATGGAATAGTGGTAGATTCTGTAACGAAAGTAGGATTAACGTCGACAATGAAAGGATTGGTATCATTGACGTCCAATGATCTCGCCCGTCATGAAAATGCAGGTTGGTTTCCTACTGCAAACAGTACACTAACAAATGCTCAAGGATACTTTAATGTTTGTATACCGTTGCGAATGCTACTTGGCTTTGCGGAAGATTACAATAGAGTGATTTTGAACATTAGACAAGAACTGGTATTAATTCGTAGTAACATTGATACCGACGCAGTAATTTCAACTGTAGAAGAAGCATTAAAAGTTAACATAGATAAGATATATTGGAAAGTTCCACACACCATTCCAGCATTAGCAGAGGAGTTGGCGTTAACGAAATACATTGATAAAAATGTAAATACGCCAGTAGCATTTAGAAGTTGGGAAACCCACATATATCCCACCGTTCCAGCAACAGATAAGCATACATGGGCAATCAAAACATCTACTAGTATAGAAACACCTAGATACATTATTATAGGATTTCAAACTGGGGAGAGAATAATGTTATGCAAGATACGAGCAGATTCGATAAATGTGCACTAAATAATATTCGCGTGTTCTGAACACGGATCGTTATCCGTATGACAATCTCAACGTTAATTATGATAACAATTGCTTTGCTACGTTGTATGAAATGTTTGCTAAATTCCAAATGTCGTATTACCAAAGAGAGGGGCAACCATTACTAACCCCTACGCAATTTACCACAGTTGCACCGTTGATTGTCGTAGATTGCTCAAATCAAAAAGAAGCATTGCACTCTAAAGCAGTACTTCTTCGTGTGGAGTTTGAAACAGCGGCAAACATAGCTGCCAATACGACAGCATACTGTGTTATACTCCACGATCGTTTAGTTACATACAACGCGTTAACCAAAGCAGTACGACAGTTGTAATACAATGTCCGTCATAGTCGATGTTCAAGGGTTTAAAATTTCAAAAGCTTTTATACCAAATGAACTCGCCATTTATAATGGGAAAAAAATTGCCCATTTTATTTTTAAATCACCGTATCCCTGGCATACGTTAGATGCAGAGAGTCGTCGTCAAGCTACTTGGTTAATGCATAACCAGCACTGTATTAAATGGGAAGAAGGGTATACACCACCAACCACTTTCGAAGAATGCTCGAGAGATTGATTCAGCCAACAGATTCTGTCTGTGTCAAGGGCAAGAGAAAGCGATTACATCAGAAAATTTGTGACCCAGCCTGTTATTGAACTTGAGGAAAGTCCACTCTTCCTGCTATGCAACCCGTTTGTTACTTTCATTGTGAATCATTATGTCACTGTGCTTTGAGCGTGTATACTATTTATATGATACATATAATGCAATAAGTCTTGTAACATCTTTTAATAAAAAATAGTAAATAGTCATCTCGTATTTTTTATTTATATCACACAGTATTTGTATAGCATATATTCTCTTAATAACGAATTAGTACATAATATTAATATATGTTAAACAACTAAAGGAACAATAAAATTTAGTAATATTAGTTTCATTATGGAGAGAATATAGTAAAAAAACTAGCAAGTGTCAGTACCCAAACTATTCTTCTTTCCTTCCGGTTAATATAAATTCATTTGCTTAGCAACCTGCAATAGCTCGCTCAAAGGATCAGCATTCTCCAATTCCGGTATTCGCCAATGCCACCACGCCAATGTGGAACACGTATCACGTAGTCGATACCGTTTGTCATCCTGCGACCTAAAGGCAATTTTGTTTAACATTTCGGTATATATATATATATATATATATATATATATATATATATATATCTCATGTAAGGTTGATCGAAACACAAGCATTTTACACATTACTGTTTTATCAGACCCCTCCGCAACCGCTTTGTAGTCTACTTCCGTCAACACTTTCTGAATAACAACTTTCTTAACACCTTTCGCTTTCTTAACAACTTCATTATCAGCAAGCTTCAGACAGTATGACTTCGATCCTGCACCATAAAAATATTGAATCGCTTTCCCTGCGTACTCATCTTTCATTCGTCCAACGACAGAAGCACTCGTAGGAATACCATGCAACTCATTTTGATAGTAGGAAGTATCATATTCGTCTAAATTATTTCGCATGTGTGCGTACATATCATCAGTTACTATCTCAACAATCAAAGAATCCGTGTCAGTATAGAGCAACGTGACATTCTTGCCATAATGAGCTCGTAAGATATCATAAAAAAACAGATACATTATAATTTTGGAAAGATCTAAAATACTGAATCCGACATAGACGAGTTTGTCATACGTAACTACCTGTTTTGACAATTCCACCGCAAACAAATTGTCAGTGAATTGAATAAAATTTTTGAATTGCGGTTTTGCAACGTACCGTGCTAGACCTACCCGACGACCGTTATTTTCCCAATGTGTTAACAGTTTAATAACTCTTCGTTTATCGATATTTTCCATTGTTTTACCAAACACGCCATTAATCATAATTTTATAGAAACCTTTTTCGAACTTGTTCTGTGCTGTGTTGCGGAGAGCTGTATTAAGGTCTACGTATGGTATTAGCCACGGACTCTGACGGAAGCGTAAAACCCTATGAATACGAGTAACAATTGAGCCATGCTCTATACATTGTTTTAAACCCGTGGTGGGCGCAAATTTCAACAGGTTGACCTCTATATATACGAATTGCAACAGGGACCATTCTAAAACAGTTGTTACTAGTCGATTACACCATTAGTCATAACTCACACTTACCAGAATCTTTATGCTGATATTCGGATTGCTTTGCATCCAATATTTCACTTATTCTTTGGAAATACTCTTCTAACACCGTCCCAATACTTAAAATACCATATTTTGTTTGAAAGGATTTCAGTTCTGTGCTTTCCCTACTGTTCAAAAAGTATAAACCAAACAGCTCAACATTACATTTTAAGGAGTAGTGTTTCTGCAACTGATTTTGTACTACCTTCAATACGTTCCCTTTAACGTCTGCCATAAAGGTGGACACATCAGTATGCGTATTGCATGGAGACAGTCGGTACGACACAATGCGTTGTTTAAACGCATTTCGGATCACTTCGACCCCAGTATCGACTAGTAAACAGACATTTGATTTATGCCTATTGCTTCTGAGGTGTCCTTGAACTGCATACCTAGGTACATCCATTGAACAATCTGTGCAGTGCACACTCTCACCACTTTTTTTCGGTTGTACCGGTTCATCGCATTGGTCAGACTTTCGCTTCCTTGCGTTGCTCAACCCTGATGGTCCGGGTTTTGCATTATCCTTCGTATACTTTAACCCCGATGGTCCTGGTTGTGCAACGAAATCACTAACACGTGTATGTGCTGCTGTATTGTAGTCGAAAGTGCCTCCTTGCACCACAGGGACTCCTGTAATTTGGTTTTGCAACGGTACCTCTTGCATGCCAGACGGTGGGGTGGATACTGACATCCAGCATGCTGTTTTTGATGTCTCCGTAAGGAATCTTTCGAGAAAATTTTTCAGACAGTCGCATTGAAACATTTTTGCTGCAACAAAGAAAGAATAATAACTATATGCTGAAGTGTTTGCGTTACGTGTTTTGTTATGATTCCTTGTTTAACATACTACTTTACTTCCTACTCTACTTTAATTGACAACTGTTAAAGAAAGAATTACATCCAGCGATGCGAACGAGGACGCAACGTAACCTATCGCCAGGACTAGGAGAGGTTAAGATGGATAGTTCAGGTTGGGGGGGTAGAATAATATACGTGTTAGATAGGAAGGGTAGTCGGGAGACAGTGTTGTTAACCACACCTCTTCAACCCAGAATTATACTTCACCCTAGTATGTGCTTTGGTCTGGAAACCAAGTGGTCGACAGAAACTCCGCAGCACATGTAGGGCTCAATACACTGGGGTGAAGATACTGCGTTTTCCATGATGTCCCTAAACGGTGATAGCGCAGGTATTATATACATCATCGGTGATGCAGGGCTCCTAGAAAGTGATAAGTCATTTAATGACCAGTCACTGTCTAGGAACTCCACAGCAACTGCTGGACTGAGGATACTCTCAGACCCTTCCCCCATTGGCTTCACTGTACCGAAGAGTTTAGCGAGCTCCACTCCTCCGCAAACTCCTCCATACAAGCAGGGCTCAGGACAAGGACCGCAAGCTGTTCGCTGAACTCTCCTCCCAACGTAGAACTCTGGTATGACCAGTCCTCGACAAATTCTGCGGTAGTAGCAGGGCTCAGCAATCCATCCAATGTATCACACACTGCTCCTCTGCAATACAGTCAGGGTGTGGAGTGGTATGTAATCCTTCCATCCCCACTCCTGGCTGCGTTACAGGACTTGCAGACGAATGGTTTTCTCCCACAGGAACCCAGTCCTCCGCAAATTCCGAAATGCACCCAGGACTTAACGCATGCTGCAATACGACCTGATCTTCTCTCACGGAGCCCTCTAGGTTTTGGTACGGATCACTAGCAGGTTGTAAGGTGAGCAGTATTTCGTCCACAGCCGCGTGATCATAGTGGTGGGATAATACCACATCTAAGTCGTCGTCTGGAGGTGGTGTAACCAAAAGCTGTAACGCTCTATCACAGTCGTCTTGGTCGAAATACTGTTCGTCCTCCTCTGGCCAACTCATCATCATTTCCATGAGAAGCTCCATCACTTCCTGCTCGTGATTTGTACGAGGTCCTCGCTAACACCCTCTAATAATGGGATAGGAATCAGAATTATCACTATGTGACTTATAATGTTGATGAGATCAGTGGGTGGAATGACGATTATAAGCCACATACGACCGTGACGTACTAAGAAGGCACATCATACATTAGTTATCTGCTACAGTAATGAATGAGAGTGCTACTCTACTGGTTGAGGGTACGGGATATTAACTCCAGCCGCAGGGAGATGTCGGTTTGCTGATTCTAAACGCAAATATTCTTATTAATATCTTTTATATGAAAATATTCTACGTGCAAATACTTTTAATAAAGAAAGTACAAGTCCTATATGAGATTATCTGCAAAAGTTTCAAACTGCAACCACTTTGCATGAATAAACTACAAGTTCTAAATGAATTTATCTGAAATTATCCTAAGTGTAAACACTTTTAATGAATAAAATACAAGTTCTACATGAGATTATCTGCTAATTTTCTAAGTGTAAATACTTTTAATGAAGAAATAACAAGTCCTAAATGAATTTAGTTGAAAAGATTCTAAGTGCAAATAGTTTTAAGTGAATAAACTACAAGTCCTAGAATGAATTTATTTGAAAAGATTTTATTGAAACTATTCTAAGTCCCTACATATCTTTTTGAAATTATTCTGTCCCTACATAATTTGTTGAAATATTCCCAAAATAAATTTTTGCAATAAAATATACGGTATAAAATGAAAAAAACTCATGCAATAATAAAAATAAAGACTTACCATTATTTGAAAGCATGATGCAACACCACTTTATAACATTTTTCACTTTACTTACTGTCGTATGAAGACGGAATGACTCTCTAGTGGAACCGATCCCTCTTAAATACAAATTTTGAAGTGGTGGGGAGAGTGGGGGAAAGTGGAACAGGGCTAAAAGTGGGAAAGTAGGTCAAATCCTAATACATGTATCATGTGTGCGATGGCGTCAGGAAACTGTGCCGCCCAAAGCAATTCCGCATTCCTCATTATTGCCGGGTGGTACTGGCCCTTTTACGCGTATCGCATCGTTACCTGGGAACGTCTCACATTCACGGTATGTATTCACATTTCTACTACTAATGCACTAACACTTCTGTGCTGGCCAACATAGTTCCCTTCGTCCGGAATTATAATGTCGTGATTACGGAGAGCTCCCTTGAGGAGCAGCTCGACCGGGTCCACACTAGGATTCTCACATTATACCTAGACTGGAATAATGTGATAAGCCTAGTTGTACTCAGTGTGTACAACCACGCCATTATACATCTGGAGATGATATTGGAAACTGTCGAAGAGATTGCAGGACGTTACGAACTTATCAGAGTTCGTAATGCAACTCTTCGGCAGATGGTCTTCACCAGTGATCGAGACAGACATAGTAAGCATACCTACTGTCAAGGATCTATACATACTAATACAATCTTTCCAGAAAAACGACATCCTTAATAGTGCGGTCGTAGACTAGACAAACACCTAACTGACCGCGCCGACTTACTGACTTACTTACTGACTGACTGACTGACCGACAGACGAACAGACAGACAGACAGACAGACAAGACACCACACTTAGTATATGCTCAATCATATCTCTATGGTGCTCACCATAAACTGCTGATGGATATCTACTACATCAAGGTTCATTTCCACATCTGCAGACGACACAGTCGAATGTTTCCTGTGACAGCCAGATGTCAATCCGTTACTGGAACATCTCCGATGGGCACCACACTGCAAGTATGCTCAGCTCCTCGCACCACGTCCACGCAGATGTGATGACACGGAAGTGGAGAGGACCTTTTGCACTTGTACTAAATCAAAATGTTTTATTCCTAAAGAAAATCATATATCTGAGTAATACATTTGTACATGTTTCTACATTAATTAAATATATTAACATATCGTTTTCCTTTATTTTGTGGGTGGGTAAAAAAATAGAAGTGGGTAAGAGTGGCAACCAGGTGGCTAAGCATAAAGTAGGTCACACGGATGGCCTTGTAATTGTGGAACATGAACGCGCGTTAGGTCGCACGGATGGCCTTGTAATTGTAGAACATGAATGCGGGGTTTGTGACCTTGGGTTTGTGGTGATGGTATGTAATAAGGTCACACGGATGGCCTTGTAATTGTGGAACAGGAAAGCGGGGTTTTAAAGTAGGTTACAGTGATGGCCTTTTAATTGTGGAACATGAAAGCGGGGTTTGCAACCTTGGGTTTGTGGTAATGATATGTAATTAGGTCAAACATTGCGGTTTTTTTACCTTGGTACAGTGGTGACCTTGGTATTGTGGCAACCTTGGAAATGTGGTAACCTTGGAAATGTGGTGTGTGCCAGAAGTCTCCAATCTTACCTACTCATGTATTTTCGTGAAATACGTTAATATGTTTCAATTTAAATTGGAAACCTTATTTTTATTGCGCAAATACTCCTTTGGGTAATATTATTAGTAAGGTGACTGAACAGAAAATTAGATTACAAATGGTAGACGAATACTGGTATAATCAAGGTACATAAAATAAGAAGAGTTATATTTTTACTTTTTTAGTTTTACTTTGATAAAGCATTATTTTAGATACCTACTTCACTCCTCTTCTAACACACTTTGTTTACATGCTTTGGTTTATAAGGTGTATATAGATGAATATTGAATGCTAGTTGTAATTCTTTCGAGATACACCTGAGCACGTAGGCCTCCTTAGTGGGCCTGTTGCACCCACGTACCTCACTGTGTTCGACTAATATCGTAATAAAAATACTATCTGGTAAAGTATGAACCTAGTCGACTCCATTAATGTAGACAGCACCTATCTCGTATCGCCGGAGTGCGATAGCCACAATGTTCCAGCAGAATCACATTTATGTAGGAACTCAAGAATTTGGGAGATATGGAGAAACAACTCGTTCCCGTTACCTTGGTGTTGGTAGGTGTAGTATCAGAGGTTACCTGATATTTGTTAAGTCTCACCATTTGTCTATAGGTTAGGATGGGTTGACCCATTTAGTGGTCTCAACTCCTATGTCAGATCTAGCAATTACCCTGGGGTATACCACAAAAATAGAATGCTTTAAATACTTATAAATAGTATTGTTAACCGTATTAATGGTTTTTGTATGTATTAATAACGAAGAGTGCCGTGGAATGCTTTGTGACGCGCCAATCTGCTTGTTTTAGTTGGCCATATTGCGTTTGTCGATTTCGTATGAATTTAGTTAGCTAAAAAGTTTACTTTATAAAGATGAAGTGTTCCGTTGGAAAATTTTTAAATGAAACACGTCACAATAATACTTTTTCAAAAGAAAATTCAGTAATTCAGGATTTAGAGCAGTTTAGTGAGGTTCAACAGCCGTTGTTAAAGTCAATGTGTTTTTCTAACATTGTAGGTACAATGTACACCATGCTACAAATTTTATTGACGAGTGTAACGTTGTGTGTAAAGAAAAATGCTATGCTAATACACAAAACAACAATAAAAAGGGTCTTAAAGAAATTTCGCTAAATTTTGCAGAAAAAATTAAATCTTACAAATTAATAACTGGAACATCAATATGTGTTAACTGCATAATAAATTTATTAAAAAGTACCGAATTATGAAATTGAGATTGTCTATATACCCATTTTTCTTATATTGGTTCTGTGAAGTCTTCGTCTCACATCTATTTACCAGAAGAAGAAAAAATTTAAAACATTAACCAAGCGTGTACTCTTCTAGACTTGAGCTAAACCAAATGGTTTGCGACATTACAAATTAAGAATGTATGATAAGTGAAGACTGCGTGGAATGTTCTGGAAATGAAAGAATAAGGACTCTTGAAGAAGTGTTAGATGGTTTAAATGAAGTGCAGTATAAACAGTGGGTCAGCACGGATAGAAGTGATTTTGTAACAGTGGTGGCATCCTCAGAAGAATTTCTAGACGATTTATTAAAGAAACTTAAAATTTTAAAAAAACTTCACTACATTGCTAAACATCAAAGTCATAATAATTGGTGATTTTGCAGAAAATTACATGTTTATCATTCAGTACGAAATACAAAGTTACCACTGGATAAATAAACAAGCTACGCTGTAATTTATTATATTGATCCTGTTACAAACGAACTTTCATCCAAAATTTTTTGCAGTATTTCTAATTGTCTTCAGCATAATTATTTAATAGATCGAAGCATATATGTATATGTAGGATTATTTTTGGACTACACCATACACATATAATAAAAAATAATTGAGAATTTTGGTTTTGAGTTTTTTTCCACTCCATATCTACTTCTCAACTATTGAGAAGTAGATATTAGAAAAATAAAAATTTTACTTTTTATGAAAGTGACTTTAATTTAGAAACAGAGTGGCACTTTTTGCAACATTTCATGAAAAATTGCCCTTGCGACGGAGGTACAGATAAAAGGCTAGTTTGCAAGGCAAGCTTGCAGCGACCTAACAATCCACTTTTAAATGTTCCAGAGATGTTTGACTACCATCAAAGGAATATATCGGAAGTTACTTTTATTTTTTTTGAAAGGCGTTACGAAACGATTTGTGCTATAAATCAAACAAGAGAAAAACATTGTTTTGTGCGCAAATCAAATAAAGCCATTCCTACTAGCGTAATGTCTGGATCAGTATCAAGATATAAATATTTTTAAAAACGTTAAATAGAATTTTTTGCATTAAATACTGTCGTTCGTTTTTTCTAAAATCCTACCAAAAAAGTTTCGTTTTCTAATTCTATTGCCGTTCTTATTATTATTAGTTACAAAACAGTGTCCGTTAAAAATGGACATATAAATAAACATTTTGACAAAAATTGAAGTACATGAAACAATTTCTTTTTTATATACAGGGGATCAAAAATTATTTATTTTTTGGTGACATCATGTCAATAATAAATTATTTTAAGGGGTAGCTGACATTTCAATATTATTTTTGATATTTTCTAAAAGTTAACAAATCGTTACAAGCAAATTAAATTACTTTTCAAAATTTTGAACAATACAGGGTGTTCTAATGCCATAGTTGCTTTTTGACCCACCCTGTAGATATTACCAAAGAATTATAATAAGTAGTTTTGATTAAAAATCGATCGAATAGGTCCCAAATAATACCACTTAATCATTTTAACATACTTGCAGAAGTATAAATGTCTACAAAAAACAGTTGTATTTCAATATGTTTGTATCACTCTGTAGATGAAAATTATGTTAAAAAATTAAAGTTGTCGATTTTTGGTTCTTACTTGTGGCCACCTATATTGGGCGAATTTTCATGGAAGATCAAAATTCTAATAATTGCTACCGAACAATTTATGAATAACAAAAGCAATGATACCGATTAGATAACGTTTTAATTATGTCGGTAGTAAAACTAAATAAAAACCCAGTTTGTACAAACAAAATTCATTTTTTATAACGCAATGGTTTTTTGGAAAACAGTTTTAACAGAATTAACCATTTTGTATAATACGGGGTAGCCAACTAAGAATGCAAGGTACTGTATCTGGGAAACTATCCATTGTAGAGGCTTGCGGAAAAAAAAAGTTTTACTAAAACGGCCAATACAAAAACCTGGAAAATATTTTCATCTTTCTGAAATGGCCGCTATGGGGCGTAACTGCAATCTTGAATCTAAAAAAGTGATTTTTCTATGAATTCTGCTATATTAACCTAATAAAAAAAAATTTGATCTTTGAAGTCGAGGATAATCTGAACTTTTTTTGTTTGGCACTTTTTGGCGTATCTATAAAAATAAAGTGGTGGGGGGTATTCAAAAGTTTCATTAAATCAGTCCCCGTACCTTCGAAACGGCTAATCCGATTTTAACAAATTTGGGCGCGATGAAAAGAGCTTTTCTTGGGCTACAAATGTTATAATATTTGAAGTTTTGTTAGTTTCACATGTCGTCGCTAGAGGGCTTTGTTCGACATTCCGACAGAAACGGTTAATTTTCGCATCTTGTTCCTAACCTAAAATATCGGCAAAGAAGACTTTATACGAAAATCCCTTAAATTTTTATTTTCTTTTATCTACATTTTTCTGGAATTGTTTCTATTATGTAAGTTGTGACCCTAAAAAAGACCGATTTAAAGGAGGAAGGTTTTTAATGCCCCCGTAAATGCTCGAAATGCTGACCATCACTCTGTGCATTGCTGAGGCCTCTTATGGGTAGACAAAACTGCAGCTTCAATTTCGGCTCTGAATAGGTTACCTAGAAATTGCGATTTTAAATGTTTGTAAATTTATTCACCAGAATAAAATCACCCTTTTTGAAATTACTACGGGCTAGTAAGCAATGCTAAAAGTTACACGAAAGGCCTATTTTTGGTTTTTTTTAAATGCATATTCACTATGGATATATACGAAAAATACAATTAATAGAAGCAGGCAATGGAAACAGATACCTAAACAAAACATACATAATCCCCAAATTGTCAATAGTAGTCAATACTTTCGCGTTACTTTGAGCAATTTTTGTGTTTTCAAAATGCGTTTTACGAATAATGAAACTGTTGATATGCTTGCGGTTTATTTTGAATGTCTTCAGAATGCCGCAGTAGCTAAAAGAGTTTACGCGGCTCGATATCCAAATCGGCGTCTTTGCGATGTAAGGGTTTTTCCCCGATTAGTGGCGAGCTTACGAGCCAATGGTAGTTTTCGACCTACGTTTCAACGGCAAAGAATTGGAAGAACACAAGAAAATATTAACCGTGTACTGGGCTATATTGAAGGAAATTCTCATGTTAGCACAAGAGCATTATCCACTGAGTTGGGCATATCACTTTTTTTAATTACTTTAAGGATGCACCCATATCATGTCGTATTGCATCGGGCCTTGAAAGGGGAAGATTTTGATCGAAGGTTAGACTATTGCCATTGGATGTTAGGCATGATACGCGAAAATAGAGAATTTTTATTTCAAATTCCTTGGACCGATGAAGCCACCTTCAATAGTGACGGGAGAGTCGATCTGCACAATATGCATTATTGGTCTGCAGAAAATCCCCATTGGTTGCGTGAAGTTCAGCGACAAGGACGTTGGAGTTTAAATGTATGGTGTGGAATACTGGGAAGCAGAATGATTGGGCCATATTTTTTCGAGCAACCCCTAAATAGCAATGTATTTCTTGACTTTTTGGCCAATCAATTACCGTTGTTGTTGGAAGATGTGCCTCTGGAAACAAGGCAAAAATTGTTTTTGCAGTTGGATGGTTGCCCAGTACATTATGCTATTAATGTGCGAGAGCATATTAATGTAGTATTTCAACAGCGGTGGTTTGGAAGAGGAAGTCTGTTTCCATGGCCTCCTCGATCGCCAGACTTAACTTGCCTCGATTTTTATTTATGGGGGCGCTTAAAGGACATCGTGTTTCGGACTCAACCTACTACTAGAGAAGATATGATAAACCGGATTCGTAACGCAATACGTAACATACCGAGAGCCGAAGTTGAAGCTGCAGTTTTGTCAGCAATGCATAGAGCGTGATGGTCAGCATTTCGAGCATTTACGGGGGCATTAAAAACCTTCCTCCTTTAAACTGGTCCTTTTTAGGGCCACAACTTACATAATAAAAACAATTTCAGAAAAATGTGGTTAAAAGAAAATAAAAATTTAAGGGATTTTCGTATAAAGTCTTCTTTGGCCTATATTTTAGGTTAGGAACAAGATATCGAGATGCGGTTTCCGCGAGCTTGTTTAGGCATCATTTAGCTACTTGTTCATGAAAAAAAGTCATACCAACGCATTTAATTTTTTTGCGAAAATTAACCGTTTCTGTCGGAATGTCGAACAAAGCCCTCTAGCGACGACATGTGAAACTAACAAAACTTTAAATATTATAACATTTGTAGCCCAAGAAAAGCTCTTTTCAACGCGCCCAAGTTTGTTAAAATCCGATTAGCCGTTTCGAAGATACGGGGGTAATTTAAGGAAACTTTTGAATACCCCCCCCCCGCCACTTTATTTTTATAGATACGCCAAAAAGTACCAAACAAAAAAAGTTCAGATTATGTTCGACTTCAAAGATCAGTTATTTTTTTATCAGGTTAATATAGCAGAATTCATAGAAAAATCACTTTTTTAGATTCAAGATTGCAGTTACGCCCCCTAGCGGCCATTTCAGAAAGATGAAAATATTTTCCAGGTTTTTGTATTGGTCGTTTTAGTAAACATTTTTTTTTCCGCAAGCCTCTACGATGGATAGTTTCTCAGATACAGTACCTCGCATTCTTAGTTGGCCACCCTGTACATAACAAGCATCACAAGCTTTGATGCTAACATTCGTTTTATAACCTGCAACAACCTTACACACATGGTAAATTATTTTTGTGCCAGCATCTTCGTGCAACACATAAAGCTAACAACAAAGATGAACCTTTCACACATTTTTTTTAAAATTGTGACTCTCCAAGTTGGCCTCCCTCTAAACCAGAATTGCATCAACACTTTTTGAGAATTCAGTATATTACAAGTATCTGACGTAATGCATATTTTTTAATACCTGGCAGTAAAAGGTGGCGACAAAATGGAAATACTCTTGAATTTCATTGGTTTGATCTAGAATATATGCCACAACCTGTTCTAGATGCTATTGTAAATGATTAAACTAAAAATATTATAACAGGTCAGTTTCAACTATTTCTCTCATTATTACATTTTTCATTTCATTATTTAATCCATTCATTTGCTTTCATGGATACAGATAATTCGAATAATGCAGAAGAAGAATAGTACTCAAGCTTTGATAAAGAATTCACTGAAGATAAAGAAATAAATTCTGACCAAGAATAAAGAAAATTCATTTTTTTGACAATATTTATGTACTAAATTATAAGTTCATTTTAATTAAACTTATTTCAAATTAATCCAATATTAATACACAGTTATTTTTTCAATTGGCTCTATTTCATGAAAATTATGGTCTGGCAAGAACCAATCTTATAGCAGCGTCCTTCAACCGAGACAGTTGCCGATATACGCTCTCTCGCACTTCCACCTACCTGTAGCGCTGTTCGCTTGCACGCATGAATAGCGTTCTCGATCACCTGGCAGGTAGAAAATTCCACCAAAATGATCTGTTTTGCCTTTTTTAAGATATTAATTTTTAATGACAAATATTGCTCTGTTAAAATCTCAAAGTAACTCAAATATATTTTTTGGATTTTTGGCAAACTAATTTTTCAAATACCTTACGAGATTTTAAATCCGATAAAATAATCTGGCTTTTGTATTTTTCAATTTCTCAAATATAAGATTTGAGGATATGAAAATTTCAAAACGCCTCAAGAATTTTTTTTTTGAAAAAAAATTATTATTTTACAAATTTGAGGGTTTGTAAACTTCCACAACCCTTCAGCCAGGGATTCACTTCGTGTTTAGCTATCGTAGAAAAAATATTAGACAAGTTTACAAAGTGCCTCAAATACCTGCCCAAAATGGTCAATGAGCTCTTAGACTATAACAGTTACTATCACGAACGCGCACAACCAACTCGTAAAATTTAGTGTCCTCTGTGGTTCAATCAGGAGACAATCTGTCATTTATCCATATCTAAATTTTCCGAATTAATTAAGCATTAGTGAAATCATCTAGACCTAAATCAAACTACGTTTTTGATTTAAAATACTTTACGTTAAACACTGATATCAATTAATTTAAATTAGAATTATCCGTCACTAGAATTTTTCCCTACTAATGGAACTCCACCATCAGTAGAGATCTTTCACGTGTCAATCATCGTATTGCCACAAGACCTACAGTTTTACATTCTATCTGAGAAGAAGGAGTGCTTTGGTTTTTTTCCGTTTTGGAAAACAGCTAACCACGGCCAGATTGGATCCAGCACCACTCGACTGAAAGGAAAGCGTTCTAACCATCCATCACCGGGGTAGCTACGAAAGTAACGATATCTTTTTCTGCTATGCGAAACGTTATTTTCAAATTTATTGTAGAAAGTATAGTATAGAAAATACATTTACAAATTGAATGAAAGTTGACACATTAACTTTGAAAGTCCATAAATAACTTTGATTTATTAGCATTAATTATTGCATTGCACATTAAATATCGTTTAATGATTATTAAAGTAAACCTATTTTTATTTACGGGATTTTTTAGTTTTCTTAAATATTGATTAAATATATACGCATTTTTAAAAATTAATTATGTGTAAAATACTGGTAGAAAATGTTTTCTTAAACTCTCACTCAAAACTTCGAGTTGCAATTGAGAACCACTTTTCACTTACGTCTCTAGTTGTACAAATAACGGTATCCCGATGTATAAAAATTCTGCTTGACTTTTGATATCAATTCTTTCAGGGTATTTTTTGGTGTAAATATAACTATAACCAATAAATCTGTTAGTGTCGTACTGTAGATTATCTTTACTTGATATAATCCAATTTTGAACTGAGTGTTGCAAATTTGTAGAAAATAAATCATGAGTATCTAAGATCGTGCATACTGAGTAGCGCCTAGTTGTACGCCATTGCCATCTGTCACACTTAACGTCAGAACATTACTAATATAAAAGGGCTATACTAGGAGGGGCTTATTGGCATTCACAAATGGCAGCAGTTACAGGACTATACTTGGAAATGGAAATAAATTGCTTATACTATTTCGCTTTTTTTTTCAATATACAGATTATGTAACTGTATTTTTTTGTTCAATTATTTTTATTAAATATGCAATCATTCGGACAATGTGCATAAGTATAGGAAAACATTGAGATGAGTAATTAAATATATTTCATTTTCAATACGTATAATCTTAATACTTTAGAAAAGACTACTTAATGTTCTTAAAAATATAACCTAGTGTTACAATACCTTAAAATGACAGATTTTTGAACAGAAATCTTGAACTTACAGACGATTGATAAAAACTATGTTCAATTATTAATAACTATGTAAATTGTGAATTATTAAAGGTACCAACGTACACACAGTAAAAGATTGCCTCGAGTGGGACTCGAACCCACGACCACTACGTATCTAGAGTAGGGCTCCTAACAATCTGAGCTATCGTGGGAGCTGGTTCCACTCGATTCATTCCTAAACTGTATATACCTTATTAGTTTAGATGTTATATAACTTTGTCATTATTAGCACTTAGAAACGTTCCGTTTATAAGTTCTCTTTCATTATTAATCACGTAATGCATTATTACATATTCACACTAAAATGGTGTGAATAACACCTGTTTATTTTTTAACCACCTATTTCTCCTACTACATGATCGTAGCACACACAACGCCATTTTTATGCTTAGAATGGAATGTTAACTTTATACATTAATTTGGTAAAATGCAGTTCACTTCAATAATTAAAACGGACTTGATCAAGGACTCACGTTTACTGGCACAACTTGGTGTAAATATCATACCAATATGACTCAACCCTTATTACTTTATTATGCACAAAGCACCCACAAGTATTGATTTTGTGAATAAAAAACGATGTCGCGTTGTCGACGGATTTACACGTTATCAGCGTTTTTGAAAACATTTAGCCCATTTTCAACTTGATATCTAAAGGTGTGTGTGTGTGTGTGTGTGTGTGTGTGTGTGTGTGTGTGCGTGTGCGTGTGCGTGTGTGGTGTGTGTGTGTGTGGTGTGGTGTGTGTGTGTGTGTGCTGTGTGTGTGGTGTGGTGTGCGTGTGTGTGTGTGTTGTCTGTGTGTGTGTGTGCGTGTGTGTGTGTGTGTGTGTGGTGTGTGTGGTGTGGTGTGTGCGTGTGTGCGTGTGCGTGTGCGTGTGTGTGTGTGCGTGTGCGTGTGGTGGTGTGTGTGTGTGTGGTGTGTGCGTGGTGTGTGTGTGTGTGGTGTGTGTGTGTGTGTGTGTGGTGTGTGTGTGTGTGCGTGTGTGGTGTGGTGTGCGTGTGCGTGTGTGTGTGTGTGTGCTGTGCGTGTGGTGTGTGTGTGTGTGTGTGTGGTGTGTGTGTGTGGTGCGTGTGGTGTGGTTGCGTGTGCGGTGTGGCGTGTGCGGTGTGCTGTGCGGTCGTGCGTGTGCGTGTGCGTGCGCGGTGCGATCGTGCGGTGTGCGCGGCGTATGCGGCGTGCGTGTGCGTGCATGTCTGCGTGTTTCCTTCTCTGCGTGTGCGTTAGTGCGCGGGTGAAATCCAGCTGCGGAGAATGAGAGTTATTAGGCGCAGTTTTTACTTTTTATGAAATATTCCTGACATAGCTACATATATCAAAAATACTGAAATACTATCAGATAGATGTTAAAAACATAAATTAATTACGATCTACGCAAAATATCTAAACATATTTTTCTAAGATAATTCAATTTTAAATAACGTTTCTTTATAAAGTGTATTAATACGAACTCAAAGAAACTTTAATAGTACATTAAAAAGCAAGTTTCATAAGACCAGTCTTAAACCACGGACTGAAGTGTAAAAAAACGAGTGGCCACGAATTTTTTAGAGGATGAGTGCTTCTAGGTCTTATGAAACACGTTTTTTATGGTATTTTTTGTAATTTGCCCTTTTTGCGCCTTTTTTAAACAAACTTTTTTACTAGCTGATTTGGGGATTTTTGTTCCAGTTGGTAATACCTAAATTTTAAAAGGTATAATGTTGATCTCATTGCTTTCTGTTTTATCCAAATTCTGTCACAAATACGAAAATGAAACATAATTATTATAATCTTGCATGTACGCCCCCTGAAATACGTGAAATTGCCTAAGATACGGTCGCGAATTTGCTCACATCAAAGTTTCACTCTGGACGCATCCTGCTTTGAACACATTTTGTAAGTGACAAGCATAAAATAATTCAAGATCAAGGTATGCCACCCTAAAAATTTTCGTAAAATATTCCTTGAATTAATGGCTATAAGGACATCGGAGATGATGACGTCTCGTTTCTTAATAGGTCTGTTAGAGTATCAAAATGGAAGCAAATTACAAAAAAATTATTAAAATAGGATGTGAAATGCTTACACTGCATTATCTAATTTTTTATGGAATGGGACAGCGTTGAAATTTTTTCTTTGCTAGTTAGTATCTATGTTTATTAACCTCTATCTGCATTACAGTTTAGACGTCTATCTGACGTAGATTATTATTGTTGTTTTCACAATGTTGTCTATTTTCATTATGAACGTATTACAACAGGTTTCATAATTAATTAACCCAAAAAAAGACATTGCTTTATTTCCTTTAATCTCCACCTTACAGATTGGAAGATCGTGCCCTTCTCCATACCAGATGTTTCCAAATGTACCTAGTTAAATATAATTTAGTTAAACTGGCATACAATTATACCTTTGCATTTTTATTTCACTATACGAGGGGTCGTTTTTATATTCTCGGACTAGGTATGATAACAACAACTATATTTCAATGTAGGCCCCTTGCTTTTCAATACAAGTATTACATCGTTTCAATAACATCTTTAACCCACTATAAAAAATGGCTTCTAACAGCCCCAATAAGTTCATCATCTTCCCCTTAGTGTTCTTTTGAGATCTGGAAACAAAAAATAGTCACTGGGGGCTAAATCTGGCCTATAAGGTGAATGATCAATTTCTACAAAGCCACATTTACCAACGTCAGCTTTTGAAAGTCTTGACTTATGGGCTGGTGCATTATCCTGAAGCAGCAGGACACTTCGCGTAGTTTTGCGCGTCTTCTCACTTTAATACATCTCTGAGGCGATGAATTAAGCTTGAATAATACTCTCCTATGGTTGTACCACCTTTCTTCAGATAATAAATCATTAAAAGTCCTTGGCAATCCCAAGAAACGGTTGCCATTATTTTTCCTGTCGAAGGGGCGACTTTAAACTTTTTGGCAGGACTGGAACCCCTAATATGCCACTGCATCGACTCTTGTTTCGACTCAGGATCAAATGATGGACCCAAGTTCCATCTCCGGTGATAACTCGATTGATAATTAAATCTGGTGCGTCTCCACAAAGCGGAAAAAATTCTTCACACTTCTCTATTCGAGTAAGCATTTGAAAAGGCGTAAGCATTCGTGGAACCCATCTCGCACTGACCTTTGTCATGGCAAGGTAATTGTGTAAAATTCTGAAAACTGTGGTTTCTGAAATTCTTAATAAAGACGCTAGTTGTCGCTTCTTTAATCTTGCATCTTTTAATACCAAACACTTGGTTTTTTCAATAAGATCCGAAGCGATCAGGCCAACTGTCCGACCGGGGATCACCATCTAGTGATTCTTAGCCATGTTTAAACAATTTTGACCATTCACAAATAGTCGACTTGGAAAGGTACTTATCCCCATATACAATCAACATTTCTTCACGAATAACTTTTGGAGATTTTCCTTGTTTTGTAAAAAACTTTATAACAGCTCGATATTCAAGTTTGTCCATTTTGAGACGTTAGAAAACAAACTGACAGATATTAGAACTAATAATGCAGCAATTGTTTTGTAAATTGTCAAACATGTTACCATGGCATATATGATCTAAAAACAATAAAATGAAAAATTACATTAACATTGGTAATTGCCTAGTCCGGGAATATAAAAGCGACCCTTCGTAATAACCTAATAATTATTTTTCGAAATTTTGTAATATTATTTATTTATTTGTTATCAGTTTCTTTCTATCTAATGCCTGACCAATCTAAATCCAGTAACCGGTCGTCTAATTTTTGGCCTGAGAACGGGTGTACTAACGACCGAGAACTAAATTTTGGTGGTTGACTTTTGGTAAACAATATCGTTAATATTTAATGTGTTTTTTTAGTTATCGAAATTGCTATGGGTTGACATGTCCATAGAAATCAAACATGTTGCAACATCGGCTAAGGTGCTGTGGGGTATCTGGGCTTGGTGCATCTGGGCGTGGGCAATTTACGGCGATGTTTGCGGTTATCTTAGTTGAAATGCAGTTGGTACACCTGTTTCTTGTTGATTTCGTTCTATAAATAATATGTGGTGTCGCTAGTTTCTAACCAGCTTCAACAATAAGAGAAAGAGCTAAAGAAAAATGGGTAACAGAAAAATGCAAAGAAGTAGAAGGACTGGAAAAAGTCCAACAAATAAATACTATGAACACAGAAATAGCTTCAGAAAAATGAAATTGTAAATGCAATAAAAAAGGCTAAAAACAACAAAGCAGTAGAGCGAGATAAAATTCCAGCTGAGATAATAAAACTCATAGATGAAAACAATGTAGATCTGTTGGTAGAATTGTTTAATGCATATACAAAACAGGAAAAATACCTCAAGATTGGTTGAAATCTACTTTTATTACGCTTCCTAAGACAGCCCACCCAAGAAAAAAGTATACAGACACATTAGCCTCATGAGCCATACATTAAAAGTATTCATAAGAATCATACATTCTCGCATATATACTAAATGCGAACTCACCATGTCAGAAACTCAATTAGGCTTTAGAAACGGGTATGGAACACGCGAAGCTTTGTTCCCCTTAAACCTCTTAATTGAATGCTCCCTGGACGTTAACAAGGATGTATTCATAGGGTTTACAGATTATACAAAAGCCTTCGATCGAATTCGACACACTAAACTCTTAGAAATACTTCAAGAAATAAATCTGGACTACCAAGACGTACAAATTATTAAAAACTTATATTGGGAACAAACAGCTCATGTACGTACGACAGAAGGTGTTACGGAAGAAATAAGTATTAAACTAGGAGCCAGGAAGGGGTGCGTTCTTTCCCCCCTGATATTTAATCTGTATTCAGAAATGATATTTGGGACCGCGCTGGAAGAAAGTACCGAAGGCATAAAAATTAATGGTGTATTAATTAATAATTTACGGTATGCCGACGATTCTAACCTCACCAAAGACTCTTTAATCGCGTATATGAAATCAGCAAATCCTACGGTTTAGACATGAATCTTACCAAACCAAGTACATGATAATCACAAAACAACAACCAAGACATATGGAAATAACAATAGATAATAAAATATTAGAGAGAACGGCTACGTGCAAATATTTATGAACTATTATCAACAGCGAAGGAAGACATCAAACTGAAATACGAAGCCGCATTGGACAAGCAAGATATGCATTTAATAAATTAAAATCTGTATTATGCAATCGCAATATAAACCTTCAGCTTAGAAAAAGATTTTTAACGTGCTATGTATTCTCTATATTATTATACGGTATGCAGACTTGGACGTTAACTGAAGACCTATGTAAAAAAATCAGTGCTTTCGATATATGGACTTACAGACGACTACTACGTGTATCTTGGGTTGAAAGAGTCACCAATGAAGAAATTTTACGAAAAATGAATTGCTCACTGGAAATCATGACAACAATCAAAAGAAGAAAGTTAGAATATGTAGGACACGTAATACGAGGTGAAAGATATAAATTGTTGCAGCTAATACTACAGGGAAGAATTGAGGGTAAAAGAAATCCTGGTAGAAGAACATCGTTGCTGAAAAACCTCCGCACCTGGTATAGGAAATCCACAACATCAGTGTTTCGTGCTGCTGTTTCCAAAGTACAGATAGCCCTATTGGTCGCCGATATACGTTAGGATAGGCATTATAAGAAGAAGAAGAGCAAAATTACAAACCAAGAACCATAATGGTTGCTGATCCGGCCTATAGAACAGAGGGAATGGTGACAAGATTATTCGAGGAGCTGCTACATCTTACCGTATTCTTCGCAGTACCTTGAAACATGGAGTAACTGGAACTCGAAAAAAGGGCAGTACATCTGAGAAAGGTAAAGGTGGAGTAGGTGTAAAATTTTAACTGTCTAATAAGGATTATGAAGTATAGCCTAACTGCATCAGAATTATGGACAAAAACGGATTCGGTATGACCCGGTAGCAATTACTAGAGCTTATCCAATGCTACGTTATGAAAAAGAAGTTGTTTCAATGGAACTCGGAGAAAGGGCAATATATCTGAGGAAGAGTAGGTGTTAAATTGTAGCTGTCTAGTAATGATTATGAGGAGTGGCCTAACTGCATCAAAACTATGAACAAAAACGGATTCGGTATTATCCGGTAGAAAGTACTAGATGTTATCTAATGCTACATTATGAAAAAGAAGTTGTTCACCCGATTCAAAAACTAACCCTCTCGATCTGATTGGTTTATTTCATTTAGATCGAGGCATCGATCGTCTATTAAGTTGCAACAAATTATTGAACATGTTCGTATTGATCAAAACAATGTTGGAGTTGTTTACGACTATTTTGATAAGTTGATAGCAGTTGTAAAAAAACTTGAATTAGAGGAAAAATCTACCATATTGTCTATTGTGATGAAACTAGGTTTTGCTACGACCCATCAAAAACGAGAATTTTCGTCACAACCAATGAGCAAAGCATAGTTTATCTATCGTCGAGATCCAAATGGAAGCATGGAAGTCATCACAAAGCTTAAATATTCAAGTTCATTGCCATTGTAAACATAAACAGGATGAATTTCCAACGCCAATTAAAAATTCACATGAATAGACGATAAGCAATGACAGCAACTCCCAGCTAAGTGCGCCCGTTTATCAACACTCAACGCTAGTGCGGTACGACAGGGCCGGTCGCCTCTTTTGCACTAAGTTTACCTAACATTCTTAATTTTAGTACATGCTCAAACACAAAATTAACCTTTACAAGAACGATCCACAACCATCTAGGGAAGTCATTTTTCAAGAAAACTAGAGACTATTCGTCATTGAAAAAAAAGTACCACGGCATAGCCCATTTTTAGTTCTACAAACTAAATGAGTCTAAATCGCGATAAAATATAGTGTGGAGCAGAAAAAAATCACCTTTCCCATGTTAATTATATATTCCCAAGGTTGCTCTGGACACCCTGTATTATACAATACAAAAATTTGCATACGTGCATGTGTTTCATCAATTACGTGAGTTTTGTATATTCAATGTAAGAGCAAGTATGAATGAGTTAAAATTATCTATACTCGACTGATTAGCTCTTGTCCCTGTTTGCATACGCATGTACAAAAAATATGAAACTAATAAAAGTGGCATACATAGTATATCACGTATTAGAATACGTAGTAATACCTATCCCCATGCAGTTTTCAACAATGTATGTCAGTAATTTACTATTTCTAATTACTGCTTAAAGTCGAACATCATAAGTGATCATAAAATCATGTCTTAATTACCACATAGCACTTTACCTTCTTCGAAATTTTAACATGTAAAATAACGATCAATAATCAAGTTGTAATACAGAGCGCTCTTCTGTACGGGGTAGACTACAGATATTTTTACCCTATACACGTACTCTAATCAAAATCAAGTTGGAATGGACTAAAGATACATGCTCTTGTGGCGGTTTAGGTTCATTGTCATACAATTATGTCAGTAGGAGGTTGTATTCTGAGATACCAGTTAGTGTTTTAAGCGTTCAAAACAATTCTTTTTGTGTACAGGAGTTCATGTATACATACATGTTTAGACATGACTATTTGAAATTGTGCATAGAGGATAAAGTAGACTTATGTCTGTTCGCACGTAATGATTTCTTACTTATACCTGTTTACACACGCATCTGTCAATGCAAGTTACGCTGTGTTCGTTAACATTAATTTGGTTAAATTACTAATAAACTGCAAAGGAATATCGTGTAAAATATGTGGTAGTTTATGTTAGTGATATGGAATTATCCTACAAGCCCTTGACCAATTTGTGTTTTCTTTCCGTCATAGTAAACCCAAAGACTTAAGTTGTAAAGAGAATAATCGAGGTCAGTTAAATACCGACCGTTCAGTGTCCTGCAAAATCAACCGTAATACTTTAGTAAATAGTTTCGACAGTGAATCATATTCCCTTGAAGTCGGAACTAAGTTGCCGCTTACTTATAGCAGTAGTTCGCAAACATTTATTCATACGTATAACGTTAGCTCACCCATTCAAATATTTTGTCATCGATTTTAGTTGTTAATAAAAAGTAATAATTATATATTTAGATTAAAAATGTACTTAGAATGTGAAAAAATTGTAGTTAATTTTAATAAATACGAGATGTATAAATTCGCAGGTACATAGTAATATGTTTATGGTACAAGTTAGAACAAAGCGAAATAGAAAATGAAATTCTCTTAAAATATATAAATGTTTGCGAACTACTGCTATAAGTAAGCGGCAACTTAGTTCCGACTTCAAGGGAATTTGATTCACTGTCGAAACTATTTACTAAAGTACTACGTTTGATTTTTGCAGAACACTACGAACGGTCGGTATTTAACTAAACCTCGCATTATATACATTTCTCTTTAACACAAATTGGTCAAGGGGTTGTAGGGGATAATTCCATATCGGACACTCAGCAGCAAATAAACTATAGTGGGTGATTAAGGCGTATGCTATAGACAGTGTTACTTATGTATTGTATTGAAAACCGTAGAAAAATAGTCATGTAGTCATTTTAATAAATACGAGATGTATAAATTCGCAGGTACATAGTAATATGTTTATGGTACAAGTTAGAACAAAGCGAAATAGAAAATAAAATTTTCTTAAAATATATAAATGTTTGCGAACTACTGCTATAAGTAAGCGACAACTTAGTTCCGACTTCAAGGGAATTTGATTCACTGTCGAAACTATTTACTAAAGTATTACGTTTGATTTTTGCAGAACACTACGAACGGTCGGTATTTAACTAAACCTCGCATTATATACATTTCTCTTTAACACAAATTGGTCAAGGGCTTGTAGGGGATAATTCCATATCGGACACTCAGCAGCAAATAAACTATAGTGGGTTATTAAGGCGTATGCTATAGACAGTGTTACTTATGTATTGTATTGAAAACCGTAGAAAAATAGTCATGTAGTGTTTTTAGTTTTGTGGTGCAATATAACCTAAAAATAATTTAAGTATTGCGATGGATTCTTCTAGTAGAGGAAAGAAATTAGTTGCAATGTGTTTGGATCCCGTAGACAATGGCAGCAGAGGTAAGAATTTATTGAATAATATACGCGGTATGTAACTTATTAGTCAGAAATATTAGATTCTAGCCCTGCCCCTTCTCTTCGTGAAGTTCCAAATGATTAGTGGGAATGTATAGATGACAGTGATACTGACCCCCATTATTCTCTTACCAGTGACCTTAACATGACTTCATCTGATGAAGACGATGTGATATTGCCAAAACTAAATGAAATTTCAACAACTGAACGTAAAGAAAACAGAATTTTTGTATCTGGTTCCAGCCCAGCCCATCCAGTAGTAACAATGGACGGTGAATCTACCGTAATAGAAGGGAATATCGAGAAAACAAGAAACATTCGAGAATAACGCAAGAAAGGTGGTGCAGCAGTTATAAAGGGTGACACAAGAGCAGCGAGGTTAATAAATAAAACTGATCGAAATTTAGGTAAATCCTATAAAACTAAAAAAGGAAGACTAGTTCTCCAACGAGAATGTAAAGCTTTATCGAAATGCCGTATGCAATGCCAAACAAGATTTAGTGACGTCAGAAATATTTTGTTTAAAGAATACTGGGCTATGGGTAGCCATAGTAGAAGAGTGGCCTATATTGTTAGCCTAATTAATGTAAATACTAAGAAAGTAGCAAAAAAAATGTAGAAGACAAATCTAAACAAAAAAATAGCTGTCTCACATATACTTACCATTTACAAGTTTTTGGAAATGATACCAATTTGTAAAAATTGTTTCCAAAAACCTTTTAACGAAAATAGTAAGTTTAATAGTGGGAACCGTGGCACAAAGTACCTGACGAAGTAAAGGCATATGAGAGTCATTATTGTCGCCACCAAACCACAAAAAAATATCTTCCACCGCACTATACACTTGCTAAAATTTATGAAGAATATGTGAAGTAAGAAACCATATATAAACCTATAAGCGAAGAGGTTTACACCGAACTATTTTACGAAGCGAAAATAATTATAAAAAGTCTAAAAAAGGATACATGCCAAACTTGCGATAAGCTTCATATCAAATTAAATGCAGCAACTGAAGAAAACAGAAGCACTACAAGCGAAACTAAGGTGAAGCAGATTATGCATATACTTCAAAAAGAAGTGACAAAGATATCTGCAAGGAAGAGAATTCTAAAAGAGTTTACACGTTTGATTTGCAACAACACCTGATCTAGTTACATCGGTTGCATTCTACAGACGCCAACTTTGGACCTGCAATCTATCTTTGCAGGACTGTGTCTCCAAACATGCATACTGTCACATGTGGCACGAGGTGATTGCTGGAAAAGGTGCTAATCAAGTTGGGTCATGCTTATACAATCATTTTATCTCGAACATTCACTCTGAAGTAAAACATGTAATGTTGTATTCTGATACATGTGGTAGGCAAAATAAAAATAGTCATCTTGTTGCAATGTTTTTCACACTACTCCAGAATAGTGAAAATTTGGAAATCATTGCCCAAAAGTTTCTTATTCCGGGGCATACACATATGGAGTGTGACACCGATCATTCTCTCATAGAAAGAACCAGGAAGAAATACAATATCCCAATAAACCATACCTATGAATTGACGCGATTGGTGATACAAACAGGGAAGAAACGGCCTTTTGTTGTAGTGGAAATGAAGAGAGAAGATTTCTTTGATTATGCTTCTCTTTATAAAAGTGTGCTACAACAAAAAAAGAATAATGAGGCAAAAAAAAAAATTCTGTGGAAAGAGATAAAATGGTTGAGGTACGAGAAACTGCAATTTGGTGTACTTAAGTATAAAACTTCTCTAGACCCATTAGAGCCTTTCAAAGAGCTTAATTTCAAACGCAGAGGGCGAAATTTTTATTTGAACCCATCACTTTGTTACCAGAGGCCTAACCCCATTACGAAATTAAAAAACAGAATCTTATTAAATTTCTCCCATACATCAGCGAAGTGTTTCATGATCTCTATAAAAACCTTCCAAGTGATGCAGATATGAAAGGTGTTTACCCCGATAGCATAGAAGACGGTGAGTTTGAAGAGACATCATAACGTAATAAGTGTAAAAGGAGTTAAGTTTTAAGTGTCAAAGGGTATAAGTATATCTATTTCTGTTTATTATAAGTGTATAGAATTACATTTTTTTATTTGAGTAGTACCCTAGCAATGTATAATAAAGGAGTTAAAGAAACAACTTTTCAATTTTTGCCTTTACTAACAAAAATTAAAGGTCAACTGGCAAAATCGTTTTTCTACAATAACTGCAAAGTAGGTTTTTTTATATATACCCCTTTGCACGCCTTGCAGCGAATTATGATTTATCATACGTTTCGCGCCAAGCCTGGTAGCTTTGATACAATTTTATTATTTTAGAAAATTATCAAATTGAAACGTGACAACGTGTGTTACGCCACTGTCTAAGTATAATTAATGTATTACATTGTAATAGGTGTAATTTAATAGTGATTTTATTTACGTTCATTCCTTTGTTAAAATCAACGATGTGAATTTAAAAAGGAACCTTAGAATGAACGCACTTTTGCAATCTGCTTTCTCTTCGAAGTTGAAAATTACCGCTTTGTTTTGGTTGCAATGATGAGCGGCAACAATAATAATTTAGATGAATATCATAACATACATCATACACAAAGATTCCCACGAATAATAATTACAACAGTACATCTGCGTAGGAACAATAAAAAATGTAATAATAATAATATTGTGAGACGATTATGGGAAGTGGTAGTGGGCTTTTCTCATTCATTCATTCATGTAAACTGGAGAATGCGTAGTGCTGGCTTGCAATGATTTACTGGGCCACATGCAGTGTTGTACGCATAATGTCGTAAGGTTCATTCATAAATGCTACGTTGTTGATATGTTTAAAGTTTATCAGTAACTCACGTGTTATGGTCTGAACCTTCCCTCTGAGTTATAACCTGCGGTCGTACCTTTGATAATACCGAGTAAAGTAAAGGAAGTGGCCAACATTTCAATTTCTAACTTCCACAAACGCGTAGGTTTAGCCTGTAGCGTGCGGTGCGGATCCGAGGTGCCTGTGCTAGTCCATTCATTTTTTCAGGATATGGAGAAAACATGGCGGACGAAATTTTTAAAGTTAGAACTGAAGAACGTTTAAAAATTAAAATCGGTAAGTTTTTTATTTCATTTTTTCAAAATTCATTCTACTTTATTAATTTTCTTATTTAAATACTTTTACTTATGCAATCATGACTCATCTTGATCTGATGTCAGATTCTTGATTTTTAACTGCACCTGCAGGTGTTAATATTTTCATTAACTACATCATAATTAGGCCATCTCTACAAATACTTTAACTATTTTAAAATTGATACATCTTTAAAATTAGGAGAAGCAAAGAATTTATTGTGTCGTAATCATGGCTCCTCACCACTTCGAGATGTATACTGCATTTTATCCCTTGACCAAGAGGAGATCTTTAGAACTTCGACGATCGAAAAAACATTGAAGTAAGTAGTTGTTAAAGTATAATTACAAATTTTAAGGTTATGTGTACTTTCAGCCCGTTTTTTGCAGAAGAATTTCAGTTCAAAGTGCCTAGAAAATTTCGTTACCTTTCTATTTATTTATATGATCGTGATCGCCATTTAAAACAAGATAAAGTTATTGGTAAAGTTGCAATTAAAAGGCAAGATTTAGCATCGTATAATAATAAAGATCATTGGTTTTCGATTAAAACAGTTGATGCTGATTCAGAAGTACAGGGAAAAGCCAACATTGATATTAGGTTTGAACCAGTTAACAATAGGAATAAATTAAGTTGTCAAAAACGTTTACTAGTGAGGGTGATAGAGTGTTCGGATTTAACTTTAAAAAATGGTTCGTGTGACCCTTTTGCTTTAGTGTGTGTTATATATTCGAACGGTAAACGAATTTCAAAAAGGACGAAAGTGCGTAAAAAAACAGTGTGCCCACAGTTTGAAGAAACTTTTGAATTTGATAGTAGTGTTGGACAGGATAAGGATAAACATTCATCATACACAGTTTGTCCAGAGAATGAAGGCGAAATATGTGAATTACATGTTACTTTTGGACATGACGGGCCTAGTATGGGTGATGATGTTTTTTTAGGTGAAGTTCGAATTCCTTTACAAGGATTGCAACAACAAAATGCTGCACTCCGAAATGCATGGTACAAGCAAGCATTACTATGCTACGAGCAGTATTATGTATGTTTTGTTTTAAGGTACTTTCTTCAGCCTCGGTCTACGAAAGATAGGCCGACACTTTCATGTGCTACTCCACCTGGTACAAGACTGTCTGTAAATAGTACCTTAGGTTCGTTACGTTTAAATGTACAATATACAGCAGATTATGTATTTCCTAATGTAGTTTATGAACCTCTCAAAAATCTCTTGCTGGAAAGCGTACATTGTAGGGTATGTATTTTAAGACTCAAAATTCTGATGTATTATTAATGCTTTTTACAGTCTTCATCTACCAGCGCTGTACAAGTGTTGGGAGAACTGGTACCAAATAAAACTGAAATTGCACAACCATTAGTGAGAATTTTTGTATATCATGAGCAAATCGTTCCCATAATTAGAACATTAGCTGAAAAGGAAATCTCTAGTTTAACGTAAGTAATAATTGAAGGATAATTTTCTCTCATATTTATGACCTACTTAATTATTGCTGTGAGTGATTTTTCCATGTTTATTTTGTACTTAGTTACAAGTATAAATTGACTGCTTATTGTGCAATTTAAAAAAAAACACGCATCATAAAATACTTATACAAGGTATTACAAATGTTAGTTCTTGAAACTTTTATTTAGCTTGCTTGTTAAAGTGTTTCGAAATTTTAATTAAAATTGTCATTGTATGTACATTTAGGCAAATTTCATTTGTTTAAAAAGATTAAAACGAGATTTATTACATTCTATAAATATCAACACAAATATGGAATTTTATGTGGTGAATTGAATGCAATTGTTTTAACATGGATATGTGTTCATTAGTTAGTCCAACTTGAAAAATAAGTATTAACATATAACATGGACGTAACACTGTTTAACTTGTTAGTTACAATGTACTTTTGGTAAACAAATACTGTATAAAACATTTGAAATGCTAATATTCAGAGAAGTTTCACAATTGCCATTTATGTAACAAGTTCCAAATAAGTGAGTTTTTTTGCAGTAGATTGAGGATTTGACTATAATTGTAGCAAGTGGTCAAACACATTATGTGTAAAACAAGCAATTTTGTAGTGTTTTATACAAGGTTTTTTGTAATTTAGTTCTTGTGGAAAACTATCACATTTGATATGTTCTTGATTCATTTCGATTAAAATAAAATATAGAAATTTTATTGTAACTTACAATACTTTCCAAAATTGTGCATTTAATTTTGATGATCAATCGTTAATATTCCTTAAAAATTGAAATCTCATTTTACGATTAGTGATAAGATGATGAGATTTCATTTTAACACTTGTTTTCTGGCGAGGCTCATCTTTTTAATCCGAGGGATAAAATATAAGGCGAGCACCAAAAATGTGATAGTGCTCATGTTGCGAACATTTTTTGTAATTGTTACATAAAATTAAAGAAAAATTAAATTTTGAAATATTTGTTGACGAATCGTCAGCCTAGAGTTATACCACAGTATACTTAAATACCAGTAAGCACACTCAGATCAATTATGGACATGTACCACAGAAGTACTGAATATGGCCGATGTCATACACACGATTTTTGTATACCTTGATATACACGTTGTTGCTTGAATAACAGTTATTATTTATTGTGATATTTCTTTATATCGAAAATCACGAAGAAACAAGTAAGAGGTCATGTTTGTTCATTTCTCGGTTGCAAATCGGCAAGACGGAAAAGAATGTGAGTTCCTTTAGCCTTCCGAAAGATCCTGAAAGGTAGTGTTTGTAAAGTTTTACAATAAAATATAATTTTAAAATTATTTAGGTGTGGATTATGGGTTAAAGCATAGTTACAAAAGTTAAACCAGAAACCTATCGAGTGTGCTCTAAACATTTTCTGCCAATTATGTTTTTGAATGATTTAAGAACTCGTTTACATGCAGATACATCTCCTTTAAAATGTAAATTTTCTTCACCGTTGCAATGATTTTCTGTACAAATTTCTAATCAGATTATTTTATCATATGCAGTTGTTGTATTCATTAAAAATCTTGAATAGAAATTTTAGAACTCAAAAATGATAAAGAAAATTACCATTTTGAGTCATAATTAATGTAGGAATATTATAAATTTGTATAGAACGACAATGTTTAAATATAATTAATAAGTTTGCATAAATGTATGTATTCAACATATAAATAAAAATCGTGTTAGCCCAAATCTCTACTTGAATTTCGCGCCAAACATGTCCGAAGGTTACAGCTGTCATTGATGGCTTTACACAGCATTACTGGGTATTTAAGTATACTGTGGTTATACTGTTGTATGTATCAGGTGTATAACTAAGAAAAGCTGCCAGCCTAACTCAGAAACTATTTGAGATTGAGCAGTGAAATAAAAAATGTGACCAAGAGAAAATACTGGAAATTATTATTAATTTCCTTGCATTGCCGCCAGAGTGCGTTTCACCGATTTCAAATTGATATTCCCATTGTTTTGGGCAATTTTCCTTAGTAACGTTTTTAAAAAATATACAGGGTGTCCCTACTATTTGAGGGTGGAAGATTAACGTCTATACTATTTAATAAAAAATCTTATTACAGATTATTGTAGTCAACAACGAGGAGCATCTTATAAAAATATTTTTGTATATACAGGGTGTCCCATATTGAGTACTTCACTAAACTTGAGTTTTTTTTATGGAACACCTTATATATTTTTATATATTTGAATTTTCTGTTAAATGCTGAGCAAAATGATATGAGGTACTATGGGTTTACGACTAACGGTTCCTAAGTTATTGATATTTTTATGTAAAAAAATTAGTCAATTAAGTAGGCTCCTGTTCCGCCATCTTGAAAGGTATCGGAGTGAAAGTTTGGGATTTGGATTTCCAATCTGTCTAGTTTTAACTTCTGCATTCAGATTGCATATACAGGGTGGTCCATTTTGCTCATTTTTTTAAATTGCACACCCTGTATTTTATTACAGATTTGAATAGCATTTTTTACGAGCTTTCAATATATACTCACTTTTTACTACCTATTCTGAATTATTTAGTGATCAAGTTGAAAATTGTAAACATTTTTTATTTTTGTTGAATTTGTCACAATATAAAATAAATAAAGACAATATCATAATTCAAAGAAAAACAAAAATGAGGCAGTACTAATTGCTATAAAACCGTGAAACTATTTATAAATCCTGGATCCCACATTAAGTAAATAACGAAGTCTCTATCAAATAATTATCTAACAATTCTTCACGAATTATTTATAATAAGTGGCTTTCATTTGTTAAGTTGTTAAGAAACAAAAAAGAAAATATTGAAAACCAAGCTACTTTTATTCATTGTGTTCTTTAACTCCATTTTAAAGTTTATAGTTATGCAGTTATACGAGTAAATAATTATTAAACGTTGCTCTTTTATAGTGCAAAATGTTGAATTGTGTCATAAACCTATAGCTTCACGGTTTTATAGCAATTAGCATTGTTTCATTTTTGTTTTTCTTTGAATTATGATATTGTCTTTATTTATTTTATATTGCGACAAATTTAAAAAAGTAACAAAATTTTACTATTTTCAATTTTATTACTAAATAATTAAAAAACACTTAGGAATAGGTAGTAAAAAAGTGAGTATCTATTGAAAGCACGTACAGAATGCTATTCAAATCTGTAATAAAATACGGGGTGTACCATTTAAAAAAACTGAGAAAAATAACTTTGAGTAAAATGGACCACCCTGCATATGCAAAGAAAGTAGTCTGCAATCTGAATGTAGAAGTTAAAACTAGACAGATTGGAAAAACAAATCCCAAAATTTCACTCCGATATCATTCAAGATGGCGGAACAGGAGCCTATTTAATTGCCTAATTTTTTTACATAGAAATGTCAATAACTTAGGAACCGTTAGTCGTAGACTCATAGTACCTTATATCATTTTGCTCAGCATTTAACAGAGAATTCAAATATATAAAAATATATAGGGTGTTCTATTTAAAAAAAAACAATTTTAGTGTAGTACTCGAAAATGGGACACCCTGTATATACAAAAATATTTTTACAAGATGCTCCTCGTTGTTGACTACAATAATCTGTTATAAGATTTTTTATTAAATCAACAATATAGACGTAATCTTCCAGCCCCAAATCGTTGGGACACCCTGTATATCCATTGTAAACTAGTGATCAATATGTAAAACTTTATTTAATAAATTTTTACGATTGCTGTCACAATGTAACATGTTACTAGAAAAAATCGTGTAACTTCGAAGTTAAGGGAATACTTGATATTACCAAACAAATCCAAAACCACAACAATTTCTTATCCCCGTCTACTAATAGAGGGTGCAACTTGTTGAAGGAACAAAACGGTCGACTTTTCTAAAAAAAATTCAAATGGTACCAAATGTTTTTTTTACTGCTATAGGAAGAAAAATTAATAAGACAGTATTTAAAAAAAAATTTTGTTAATAGTTCTCATAGATCCAAAGATATATTCAAAAGTGTGGTAATATAACACGCAATTCGAGATATAAACAAATCGTACGCTTAAATAAAATTAATAAGTAGGTTATGAAAAGAAAAATAAATGATTTGTAGCGATTATATCAAAAGCTGCAAACTAGATAACAAAGTGACATTAAGTGTATTTCGGTTGTTGAGTTATAATCAAAAATGCCAAATTTTCAATAAAGAACCATTTGATATGCTTGCCGCATATTTTGAATGCAAGCAAAATGCAACTATTGCAGCACGTATTTATCATATGCGATATCTCAACCGAGATACGATCGTCGAGTTTTGGTTCGATTAGCAGAATATGTACATGCTACCGGTAGCAGCCATCGTCCTATATATAATAGATGAGCTCCAAGTTGTACCGAGGGAAACTCCATAAATGTCTTGGCATATATTGAAACTAATCCGCATTTAAGTATTAGGACAATATCACAACATTTAGGTATATCGCATATATAAACTAAGATGGCGGATGCGCAAGACGATATTGAAGTGACGCGGAATAAAACGTGTAAAAGATGCTCTAAAGTTTCCATAGGTAATAATACTTTATAGATTGCCAACACTCAAAGGTGGGGGAGGTGTGTTATGACGCCAACACTAGCGACTTTGTATCACGAGGATAAACTAAACCATAGATCACAAAAATAGATAACTATCTCAACAGACTATTTTTTAGAAGTGTAGCGCCATCCACTGGCAGGGAACACACTAAAACCTTAATTGTGATTGGCTACCCATTTGTCAACAATGATTGGTTTATAATAATGGCCGGAAATAGTTTAAATATTTAAATTTTAAGATTTGTCAAATATATGATAAAACTACAAGGAAAATAATTTTACGAGTTTACGAATTTTTGACTAATATTTCCTTTGGCAAACTTACTGGAATCAATTTGAAAATAATTCATACAGTAATATATTTATATTTTAATACAATAATAAAATAATTACATTAAGTATTAAAAGTTATGTAAACTGCGGTACAGTTGGTTATAAAAAATACTTAATAATAAAACGTATACAAAAATTACTTAAAAGTGTACGGAAATATTGCTTTTATAATTTATGTTTCCTTAACTTATCATATTTTTTTACAGCATTCTGTTTTATAAAATCATTATATATCATTTTTGAACATCGACCTTTTAAAATTTTATTAATTTCTATTTTACCCATACAATAATATAAAATTCAGTGGTGGTTTTTATTATTGCTGCTTTCAGATCGTGTTCATCACAAATATTGGCATCTTCTATTAACTCGGTTAATATTTTAATTATTAAACATTTTCCTTTTTTTAAATGGCAAACAAAAGGTAAAATTCTACTACAGTAGTAATACACTTTAGAAAAAATATTTACAAACAAAATGCTGGGACAATGCAAAGCTCTTGGCCCATAACGTCGCTTTGAAATCAATTTATAATAATTACTGTCAGGATGCTGCTTTGAATATTAAATCGTTATATATCATTTTTGAACATCGACCTTTTAAAATTTTATTAATTTCTTTTACCACATACATATAATTATTTAAATTTTTTTCCATGAAGTTCACAGTATTAATATATGGAGTATTTTGAAGTTCTTCAAAACTAACAGTTCGTTCATCACAACCTATTGGCATCTTCTAACTAATCTCGGTAATAATATTTTCATGTAGTTAAGCCATCACTTTTGTCTTTTAAATTAGCAACTTACTAACTGTGGTGACATAAAATTATTAAGTAATAATGTTTTATACGAATTAATAAATGATGTTGGTGATGGGTTGATATTTTGGTACAGATCTAAAGTACTTTACCTCGCGACAATGCAAAGCTTATGAGTCCCATAATTCGGCCTCATCTGAATATCAATTTCACCTATTATAATTACTGCTCAGGATATCGTTGATCGTATTGAACGATTATAAATGACCGTTTTTACATTTCACAGTCCCTTGAGCATAGAAGGATGGTTAATTTTTTTTGTATTATCGTTATTACAACGGCTATTGTGCGCTGATATTACATTATTTGATACCATCTCCGGCTATCTATCCATGAAGTTCATCAGCTCATTCACATCATCAGTATGCAGTACAAGTTCTTGTCGTACCAAACGGGCGCAATCCACGTTCGTTATACAACCTCTTTATCTTTAACTGAATCTCTAATAAAAATTTTCAGGGTAGTTAATGTGCCATCACTTTTGTCTGTTTCAGAATTAGAACTTACTAACTGTGGTGACATAAAATTATTAAGTAATAATGTTTTATACGAATTAATAAATGATGTTGGTGATGGGTTGATATTTTGGGCACCTTGGCTTCGTACACACCCAAAGAAAATCGCCAGAGGATCCTGGTTAATTTGTCTAGTCGACAAAAAATTAAATCCTTCTTTTTTTAACTTTAAATATAAACACTTAAAACCCCTCAATGTCCATATCCAATTTGTAATCGTTGGAGGTTGCATAATTTTTTTGCCAGATTTATCTTTACTAATAAACTTGACGCTACTCAAAAGTTTAATGGCAACACTCCAGAAGGACTTTTAACGGTTTGCTGCTGGGGAAGTGATGTTCCATTAATACTATTGAAGAGCTTGTCAACAAACAGTATAAACTCTGCCGTACCATATGCAGACTCTGGAAGGTTACCTGCAAATTATAAATCATTAATAAGTTAATAATACTAGTAATAATAGTGAGGAAAATTTACCACAATCACTGCAAAGTTCATAATTGCAGACACTCGCTAGCTTAGTACTTGTGCTGCAATAGATACCTTCATTTTTGGCATTTTCTCCACATAAACATATTGCTCCGTCAATTTGGGGCATATTTTTTTGTCATCATAAATTTCATATAATTTATATAATAGAATTATATCTTCTCAAGATGCTTTATGCATTTTATTTTTCAAGTAGAATGTTACGTCCTTAACAAGAAAGTTATTCCTAATACCTTTAAGGAGATGTGGCAGATCATATAAAGGAATAACTTCTTTATTATTGACCTCAAACCCAAAATAAACATTTTCTTTGTCTTGTCTTGCAAAAAATTCCTGGGTATCCTGCAACAATAACCTTATGGCTGCTGTGTTGTTGCCACCTTGGTCACATACTGTTCCTCAGTAACAACTGTTATATTTTTAATTAAATGTTTCAGAGTCACTGCCAAAATTGAATGTTCTATAAAGGCAAATGCCACAGGTTGTTTCCACTTTCGACGAAGTCCTCTCAACATAAAAACCAGAACATGGTCTGCGAACTTCTTAGAACATGTTGTGCCATCGTTTTGAAATCCAATAATTTGATCATTCTTTATGTTATAGTGTAGAGCACATGTCAAAGACATCTCATCAAACAATAGAGCACAATAACAGTAGGTAGATTTTAAATGGTTGAAAATATAATTATTGATGCCAGGATAGAATGGTGTTTCCGAAAGCAAATTATTAAGAGTTTTTCTTGACGGAAATGCAAAAATTCTTTGCAGTAATTTATATGTCTCATAATCGATAACGCCAATATATTGTCATCTTCTGTAAATCTCCTTCCTCAATGACTTTTATTTTGTTGTTTTAGCTGTGACATAATGAATTTTTTTGTAACGCTGTTACTGCAGGAGCTTGCACCCAATCAAACGCCTGTTGTATGGATAACGCCTACATGTTGTCATCTTCTGTAAATCTCCTTCCTCTAAGACTTTTTTTTTTTGTTGTTTTAGGTGTGACATAATGAGTTTTTTTATTACGTTATTAATTGCTGCTGTTTCTGCAGGAGCTTGCACCCAATCAAATGCCTGTTGTATGGACTCTTGGTTTAGCCTTGGATTGACAGAGTCTCCTCCTTACTTTTTGCAAGTTTCATTGTAATATGTACGAGCCTTAGGTATTAACTGATTTACTCTGGTTAAATTCACTAGTTTTAATAAATTCTTCCCTTTTCTCGTCGTAGACACTGTAACAATAATTAACATAGAGTACTTGTCTTAAAAGCAAATGTAATTATAACAAATAAAGACTTTGAAACTATAATAACCTTAACCAATATTGTTTCATCCAATAGTAACAATACACAGAAATACAATAGTAAAATTTTACAACCCTTATTGCACACCGTCACCTAAAACTGTATATAAGTATGTACGTCTTACTATAACGGCTGATTACAGTGTTTTGTTGTTGCTGACATGCATAAATGATACATTAATGACTGCTCATGTATATTAATCACCCGGGTGGAAAGATTGTATCCACAATAACAGCATGAGTATTATTTATTTAAAATCAAGCATTACATAACTCGAAAATCTAAAAACTTCTTTTAACTAATTGTAATTCTGGTACATAATAATTTGTTGTTAATCATATTTAAATTGTGCCTGACTTTTAATATTTTTTGTGCCTGAACATCTGGGTTATTTGAAATCAAAGCATTTTATAAGAAATCTCTCCACTAATTGGGGATTGTGGGGATAAATGACGTGAGGTTCTTGGGAGCCAGAAGGTCCTGCAATGGGTTCTTCCACAGTGGATATTACTTGATCATTCTCCACTAGCGATCTATGCAATTCAGCTTCTTCAAGGTCCACATTTTTTGTGGTACGTTTTTCGTGTGCTATGCCACCAAAAGTAAAACTATACAGGGAGTTTTCTTCAGTAGGCAACTGGTCGAAACCTACACCAAAATATTAAGATTAACAGTTGCTTATATACAGCTTTACAGTATTAATTAAATTAAGTAATTGAACATGCTACACTAAGGACTTTCATTTTTTTTTTTAAGTCTTGACACAATCTTACCTGGTAAATATATGGTAGGTAAACTTCCAAATTTTAATTTATTTTTATTTGGGATACTACAAAAACCACTAAAATGTTTATCACAAACACGGTAATTTTTATTGACTTTCTCAGGTTGCATTGACAACAGTTTCTAATTTCCAATCCTTTGCAACCATATGTTGAATAAAATTGGTTTTATTTATTTTAATTTTTTCACAAGATGATTTAAAATTTGTTATTAAGAGGTTATAATAAGGATCATTAAAAATAAGTAAAATAAATAATTAGGAATCTACATATAACAACATCAGTAATACTATTAACTCTTACCTCAGGATAATGCAATGGAAAAGTTCGCGTAATCCCTGTTTTATTATAGCAGTTTGGGACACAACAAACATGCACCATCTTTTAAGCCAAAGTTGACACCACAGTTTTTTGTATTAACCTAAGTCGCACTAACAGTTCCACTAACAGTTACCACTGCATGAAAGTTTCACAAGTATGTGTAAAGTGCGTACAGTGTAACTCAGTTTTTCACCCTGGATGTGCTAAGTACTTAAAAAACATTCATTATATTGACGAGAAACGTATTAATTGTTGTGATTCTTCTCAAACTAATGACGAACCTGTCAGTAATAATAACATTTTACTCAAGAAGATATGCTTAAACTAGAAGTTAAGTATCTAAAAGAACTCATTACTCAAATAGATACGATAGGTAAGCAATCAAGTAATAGCAATTGACGCTTTACAAAATCAAATTAGTTTAGTAAATAAAATTGAATATATCAAAACCAAGGACAAGGACAATAATACTACTGTAGTTTGTGATAGTATGATAAACGGTCAAACGATAGAAACTGTGAATAAACAACTTGTGCGTGACAAGGTAAAGCAAAAAAATCAAAATAAACAAATAAGCTCAAATAATAAAGTTAATGAGAACCCCAAATATAGTTATGTAACTAAATTAAAATCCAGTAGCCCCGCCACAACTCAGTCTGCAAGTACAAGTAAGCAGAAAATACAAAAAAAGGTACACCGATTAATAATTCGTCTGTAAGTGATCTTATCAGCGAAATAAATTCTCAAACGCCGAGTAATTGGAAAACTGTAACTCGAAAAAAATCAAATGCAATAATTGGATCGTCCCATCAGGTTTCTAAATTAAAAACTACACCTAAATTAGCTTTTCTGCATATTACCAGATCCTGAAACCATGGTGGAAGACCTTTTGCAGTTTGTGAAACCGATATTTCCAAAAGCTCAATGTGAAAAAATTATATCATGAAAACCTGGTGTATATCCATCCTTTAAAGTAACCAAATACACTTAACTACCAATACGTCCAACTCCGTCGATTTTGCACTTGCGTGTAAGAATACACGTTTACAGCGCCATCTCTTAGTGTGAGGTGCTGCAGACGCTTTAAATATTAGAGAGATAAATTAAAATGCCATTTTAATTATGAGACATTTTTTTTAATTTAAAATTTTTCGTTTCTAAGACTAAGTGTACCTAGTGGCACACCTTTCCAGCTACTTATTTTTTATTTCCAGAAAAAGACCGACATCCACAATAGTGCGGCTGCAGACCAGACAGCAGACCAGACTTTCACTAACTGACTGGGCGCATTAACTATACAGACCAACAGACTGACAGACTGCTAGACAAACAGACAGATACCACATTTTGTATATGCTCAAACATCTCTATGCTGCTCACCATGATCAGCTAATGCACATCTAGTACAGAGGAACATATCCGATGCGCACCACACTGCACGTATACTCAGCTGCTCGCACCACGTCCACGCAGATGTAATGAAACGGAAGTAGAAAGAAACTTTTGCACTTTTACTAAATCAAAAAGATTTATTCCTAAAGAAAATCATATATCTGAATAATATATTTTTACATGTCTTTATTTCTACATGAATTAAATATATTAGCGTATCGTTTTATTTTTTTCTTTCATTAATAATTCTGGGTGAGCAAAAACCATACAAGTGGGCAAAAAACGTACAAGTGAGGTGACATTGGGTAACTGTAGCATTTGGGTGGTCTTGTGCGATCGTAGTAAAGTAGGTCAAACGGATAACCTTGCGATTGTGTGTATGTACTTAGGTAGCGGGTGGCCTTGAGGATGTGTGACCTTCGTAAAGTAGGACACACACTGCAGTTGTGTGACCTTGGTCAGGTGGTGACCTTGCAAAAGTGGTAACGTTGGAAATGTGGGACCATGAAATTGTGGTGTGTTCCAGAAGTCTCCAATCTTACTTACTGTTAGGTATGCATGAAAAAACAAAATTAAGACAAAACAAAGGATAAAAATGAACGAAAACTTAACAAAATTAGAACAATTACAAATGATGCTGGTTCTGAATTTCAACGCACGTGTTTTATTAAAATGTTAAGTGGACTTTGTTTATTTAACTTTCAAATATTTCAAATTTTAATTATAAAAATAAAAGATTTTGTAAATTTTAGAGCTTTTACTTTTGAAAAAGGCGACTTTATAATTAAAAGCAAAGGTACATGATTTATAATCTGTATAACCATGCTTTCCTATGTCTGCATACCTCCCTAGCTTCCGCAAGATTCATACATTGTCTCTGACATCTGCTTTTATTTTTAAAACCCCTTTTCGTTCCTTCATTTGTCATACATTCTAGTACATTCAGCCAAGTTTTACGCGGCCTACCAGGCCCGGCCTTACCGCTAACCTCACCCACATATATTTGTTTCCTTAATCTTGCGTTGTTCGTGATCTCAATGTGACCAAACAAACGTAATGTACTACTTTGATATCTATCCATCTTCGACTTTTCCTCGCAACTCCTTAGGATTACAGCGATAATCCCTTTGAACGTTATGAATTACAGCGGTAATTCCACTGCAATGACGTCATACTCAACTACCATAGTAATAGAGCTATTCTTGTCTTGAATAAGACGCATTTGTCAAACACTGACATCCACGTTAAAAGATTTCAGTGTTCCGAAGAATAAAGTGAAAAATCAGGCATTTATTTGGACGCAAGTATTGTTCGTTTTCTAAATTTTGTTACATCCTTGGTAATTAAAAAGTTTTGTCGTTTTTTAAATATAAACTTTAATTAACTAAATAAAGGTTTTTTTTTTATTTATTAAATTTTCAAACCTTTTTACATAATTAACAGAATGGTTAGTGATACAGATACAAATTTTTATACTTTTATTCTAATGTAACAGTGAACCAAAAAATGCAAAAATATACAGGGTGTTTCATAAAAAAACAGGTTGGCATATTTTTGTCAATCACCTTGTATATACCTAAATATTTTTAGAATGTAGGTCCAATGATCGTGTATTACCACGCACTAGTGCATGGTATTATGTATGAAAATATTTCAATTTAATTACTTCAATTATTGTATTTGTCACAACATCGTTAACGTTATTACCCACCTACACACGCTTAACAATTTAGTGATGGAACTTTATGGAATATTTGCATTCAGATGTAAAACCAAATGTCTGTAAAGCAAGGGAAGCAAATATTTCAACTTTCGCTCAATTAGTTTCAGCCTGTGTTGGTTCAAGACATCACTTTCTTCTTTAGTTATATAAATAATTATTAATCACTCAATAGCTAATTGACTTTATTAATTTAAATTTTACGTGCTATTAGATTAAAATAACTGATTTGATATTTATTTTTAGTGATCCAACAACGATATTTCGTGGCAATACATTAGTTTCTAAAATGATGGATGAAGCCATGCGTCTAATTGGCCTACAATATTTGCACAAAACTTTACGACCAACTTTAGAATTAGTATTTAATGAAAAAAAACAATGTGAAATTGACGTAACTAGAATTAAAGATACAAATCTCGCTAAAGCAAATTTGGCAAATTTAAAAGATTATGTACAAAAAATATTTAAAGCAATAACACAAAGTGCTGTACATTGTCCTACTCTCATGTGCCAGATTTTTTATAATTTAAGAGAATGTGCAACTAAGTATTTTCCAAATAATCGAGAAGTACGATATTCGGTGATTTCGGGATTTATTTTTTTACGATTTTTTGCTCCTGCTATTTTGGGACCACGACTGTTTGATTTGACAAGTGAACAAATTGTAAGTATATAGATTTTCATATTTAAATACCTGTATTTACAGAAAGCACTCTTTTAGGATAGTCAAACTAATCGAACACTTACATTAATATCGAAAACAATACAATCATTAGGAAATTTAGTAAGCTGTCGTTCAATGCAACAAGTTTGTAAGGAAGAGTATATGGAATGTGTTTATAAAGAATTTTTTACCGATCAACATATGCAGGCAGTAAGGCAGTTTTTGGAGATTATTTCAGCAAGCTCAAATTTAGAGACAGTACCTGTTGACACCCCAGTTACTCTAAAGGAAGGGTAAGTTTACAAATTAGCACATGTTGCAAATTAATATGTACAGCTTTGAAAATTTCTACAGGTTAATTATACAGATTAATATTTCTTTACAGTCAGTGTAAGTGAAAAAACCTAATTACCGAATTACTGTACAGGGTGATTCGTTTTCGATGTTTTCTTATGGGAGTACCCTTTCTATTACAGATAGACAAATTGTAATATGGGGCCTTTGTGCTCGATTTAATTAAGATCCAATAGTCATAATTAAGATATCTCTGACCGTTATTGTGCAATTAGTCAAATTTGAAAAAATGGCTATTTTAGTGACATTCACACTTTTTAATAACCTTTCCTTAATTTAAAAAGATATGACATAAAGTTGTATTTTTTTATGTGGAAACCATAGTTGGCTATGATATTTTTAAATGACTTTTTTTTGTGCTTTTCAAAAATATATAACACTTCTATGGTATTTTAATAATTAATTGAAATTTTAAGTTTTTCTTGTTTATGGTTTATGTTAAGAATACACAGTAGGCATAGGAGGCTGAGATTTGTTTAAGTAAAAACAAATGATACCTATATGTCAAACAATAAATTAAAAATTAGAAGTGTGCAACAAAGTGATCTTGGAATTTAGTTATTAACATGCCTAATTATACAAATTCAGAAAAATTTTGCATGTTAAAAGTGTTTTATATTATCCGAAGATGATAAGAATGTGGCATCGGAATTATATTTACAAAATTTTGTTGAAAGGCAGCAGCCAATAAAAATATTTTTGAATGGTATAGTTAATAGAAATTAAAATTATTGGTAGCTCAAAACAATATCTTAATTAATTTTAGGTTACAGAAAAATTTTTAAAAATCCTGGGCCAAAAACTTACTTTAAACTAAATTCTGAAGAAAATTCAATGGTCGTCTTAGGACAAGTCGAAGCAGAGCCAACAACTTCATCTAGACAAATGGTTAATCTAGGTGTGTCGAAGCAAAGCCCTTCGAATTTTAAAGAAACACAAATACCATTGCTATAGATTTCTGAAAGAACATTTTTTGACTATAGACGACAGAAGGCGGCTTACTGAGTTTTATAACTGGTATATAAGTCAGTGCGAAAATATAACTAATTTTTCTAATTCTTTTGCATGGTTAGACCAGGCGCGTATCAGTAGTGATGGTATTTTTAATAATCACAATTTACCTTACTGGGCAGATACTAACGCTCATGTCAGTGTTGTCCGTAGGAGGTAAGTGAAATTTGGAATAAATGTGTGGTGCTGCATTAAAGATGGACGTTTTTATTATCACATGTATGAAGGAACATTAAACTCAATGAAATATCTCGATATTCTACGAATTCATTTGGGGAGATTTCTAGAGAGTTTTCCTTTAGCACAATATTGCAATGTCATATTTCAGCAAGACGGAGCTCTCCCACACAATTCCCGTGTAGTTCGTGACTACTTAAATTTACGTTTTCCTAATAGCTGGATGGGAACGACAGCACCAATTTTATGACCTGCTCGTTCACCCGATCTTTTGCCTCTAGATTTCTTTTTATGGGGTTTTTTCAAAAAAAATTATATACAAAAGAACTAATAATACTGTGAATGAGTTAAAAGAAAGTGTTTGTGTGGCTTTTACACAATTAACACCATTATCTATGTATATAACTATAAATTCAATTAGAAGACGATGCGAAGTCTGCATTCAAAAGAGGGCGCACAGTTTGTAAAATATTTGTAGTTTTGGTATGTTTTTTATATTGATATTTTGTGTTCATATTTTTGTTCATTTATAAAATTAGGTGTTTTCATACGTATAAAAATTGATTTGCTGTTAGTTTTTCATAATTTCTGATGATGTTATATTGTTTATTTTCATTTCATTTCAATTTGCATTTGAGGTTTTTTGATAATTTTATATTCAATCTTTAGATTTTATAATTTGTTACTATTCCACAAGAACAACATTACATTTAAACTTGTTTGAATTACAAAATGTCTCTAAAATATTTTACTGAAAGTGAAATTTCTTTTTTGAGTAGAATATCCTCATTCAATTTAATATCTGGTTTTCTAAGCCAACTGTTATCCTTAATAAACATACCAATTAAGAAAAGCTTAAAAAAATCATTTATTTATTAAAATAGCCATAGAGGTGCTATATACTTTTAGAAAGCACAAAAAAAATGTCACTTGAAAATGTCATAGTCAACTATGGTTTCCATATAAATAATACAACTTTATGTCATATCTTTTTAAATTAAGTAGGTATTAAAAATGTGAATGCCCTAACGGATTCTACTTAAAAAAGTGCCTTAAGAATGTTTTTACAGTTTGTCGATACATTTAGAAATAAAAAAGTTATTCAAGTTTTTCAAAATCGCCTTTTTTTCAGTTTTGGCTAATTGCGCAATAACGCTCAGAGATATCTTGATTATGACTATTAACACCAAAATCGAGCACAAGGACCCCATATTAGTTTTTGTCTATCTGTCATAGAAAGGGTACTTCCCATAAGAAAACATCGAAAATGTACCACCCTGTACATCTTATGGTTGTAATTTTTTATTGAAAGGTATGCATTTAAAAGTGTATGCAGAATGCCAAATTAAATGATTACGATATTTTTTAGTAGAGATACACTAATATAATACAATTATTTGTTTTTGACAATTTTTATTGCTTTTTAGTTTTTTCTTTTTCGTTTTACAAATTAACGTATTGATTAAAAATTATTATTAATTTTATTAAATACATAAATAAAAAGTTTACTTCGAGTAGGTTTTGAACCTACCACCTGTACTTTGCTAGAGTATCATGCTAACCAACTGCGCTATCGAGATTCAAGCCCCAAACGATTTAAGTTTTGTCTTTATGTATGTAGAACTGATGTAAATTTCTTTCTGTCTTTATGTATGTAGAACTGATATAAATTTACATCAGTTCTACAAACACAGTACTGATGTAAATTTAGTTATACATACACAAAGACAAAATTTACATCAATTGGGGCTTGAATCTCGATAAAGCAGTTGGTTATTTATTTATGTATTTAATAAAATTAGTAATAATTTTTAATTACATATTTACCTTTGAACATATTTGTTCATAACAAAAACTTATAATAACGTATTGATTCTTCGTAGAATTTCATTGTTAATTTTTATAAATATTTTATGAATATGGAAATAGTTAAAATGCGTTAACATTTTACACTCATGAACAAGTATGTTATGCTATGTTTAAATAAGTATGTACTCTGAGACCTCACTTTGTGGAATACTATATGTAATAGCAGCACTAATGTTTAAAATACAATACAATTCCACAATTTCTTTTATCTAATTATTTATTTCTCATTACATTTCAATATAACATGTATCATTATTGAGAGAAAATATATAAGTAAAATAATAAGTACAAGGGATGTCCGTTTGTTAAGGTACATTTGTGAATTACAGACAACTTTATTTATAGAAATCTAATATAGAATAAGTAAAAGCGCGAACTATTAGCTACTTTTTAACATAATCACCGCCAATGTTAAGGCACTTATCGTAGCGAGGCACAAGCTTCTGTATACTCTCTTCGTAAAACGTATAATCCAAATTTCTAAAAAACTGCTTTACTTCATATTGAAGTTCGTCGTCGTTTTCAAACTTTTCACCCGACAAATGAGTTTTTAACAGCCCAAACAAATGAAAATCAGGAGTCAGGTTTGGACTATGGGGCGGATGGACAATAACTTCCCAATTGTGTTTCTTCGTCTGAGCTGAGGTGTGCGGTCTTGCATTGTCATGCAACAACCTGATTCCTTTTGTCAACCTTCCTCTCGTTTCTGTCGAATTACTTGGTGTGGTTTTTTGAGAGTTTGACAATAAATATCGCTGTTGATTGTCGTTTTCGATGGTAAAAACTCTATGAGCAAAATGCCTTGCATATCCCATTCTCTTTTTTGCAAAGTACTGAACTTTAAATTTTTTCGGTACTGGTGAATTCACATACTTCACGTCATCGAGTTTTTTTTTATTCGGGATTATGGTGGTGTACCCAGGTTTCGTCTCCTCTAACTATGGACTCTAGAAATTCGTTTTCCTGACGATAACGCGTTAAAAGTTACATTGCCGCCGTCATTCGTTTCATTTTGTGTTGGTCGGTCAACAGTTTTGGTACCCATCTCGCGGCAACTTTTCGATAGTCTAATTCAGATACGATTTCTTGAACAGAGCTTTTAGGAATGCCGGTCAGTAGAGCAATTTCCCGTATTTCCAACGGAACTCGAATCAGTATATCGACCTTTAATTGATTCTCATCCGTTTTTGTTGTTGATGGTTTTCGTCGCAAACCTTCGGGATCATTGTTCAGATTTGAATTAGACAATCTTACCTTGAATGCAACAAAACTGTTACGGATAGTTTTGAAAAGAACTTATATATGAAAACACGTAGGAATAAAAAATAAACAAAATAATCTGTTGAAGCGGACATTGCAGGTTAAATTTGACAAGGTAAACAAACTGTCAAAATGTGATTTAGCGTATCATCGACCTACGTTATTGAGATTTGTATTACAGACATAGTGAAAGTCCTCCATCTTTCTTTAACACCAACACATAAGTGAAATAAGTATACGATAGTAATTTAATTTGCTATTCGATAAAGTATGAATCATAAGACACCTCTCGCAATTACGACTATACACCTGATGGTTCTATAATTTTCTCAGTTGGTCGTGCTTTCTTTCTTATGAAGTGGTAATATTAGGTTTTGTTCCCATTTATCCGGTATTCTGCTTAGTGTCCACACCCACTGAAAAATTTCTGTAACCCAGTCCAATACTTTCTTTCCTTAAAATCTCAATCATTTCCGGTGAAATTTTAGTCTTTTCCAGCTGCTTTTCCTACTTTAATTGTTTTTATTGCTTCTTTGATTTCTTGTGATATTTCGTTCTGTAAGTCTTCTGTTTCTACTTGTATCTTATTGTTTTCTTGTACTTCTTCTTGTTTCTTCTTCTAGCGTCTCACATTTCTTTTCTAAATATTTCTTCCATACTTCTACTATCATCCTATTATCCGTAATTAGTTTATTATCCACATCTTTTATATTTCTTATGTACACTTGTATGTGTACTTTTATTCTTTAATTTTTGGAGACGTACCGCACAATACCTTCAGTTACAAGTGGATTAATATAACCACAGAACTCTTTTGGATATTGTGTAATACATGTCCATATGTTTTTTTTTAAATCAAACCTAATAGTTTTAAATTCTTGCAGATCTAATTCCGTGAGACAGCGTTTCCTAAGTTTACTTTTATCTTTAATTAATTTTAAAATAGGGGTAACTTCAGTATATAGGGAACTGTCTTTCAATGACATATGATTTTTGTAAGCTCTGGAAAAATATTTAATGAACATTAGCCTACTGCTTACTGAAATCCTGGCAGGTGACATTAATCGTGTTATATAATAAAGGTAACATGTATGAGACTTTTGGTATGTAACACTTTATTCAAATTGAAAATAATTCTGTGATGTACGCATTTTGGACTTTTTGAATTTTATAAGAAGTAGTCTTTGTTAAACATGGCCCAGATACTACATCACCATAGTCAAAAATGGACAAAATTAACGACTCAATAATAATTTTGTTTTAATAGGCAAAAATGTTTAAATGTATACAGGTACCATACATGACCACCACAGATTTGGATTCTTTTCTTTGTATGAACAGTAACATTCTAGCATTGATCTATGATTATACCTATGTTTCTGTTTTCTGATTTAAATATGATGTTGTCGTTACCCATTTTGATTTGACTACAGAGATCAATAACTTTTTCAACTTGTGTCCTTGAGCCATAACCATTCCAATTGTTTTTGCCGCGTTAAGAGTAAGAGAATTTTGATTCGATCAGTTTATAATATTTTGAAGAACTTGATTAATTTTATATATTGCAGCTTTACTATCACATGTAATAAATTTGACTGTCATCAGTATCATATTGTACCTACCACTAGCGAAGATTTTGATCAAAATCAACAACATACACAATAAACATAAAAGAGCCAAGTATTGATCCTTGCGACAACCCTTACTTTAACGGAAGAGAGGTAGACAATGATATCTCAATACTCTTTTGCCTAAGTACCTGTTGTCCTCGTGACGATAATTAGCTTTGGAACCATTGTATAACTGCAGTGGTACAACTCAAAAAACCTAATTTTGCCAATAACAGTTTCATCCAACCTATCAAACGACTTCGAATAATCGAGCAAATTAATGCTGTTACCATACCTTCATCGATTCCCCTTAGCAAATCATGTGTAAGATCTACCAAACACAAAGTTGTACTGAAACCTTCCCGAAACTCCGGTTGTTTAGGAGGTAGGAGATTATTAAGATCCAAGTGGGGTTCTTAGTTGCTCATAAATAACCTGTTCTAATTCTTTCGAAAGTACAGGTAATAATGCTACCAGGTCATAAATCCTTATAACCTATAAGTAAATCTTCGAATTGGGTGCACTAACGCTTGCTTCCAGGCAAAAGGAAAACGTGCCAGAGGTGATTGAAACATTTAACAGATGCGTAATTGCATCAAGACAAAAGCGCATGCATAGTTGTAATTAGTAATGGGAATAATCGAGACATTTCAAGAATCGATTATTAGTAATCGAGATATTTTAATTATCGACTAATATTAGTAGTTACTAATTAGTAGTTTGAAAACTTCTAAACTAGGGGGTCATAAACAAACTACTAAAGAAATGCAAATGATTGAAATTATACATTTTCTATAATTTGCATTTGTTTGAGTAGGTTGAAAAAAAATCTCAAAATTTAAAACTGAATCAAATTTTGTTCCTTAGTAGTAAAAACTTATACTGTTGAGATTGTTGAATATTAAAAAGTAACTACGTTTAGTATCATTTCTCGATCTTGCTTCTCAGTTCTCACCATCTTGATTCTCGGCGTGCGCCGTACATTGACAGCGCAAATGTAAAAAACAAGACGATTGCATAGGTAGGTTGGAAGGTTTTAATTTTAGAGGAATTTAAATGCTGCCGCTAGAATTGTAAGCAGTTGTAAAGTAATAGAAACACTTAAAACCTAATTTATATTTTCTTACGAGTTATGTATTGTTGATTTAAATATCTGGTGTGGAACAGCACACGACCTTGAAAACCTACAAAATGGGAATTAAAAGGAATGAAACAATTTTAATAACATTTTTTACCGTCCAACCTACATACAGTCCGCGCGGCCAAAGAATGCCTCGTGTCGCGCATGGATGTTCGTGCATTCGGCCGCACTCGTTAACGCAATAGCGACTCAAAGCATTACCAGTGGCGTCGGTGTCGCGTTTTCAATTATTCGTCACCAAACCACAAGAAATTTTAAAATATTTTATTTATTTGAATTACGTATGAACAGTAATAGTTTAAACATTTATAAAATAAAAAAATAACCATGTTGACAAGTAATAAATTTTATACTCATATTTCTACACTCACTTTTAAATTACAGTTGAAAACGAACTAACTAATAAAAACATTTTGAATATTTGCTAATATGTTGTTAATGATAATAAGGAATGTCAACTATTAGGATTTCTTTAATGAGAATTTAAGCAAATGCCATTAGCATTACACGCGCCGCAAAACTACTTATTTATTTTACTATGTATTGTGAAAGTATTTGTTGTTTATACATATTTGTCTAATAAATTTGAGTATTATGAGCTTTAAAATTCACATAGGACACAAAATGGTTCACTGTCGTTTTGTTGCAATAATTGTAATAAAATAAAATTAACAAGTTATGTAAATTAATAACAGAAATAAATAATTAATCAGTGTAATACATGATAATAAACGGAACGCGCTTTTGGTGGCGACGCCACTGACATGCTGCGCTTAAGAGACTTGAAGTTGGACGAATGCGCATCCAACGTTCAGGCATTCTTTGGCCGCTGTACACATATCAATTTTGTTTCACTATTGCTAAATCGACTTATCTCATTTTACAACTTTTAACCAAGTTTCGTCAAGATCGGTCATGATGACCGGATGTGTGTCTGTGTGGATGTATATTAGTATCCACGATAACACCTACGTACTTAAAATTTTGTATTTTGGGAGAAATCCAACGGTGAGAGGGGGGTTTATTAGGGGCAGTATTTGGTTCTTATCAAATATTTCTAAAACAGCTGCAGATTTCAAAGATATAAAAACACCTAGATGTAGGCGCGTACTTTGGTGGCAAAAAAATTCCTAAGGTAGAATTTAAGTGTTAGTTAAAGTTTTTTCTCAATAACTGAATAACGATTAATTTTATAAGAGAAATTGTATACATATTTTTTAAAGAAAATTTAATTTTACATAACTTTTCTATATAAAGTTTCTTAATATAATCTATCTGACATGAAGTTTTAAACGTCATTCTGACAGATTGTTTTTGTTTCTACAATATTGCCTGTTTTCATTACGAACGTATAAAAAAGAGCTTGCATAGTTAATAGAATTATTTGATAAAAAACAAAAACTGACCCTAATAAGTCCCCCCTCCCCCTTCGCCGCTTTATTTCTCCCAAAATCTAATCAGCTTCAAGCAAAATGAAAACAAGCTTAAATGCAATATTTTAAGTACATAGGTGTTTGTGTTCTGAAGTTATCGTGGATACTAACATACATCCACACAGACACAGATCCTGACATCATAGCCTGTCTTTGCGAAACTTGTGGCCAAAAGTTGTAAAATGAGTAAGTCTTTTTAGCGATAGTGAAAAAAAAGGCAATTGCATAACCTTCTATAGGTACCTATATATGTATATGTAGATTGGAAGATAACAATTATAATTGAAACTATTTCATTTCTTTTAAGTTTTTAAGTTAGCATCTAGATGTCTATTAGCATCTGTCTGTCTTGAAGTTTTAAACGTCTGCTTGACATGGATTATTGTTTTGGTTTTTACAATGTTGCTCATTTTCGTAATGAACTTATAAAACAGGTTGCATAATTATCCTAAAAAGATGTTATTAAAATTATTTCATATTTCTTTTAACACGCTAAGCGCCACGGCGGTCCCAAGGGATCGCTGTGTGTACTGTCGCACAGGGCCACGGCGGTCCCCACGGACCGCTATGTATTTCGTTATTGATGGATGCTTATAAATTTCTTCATTTCTAATATACTTGTCGGTTCCCATGCATGCAAACGTGGTGAAGCGTAAACATCATTACCAGAAGAAAGCAGCTGAGTTGCATTGTTCATCCACTATAAGATTTAGTCACTCATCCAGAAATACTGTAAAATTTGCTAGACGAACAGTCCGCAAGGGCACCCGTAAATTCATGATTAACGCCAAATTGAAATTCATATGGTTACCTTGTGGGTCCCTCTAATCGACGTTTTAAACAGGGTCAGTGGGTTCAGCAGGCTGAGCTGGTTCAGAATATTCTGTTTCATTGGTGGAACTCCATCTGAGATAGAAATGTCACTCTTTGAGGCGAAATTTAGGTTCATGTGGTTACCTTGTGGGTCCCTCCAATCAATGTCACAAAAAGCGTCAGTAGTTCGCAGGCTAATCAGGTTCAGAATATTCCATTTTATTGGTAGGACAACAATTTGCCGCTCTTTAGTTTTCGCTATGGTGTATCCCACGTGTATGTCGACCGCCATTAGGAACCGCTGTGACTTAGTGAAGTTGAAAGATATTATTCAGCCGCGGCGGTGTCTAGGGACTACTTAGTAAAATTTTTTTTAACAAGAAGAACTCAAAATATGTTTTCTGGACACCAAGATAACTTGTATTTAAGTAAAGTAACAATTAAACAAAAAAAACATCTTGTCCCAGAGAGAACATTTTTACAAAACTGCCTTGGCGCTTAACGTGTTAATTTCCATTTTGTAGATTGGAAGGTCGTGTGGTGTTCCACACCAGATATTTAAGGTAACAATTAACACTTTAACCACCCAATGACACAATTTTGCTTGTTCCCGAGGGCCCTAACTTTTTTTTAAAATACTCTGTCAGAAAATAACAGAAAATATTGACAAAAAATTATTTTGGACACTTGTGGATAACAAAAAACGATTTTAAAAATGAGAACCAACGTTTGGATCTCGGAGCCGCAACATACTCCTGGTCGCAAGACCCAAACATCGATTCTCAAGTGGCTGCCTTTTCTAACTTGCTTTTATGCTTGAGACAGTCGGTCGTTGTGCGTTATCGAATGTAAATTAGTGTAGTCAGGTCGTTCGTTAGACGGTGCTGTAAAAATGAGTGTCGGGTACGGAAAATTTCAGGCACATTTGAATACATTGTGGAATGAACTACTGTCGTATTCCGAAGAAGAACCGTTTCATGGGAGTTCTTCAGATGAATACGATCCCAACTCTGAAAGCGAAAATATTTCGGATGAAGATATCCCACGTCTAAAAAAAATGAAAAGGTGAGATTTGTAATATTTTTAGATTTTGTATTTTTTTATTGAAAACAAGTATTATTTTTTCAATAAGAAAAAAGTTGTATTGATGTCTATACATATTTTTGGGAGTGTACTGTTTTGTATTATGTATTTGTTTTTGTATAACTGTGATTGGTACAGTTTATTGAAGCTAATTTTATGGCAATATGTTATGAAAAAATAAATAAATCTGTTTTATGAAAAGTTAGAAAGTTTATCAGGCATAATACATCATGTTTTCATTGTAGGTCACAAAGTGTTCCTAAAAAAGATCATCGCAACAAAGGAAATTTGAATAATGCTCCTTCAACTTCACACAATCTCCTCAACCTGGCAATAATGAGCCCAGCCTACGAGATTTGACTGTGCGTTCTGCAACATCTAGACAACTTCCTGAACTTGCTGATACAGGATCATCTGTAGATAATATCATTGAAGCAGTTTTAAATAAATACTGCACTGAGAATAACTAACCTGTAAAGCCAGAAGAAAAGTAAACCAAACTTACTTTGTAAAGAGTCCCGTCGATTTTTACTTTCTTGCTAAACAAGAAAGTATTGCGGTCGAAAAAGATAAGTTGCGTTATTTTGATCTTTTGCGACTCCCTGAACCCGGAAAAATAAATTTTAGAACATTTTTCAAAATGTCTGTCTGTCTGTGTCTGTGGTTACTTTTAAATGAAGGCCTACGAGACAATTATGTCGACAAAACAAGCTTTTAAACGCAATAGGTATACAGGGGGTGAAAATAAGGGTGTTATTTTGGGGGCAAATTTTAACATAGAAGATTGAAATTCAGGTCATCAATATCTCGCATGAAATACAATTTTTTGCAATTTTTTAAACTTTCAAAATTGAATATGGTCGCAGTTACAGTCACATATACATTTTTTTTTGTAGAAATTTATATTTCTGATACCGTTCAAGATATAAAAGAATTCGAAATGAATATGCGTAGTTAAATAAAGATTCTTTAAAGAGATTTCTTTACGTAATAAATTATAATATAAATTTGCTTATATTTAAGGGGTCAAACTTAAAAATTATTCGAAATTGATTTATTTAAAAATCTCTCCAAGCATTTTTTTTTTTTTTTTGTTTTGTAGGCAACCGGGCACTCTTATGGATGCAACTAACTTGCTTCTTCTAAAGCAAGTAGTATAGGTGATATGAATTTTCAAATATTTAATATTGATATTGTTATAACTTTCTAACTATTTTGGTTACAAACTTGGGATTTTGGAAATAAACTTTGTTCATTTGCACTAATGAAATGATATTATATTGATGAAAACACTGCTTCCGGTTTTTCCGGAAATTGAAAACATTCCTCGTATTGATGGTATAACATACACATACTCTTACGTTATTTGAACGGGAGCGAAACTTGCTTTAAAATGATATGAAACAGTCCGTAGTTGCCTTGAAAGATAAGCGAGATATCTATTTTTAACTTTCAACCTACATGTACATACAGTCCTAGTCACCTAAGAAGGCGAGGGCGGCAATGCGCAAACGACGAATTTACGCAGCTTGTAAAATTGGCGCGTATGTATGTCAGTGTCGTTTCATGTTGTTTTTGTAGATATGCTTATTCAAAAAAAGTTATTGTATTTAAATATATTAGTACAATAAATGTAATTAAGTTACCTACTTTATGACGAACAAAATATATTTCGAATTCTAAAAATGGTGCTATAGAAACAATAAAATTTTTCACATCGACTTTTCCACTCTTCCGTTGTTGATTTAAATGCATCTTTGGCCAATTTTATTACATCATTTAATTTAAAAGTAACGTTGTTGTGTGCAACTTCATTTTTTATTTTCGCCCAAATTAATTCGATGGGATTTAGGTCTGGACGATAAGGAGTCATTATACGGTGTGCCCATGCTCATTCATTAATTTGTCGAATGCATACGTTTTGTAACGATCTTTATTGTCTTTTATAATTTTATACAGTTGAGGTTTAAGGAACTCCGGCGAAAAGTGAATATTTTTTGTATGTAACCATTGTATCATTTGATTTTTTGTAGAATTGGAGGTCGGTGTAGGATTTACTTGAACACTGATACGGGGCGTTATCTATTACAACAACGGAGTTGTTGGGCAAATTTTGTACAAGATGTTCTTTTACCCACTTTTCGTAGTTGGTACCATTCATATCTGCATGGTAATCTCCACTTCTTGTTCGAGATTTAAATATCCATTTAAACAGTTTGGAATAAAACCGATGTCGCCTTCTGCGTGAATCATACACATTGGCCCTTTGAAATAGGGGAAAGTAACCCTTCAGTGCTATCGTTACTCCAACTACGTGATTGAATATAATTTTCGTCTAAAAACCCGATCAGTCTATTTTCATCACGATAGTGTTTAATGTTTTTAATGTAATGTATTCTTTTTTCGCGAATATCGTTTTTCTCCATTAAAATCCTTCTGTCGTTTACCGTTTTTTTCCATCTAAAACCCATTTTTTTAATAATTTGTTGTAGTGACTCTGAACCACAATAACCCAAGTCTTCGGATAATTCTTGCCAAAACGATTTAATGGTCACACGACTCCGGTCCATTTTATGGAAGTTATAAATTACTCTTCTTATTATATTATTATTGTATCCACGAGAGTTGGCGTTCACGTCATAGGTTTCCGAATGAATGCACAACATTCCTTTAAACAATCATTAAAGCTTAATACATGTTTATGATAAAGAAGGCAATACAGTTTACATGTTTACATGTTTACAAAATTATACATATTGTTTTAATTATAAACTCATTTAAATGTAATATTATTTGTAACTAACTCCTTAAATTATGCTGCGATTTTAATTTCTGGGATGGGGACATTTGGTTAGAGATAAAGATTCTAATTGGCATTTGAAAACAATAAGTTAATTCACACTACGGCGTCTGTTTGCCTGTAATAATAAACATCAATGTTGGTAAAAATTTGTTCTGTACAGTGGGGTGTTGTCTAATACATGTTTGAATGTACCTATAAAATATACTTATTACTCAAATTTACAAAAATTGCAATATTTTTAACCACAAAACAGCATGTTTTGACTAGTTCAATTGCAGCAGACGTTAAAATTTTTATTGCACTTATTAGAATTGCGCATTTAACTTTACTAAGCTCTAATTAATTTTTTTAAATACGTTGTATATATAATGGATTAATTAGCAATAGTTGCGAAAGAGTAAGGATATTTATATGCGATTGGTAATGGATGTCGTTATGTTAATAGCTTTTCTCTTTCATTATTTTAATGAAGTTAATCGTCTTATAATGTGCATTAGATTTTCTAATATCATTCTACATCACTAAATATGAACTTTAATGTTATTTATGGAATTATAATTGCAGGATAATAAATATTTTAGTGATATATAATCAAATTCGAATTAAGTTATTGAAAAAAATGCACTTGTGGGAATGCATTATTATGCAGAATAACAATAAGAAAATGAAGATATGATACGCCACTCTCTTGTATTTTTACAGTACTCGGCTTTTGGAATTATGAATCGGGTGGCGCCAGTTGCTCGCCTTCTTAGCTGAGTAGGACTTATGTAGGTATTGAAGGTTCTGCAAGCGACTTTTTTTTTCACTATCGCTAAATTGATTTATTAGCTCATTTTACAACTTTTGGTCAAGTTTCGTCAATATCGGCCCTGATGCCTGGATATGTCGGGGAGGGGGTTATTAGGGTCAGTTTTTGGTTTTCATTAAATATTTCAAAGATATAAAAATACCCCATATATTTTTTAGTATATTGCTAGAAAGTCCTGTAATACACTAGCATTCAGCTAGTTTCAATCTATTTTTCAGTAATGATGTAGTAAATGTTATTGTAACTGAAACGAACCGGTACGGTCAACAAAAAATTAATGGAATTCAACAAAAATCTCGACTTTATAGATGGAAGGGCACTGACGAAGACGAAATTCGAATATTTTTTGCCCTCTATATGTGGATGGGCTTAGTAAAATACCCTAAAATTGTAGATTATTGGGGAAAAACTAATTTATATGAAAATGAAATTTGTAAGAACTGTCTAGAAACCGCTTTGAATTATTGCTACATGTCCTTCATCTTAGCAATAATGAAGATGTGATTACTGGTGATCGATTAGCCAAATTGGGCCCTTTATTGAAATTACTGACTGATAAATTTAAGGAAGTGTATATTCCAGAACGAGAAGTCTGTATTGATGAAACTATTGTTCCATTTAGAGGTCGTTTAATTTTTAAGCAGTACATAAAAAATAAACGAGATAAGTTTGGTATAAAACTGTACAAACTTTGTTGCACAGGAGGTTACACTTACGATTTAAAAGTTTAATACGGAACTGATAAGGATCCTATAATTACTGCATCAATGAAAATTGTGTTAAAACTTGTGGAACCACTGTTAGATCATGGTAGGATTCTTTACACTGACAATTTTTATACTTATACTTAAGAGGTTCTAAACCGAAAGACTCACTTAGTGGGTACTCCTCAGGAGTAATCGAAGATTTAATCCTACTGACGTAACATGTGCCCAGCTCAAAAACAAAGGTGATATAATTGCTAGAGAACATGATGGAGTAGTTGTTCTAAAATGGTATGACAAGAGGAATGCACTGTGCCTTAGTACTTGCCACACAGCAGAAACAACAAAAATAAAAAGGTGGGGTGGTGAAGAAATTAACAAACCAATCTTATATGAGATAACAACAACTCTAAGTCTTTCCATTGATCTAGCAGACCAATTAAAAATTTATTCAATACCCTTCAGAAAAGCGTTAAAATGGTACCGTAAGCTCGCGATTCAGCTAATATTGGGGACATCATTGGTAAATACATACACCATCTACAAAATGCTAACCAATGGCAAATTATCCATTACTGCATTCAAGGAGGCCAAATAATTGAAAGTGTGTTGAATGTCGTAAAACCAGCTAGCACAGATTCTGCCAAACGCACTTTAGAGGAAGTGCAAACAAAGGATCGGCGTAGGTGTGTTATTTGCTATGAAAAAAAAAGCAACGGCGAAGGACGGAAAAAAGCACAGCAGCAGACAACCACAGACAGATTTCGTTACCTAGAGTGAGCCAAATATTACTGTCTGCCATGTTTCTTTGATGTTCATAAATGTTATAAATAGTTTCTGTTACTTTTTCTTGTTTTTGCTTTGTTCTTTAGTTGATAAAGTAATAAAAGTTACGTTTCACAAAAAACATTTTTTGCAGTTTACTCACACCATGAAAAAAATTTCTGAGGCTTAAAATGAAATCAGAACCATCAGGCCCCATATTTTAATATATGCGGCAATTCAATGTAAGAACCAAACATCGGTTCACAGAGCAAAAAAGTACAGCAAGAGCTATACGGCAGGTCACGGGGCCTAAATGGCAATTTTGGTTGAGAACCAAATGCGGGGTCATTGGGCGGTTAACGTGTTAAATCAAGTGCGTTACTATGTAAATCACGGGCACCTTACATACAGGTTAGTTCGACTGACTATAGTGTTGCTAAGTTTACCAAAGTTTTATTAAGAATTGTTCAAAAACAACGTTCTCGAGCAAAACGGTTATAGAATTTTTTGCTCAGTTTTTGATATAGAATCAGGTGGTATGTCTATTATCCGCCAATTATGATTTACCATGTATTTTATTTTCAAGCTATTGTACCTAAAACAAAATTAAATACTTTCACAGATTTATAAAAGATAAATAAAAAATACATGATTTAACACCTAAAAGATAAGTATTTTAATTATACGTGGTAATTCGACTTTGATATGTTACATCGATTTGGAATAGGTGCTGTAATTCTGTATACTTAACCTAATTTAAAAAGTTGATACCATTTTAGATTCTGTTTTTTTTTTGTTTCATGTCACATTTGTTTTATTTTAACCTGTTCTGAAAATGAAGCTGAACATATTATTAACTAAACAAATTATATATTTCAAATTAATTCATTCTTTCGTGTTTATGTTTATTGCTGCTTTAGGGAAATTAAAAGGTAGTGTTTATTACGTTAACCATTATTTATTATGTATATACAACTTTGTTTCATTTTTCTAGAGCTATGATTAAACGAGCCCAAGGCAGAAAGCGATTTGGTAGGAAAAATTTTAAGCAGCGTTATTTTAAGCTTACTACTCATGATCTCAGTTACTCTAAGACTAAAGGTTTGTTCCATTGCTCTTTGGTCCCATAATTTAGTATTAATCATTTATTTTACAGGCAGAGAAGCGTTATGTCAAATTCCACTTTCTAATATTCTGGCTGTAGAAAAATTAACAGAACGTTCATTTAAAATGAAAAATATGTTTCAAATTGTTCAACCAGAACGTGCACTCTATGTACAAGCCGCCAATTGTGTAGAAGAAAAGGAATGGATCGATTTATTAACAAAAATCTGCCATACGAATAGTAATCGTTTAGAAAAATATCACCCTTGTGCTTTCATCAATAGTCAATGGTTATGGTATGTTTTTATTTATACTCTTATTCTTTTATTATTTATAAATTTATCTTAGCTGTAAATCTCCAAATGAGTTAGCTCCTGGATGCAGTGCTGTTTCATCTCCAGAAAGCAATTTACATATGGCATTAGATCTTGAACGAGATCTTCAACGTATGCATTCATTAATTATATCTAACATGTCTGGTATAGAAAGGTTATTAAAATCGCGTGAATGTACATCTGTTTATGCAACTGGTAGCCGATTAACCTTTAGCGAAGAGACAGATAGTGCTCATAAAACGTTAAAACAAATCTTAGAAGTAGCATATCAACTAGAACAAAAACATAGAACATATCAACGTATGTTAGCAAGGGAGACCAAGTATGGCAGCAAGTAAGTTTTTGTTTTTTAGAATTTTAATTATATTCATTGCAATACATTCGCTTGCACTAGCAAGATACGCTGGTAAAATCTGATATAAGTTTAATGTGCTTGATTACGTATTAATCATGGTATATTTGTAAGGAAAATTTTTTTGACAGTTTTTGAATCATCACAATATTAGATGTGAGTTGAGTCACTTATAGGTACAGTATTCTTAATGATAACATGCGGATTTTGAAAACAAAAATGCATAAAGTATTAGTTGAGTTGATTGGCGTATTTCCACAGTGGTTGTGTTTTATAGCGCGACGTTTCGAAGCGAAGTCTACTTCCGTCATCCTGAGAACGACTTGAGTCTATTTCATTTATCTCTGATTTTATCTCAAGCACTTGCCTACTCTCTAATTAGAACTTAAAACCTTTCACTTACAAATTTGACACCTCTGCCTCTGAGTAATCCTATATATTTTGCTTGTGGTTTGTTATTTGTTTTGTTATGTGTTTGATACTGATTTTTATATATGCTGTTTTGTGTTTGTATACAGTGCCCGTCTAAAGTCCACTCCTCCAACCTAATTATACGAACCTTAAAGCTTTGGGAAACCAACCTAGGCAATGTTTTTGATGGTATTCAGTGACGTAAAAGATTGATGTGATTTATCCTTGATAAGTAATTTCTTGGAGAGATTTATTACGAATGACAAAATATCTAGCAGATCTGCACTATTTTCTTTGAATCTACGAGATACCAATAACTTGCATAACTTGAAAAATATTATCGGTTTTCAAACCAAGAGGCTATTAAAACAACTCAATGCATGTGATGTTGATATTGAAAAGTTCAGATTAGAGGCTCAAACTATTCTAATGAAAGCTACAGAAAAATTATTAAAAAAATATCCAATCAAATACAAAAAAAATTCAAGGTTTGTCATCATTAGAGCCTACCATGATATTTAATCAAGCAGTGGGGAAAACTGAGAGTTGACATATTACTCGAATCATTCTACACTGCTAATAGAATCTCTGATATTGTTGCTGAAAAAGCTAAGACTCAGTATAGTAATCTTTGCAGTGATGCACACACCACTTTTGAACATCATTTTAAAAATTATTTACTTCAAGTATAGATGACTTATTCAGCACTACCCGTCGCGCGTTGCTGCGATCTCAGCTTGTGATGACACGTGTCAATTTTAATTGTAGAGTTATTACCAATTTTCGAGTCAATCGACCCATAGAATAAAGTTTCACAAAAAAAATGCAACCCCCCCCATTTCACCCTCTTAGGGGTGGAATTTCGGAAAACCCTTTCTTAGTGGATACCTACACTTCACAAAGAACACACCCTCGGTCGATAAATCCCGACCGATGCAGTTGTTAATGACATTTGCGGCGCGCGAACTGTCAAACGCGCGAAGTTTAAATAGTCGTCTAGTTTTCTTAAATTTTCCAATTTTCTGTTCAATTTTTATTAATTTTTCTTTCCGTAAGAACCTTCGACAAAGTTTTATAAAACTTCAATAAAAATATATATATATATATATATATATATATATATATATATATGTATGTATATATATCGGGTGTAAATCAAATTGGGGCCACCTCTGTAACTTTTGAACAGGTTGTTAGATTGAGTTGTTAGAATATGACAGACTTCCGGTTTCATCGGAAATGACACAAAAGCTGAAAATTTAAATGGAACAACCTGTATATTTTTACATGTTTGGATTCTACGGCTTCAAATACATACAGTTCATCTGCCAAATGTCAACTCAAACGCCATTTTACTTTGACAGAGTCGGCTTCAGGAGCATGTTGTGTTAATAAAAATTAGAAAATTAAAAATTACTGTTTTATTTAGGAACTAAGGAAATTACTATGCACATCGTTTTACTAGTACATGAAAGAGCTATTTAATATACAGGGTGGCCCATGCTTGTTTCTATTGGGAACAGTGAGTTTTAGTTAAAAAACTGTAATTTTTAAATTTGATCGTTAACAAACTTCACAAAAATTAATAATTAGGAAAAATAATATTGTGGGGGTAATTGTACGTCAATTATCTATAATTTAGATGACGTCATAATGATCTAAAATTAAAAGATATTTTAATAAATAACATTAAAATGGCGCTAGAGTTGACATTTGACAGATGAACTGTATGTATTTGAAGCCCTAGAATCCAAATATGTAAAAATATACAGACTTCCATTTAAAATTTCAGCTTTTACGTCATTTCCGGTGAAACCGGAAGTCGGCCGTACTGTTTTTTTTTTTATGTAAAAATCCCAAACTGGCACTAATATAACCCACCAAAATTTGAACATATACAGGGTGTCCACAAACTTTTCACAAAAGAAAACTGCAGATTTTATGTCGATTTAACGTAAATTACCATAATACAAAAACACTTCCTCAGAGAGCTGGAGCTGTTGGAAGATGGCGCCCTAACATCAGTTTAATTCAAACATCTTCAAAATGGTTTCCCTTTAAATGATAGCGTTGTGTACATTTATTTATTGGAATATGCCCGATCGTATGGCGTGAATATGATTTTTTAGTTGTACTCATAAGCGGCTCGTTTGGGCTGGGCATTGGACATTGTTATTCATAAGTTTTGAACTTTTCATTTACAATTATGAAAGATGGCTATGGAAAATAAACAAAATAACAATTGCGTGAACATCAATCTGCTCTCATGTCATAAATTAATTTTGCTTGAGAAAGTAAGAAATAAACTCGGGTAAAAAATTATCGTTTTTAATACAAACAAATGTTGCTGACACAACTAATAATAAAAAAAAATTCTAAATGACAACTGAAAGCATGAAACACAAAACTGAATCTACAAAAGATGCTCCACATACCGATCATCCGTTTCTATGCACAAATTTATTCGTTTATGTAAAGTTTGCCGAATTTTTGCAAAAATTCCCCTATTGTTCCTAAATTCGTCGAACGCGTCCTGAATTCTTCTACAAAATTGGTCGCGTGTTTCTATTGGTTGGGAATGAACCATTGATTTCAGATATCCCCAAACACAAAAATCGCAAGGATTTAAATCTGGAGACCTTGCTGGCCAAGCAACCGGACAGCCTCTTCCGATCCATCGCTCTCGGTAATTGTTAACCAAAAAAGTACGAACAGTTCTGCTATGGTGAGCCGGACAACCATCATGTAAAAACCACAAGTTCCGCCGAATATTCAGATTAATATCATCTAATAAATCCGGTTAAAGTATTTTGTAGAAAGTTGAGATATTCTTCGCCGATTAAACGATTAGGCAATTCTATAGGTCCAAGTAAATTATCACCAAGAACAGCAGCTATCCATATATTAATGCTAAACCTTTCCTGATGTTTACTTTCCCTAATTCTTTGATGAAGAAGCGTAAATGATTTAGGAGCAGGATGTCTTCTACTGTATTTACGGTAATGCAACTAAACAATAAAAATTTGACACTTTAACCTCAACTAGTGCCTGTATTACCAGTATCTGTAATACTAGCTATTTTGACGTTCACGCAATTGTTATTTTGTTTATTTTCCATAGCCATCTTTCATAATTGTAAATGAATTCGTTAGTTAATTTTATAAAAGTATGATTAACACATGAAAAGTGCAAATCGATTTATTTCGAAAACGGTGCGTCGTAGCGACTTCAGACAAGAGTATCATGCTTTTATGAAAAAATCGAATTTTTTTAAATTTTATGTTAAACTTGCGAAATATTGGAATACAAAAAACTTATGAATAACAAAGTCCAATGCCCCGCCCAAACGAGCCGCTTATGAGTACAACTAAAAAATCATATTCACGCCATACGATTGGGCATATTCCACTAAATAAATGTACAGAACGCTATCATTTAAAGGGAAACCATCTTTATATATATATATATATATATATATATATATATATATATATATATATATATATATATATATATATATATATATATATATATATATATATATATATATATATATATATATATATATATATATATATATATATATATATATATATATATATATATATATATATATATATATGTAATCAGATTCCATGAAATGACCAGAATATACCAAGCACTTCTAAACAATGTCTGAGCTGGTTACAGAAGATATGAGAAAGCAGTGAAATTCAAAAGAGGAAGAAAACAAAAGAGCTGAAAAGGGCCAAATATCCTCAAAAATAAAGAAACTTGATGAGATGAGAAGAATAAAGACACTTGAAGCTTTAAGACAAGAAGAAAAAAATCACATCAAAAATAATGATAGAAAAGACCAAAAAATGATAGTCCTAGAGATTTTAAAGTTTTTCTAGAATGGAAAATGTATAACGTTACTGTCAGTTTCAAAAAGCAAGACACCTGAGTTTAGAATGTTATAATTTTTTTATTAGGCGTTCGATTGTTTTGATATTTGGCATGAATGTACCTTGTATACATCTACCAACGGACATTAAATATGAAAATTGTAAGTGAACCTCTTCGGCAATTATTTATAAAGAAATCAAAAAAGGACTATTTTTTGCATATATTTTACATATGGAGACTTTGAAGTCATGTAACTTCATTATTTTTAGCTGAAAATATATGAAATTTTAACCAGTAAATGCATCCATCCTATACGAACAGGTTAGTAATTACAAATCTTCCAAAAGTTTTTAAATTTTGATAAGAATGGGCCTTTTAACTAACTTTTTTAAAAATGCATAGTTTTGCGATTCGACTAAACTAAATTGTAGGAATTAATTTTATAGTAAATAATCACTATCTTGCCCGCTGACAAAGAGAGCACAATATTGTAATAAGTTGAGAGCCGAGTGACTACGAGATTATATTCACGCCACCAATCCCTGCTAAAACAAAAAAATTTTTTTTTTTGTTAATGTAATAAAATTGTATAACTCGTAGTATATGTATTAGTAATCGCAGTTTTGTTTTAGTAGGTATTGTTTGCATGAATATAATCTCGTAGTTACTCGCCTCTCAACTTATTAAAATATTGCGCTCTCTTCGTCAGCGGACAAGGTTAAATTTTTATTGATTGCGACGAAGTTATATAATTAAATATTAAAAATATGCATTTTTAAAAAAGTTAGCACCCAGTAAGCAAGATAAATTCACTACCAATTTCCAGCGAGTTTTCAATTGCAAGTGTAACTATGTACTTTAATCACAGTAAGCTTGCTGGAAGTTTGCTGCAATGTGTATATCTTTTGGTCCAGTGGTATTCCATTTGTAAGCTTCCGTTTGAAAGTGTAATGTAAACTTTCTGCAAGTTTTCACAAACAATGATGCTTTTAAAGTTACCACTTGGACTGTTCAGCAAGTATCTGTGACAATTTGTGGTTTTTTGCAACAAATATGGTAAAATTCACATTTTCAATTTTGATGAACTTTCATATAATACTTAAACTAAAGTTTCTTTTGAAAGTTACCAAAGCAACATACTGTCATTTTATATAAACTTTCATATCAAAATGAAGGATTTCACATGTCTATTGATTATAAGTTTTTTTCTTATTTGGGTATAAATGGAGTGATTAAATTTTGTAAACTTTCTGAGTTTCGGCAACAATTACAGTCGCCGTTATCATACCGACAGTTGCAATTGCCGTTTTAACGTATAACATTTATAAAACTTAATTACACGATTTATACCAAAATTTGTAGCTTACTTTAACAAACCATAAATGTAAATGTTACCTGATTCTCATAAAAAAAGATTGTCTTTAATGCTAAAAGAAGTTTCTTTTGGTTCGTTCGGCAACACTATCATACAATTTTTCCATATCTAAATAGAAACAAATTTTGTGTATTGGAAGTATTTAATTATTTTTATTTGTTGTTAAACTGGATACAATAGGTTATCATAATTTGTATAAAATGTTTAATGTAATATAAAAAAATACTACATCTACCTATAGATAAAATACACAAAAATAAGGTAATAATTACACTAAATAATAGCACGTTATAAAAATTTTATTTAATTATTTATTTCGCGAATGAAACGGGTTTTAGCGTGGTTAAACCAAGCCCTTACTCACGTCTCAAAAAAATGATCAGTGGTTTGAGGAAATAATATTTTCACAGCTTCTGTAAAGAGTGTATGTATGAGCACATAAAGCGTTATCTTAATTAATATGCTTACTTTGCACAACTTTAATTAGTTTAGTGCCAGAGAGTTTTATGTTCTTCTTTTTCCTGTCCAGCTGCAGAATTGGCCCAAGTAGTTGGAGAATATTTTTTCCAAACACCTATATATACATAATTTAGAATTGTTCCTCCTATGAACTGTAAGTACTTAAACTGTAATAAGATAAATATTAATAAACCATATATATTACCATAGTAATACATATACATACCAAACAATTTTGCATTGTTTCATTATTCTTTAATCATTCTTCGAATTCATTTAATTCAAAGACTGGGAATTTAGGTAGCAAGTCTTTGGTATTATCGGGTATTGTGCAGGCACCATTTGATACCAGTTGCTCCAGGAATCCTAATCGCTCTATAATAAGATCCTGCTGGACCTTCATTTGCATCAATAATTCCCAGTTGTCATCAAAATTTTTTTTGTTTACAATTGCTATTTCGGCGTTAACGTCATTGCTGTTTTCTTTTGATTGTAGAATTGCATTGTCTTGTAATTCTAATAACGAGGTACCAACATCATGATCTAAACAATAATAATAATAACAATGACAGTAATATAATAATGATAACGATAATATTAATAATAATAATAATAATCAGTGTATAACTTAAGGTAAATTAATAACATGTGTATTATATGAAATAAACACAAAAAACAACAAAAGTAAAATCAAAAATATTTTACCTTCCAAATTTTCAGCAATAGGTGGAGAAGAATTGAGTCATCCCTATATTTAGAGTTTCGTCTATTTTTCCAATTTTCCAGAACAAACTCCACTTCACTTTCTTCTGAAGATGTTACAGTAGTTTTTTTTTCTTTCGTAATACAAGGCTTCCTTATACGTTGCTATAAACAAAATATTACTAGTGACTTGACTTGAATTTATAATTTATAAGAAAATAAGCGTTGCAATGACTGCTTTAAAAAAATCAATACTTACAATATTTTCCTAATATTCGAATGTTTTCAAGCATAATCCAGTCTTTTTCTGGATTTATTTCATTGATAATAGCTTTTCTTTCGATTCCCTTCTTCGAAAGCCAGAAGCACTACTACCGTTTATCCAGCTTACTGGACAGCTGGATACATATAAAGTATGATTTAATGAAATTTCGATAACTGCATAGATCCACTAAAAACAAAAAAATGTTTCAGTATAGCATAAATAGAATTTTGTCATAGTTGTAATAAGCTCACCCATCAGGTACTTATTTGCAGATGCCAAATAAAGCTGATCAAAATTTGATAAAACGGAAAAATGGAAAAGGAAATGTTTCATCTAGCCTAGTTACACCTAATATATTTTTGAATATTGTAGAAGTCTTAAAGATCCTGACTTATCTAGGACATAAAATACTTGTTAAAACGTTGCTAAGAGGTAGCAATTCCAGTTTTCCACCAAGACCCTCCACTTTACCACATTTAAAGAGTTGAGAGTTACAAAATGAGTAAGCATTTTTGAATGTGGAAAAAGTTTGACAGATAATAAATATCTCAGATGTTGATACAGTCTTAATAATTCCATTAATTTTTATAACTCTACATGCCCTGAAACTGCCCAATTAGCTAACTCTTTTTTTAATGAAATATTTGGTATAGATTTTGGTTTGGGCAAGGGCATATAGTTCAAGTTTGGTACTGATGTAGCGGATAAAGAAGTATTGGAGTTGATTATTGGAAAATTTGGTTGAGACAGGAAAACATTTTGGACGGCAGATGCCCTTTTATGGAAGGACGACTCTTTTATTTTACTTGTTTTAGCTTTTTTTTCTAGTGCTATTCTTTCTCTAACGGTTTGCCGAATGTACACTTTATTCATTGTTGAAAAAAGTTTGCGATGTTTACGCTATAACAAATGTATAACTTGAGTTAGGTATACATCAAAACTAAAAACATAAACTTTGCAATTGCGCATTAAACTGTTGGGAACGTCTCCATCTCTTAACATGTCATTTTTTTAGTAAGAATAATATATGAAATAAGAACTTTTTCAAGTTTGGTGTTTCTAATAGTTTACAAATAGTGAATATATTTCGTGGGAAAACAATATCATTAAAAGCACAAAATAAAATATTTTATTTTAATAGTAATTACTGTTTTTATTAGAACTAGAAAATTATTTTGACTGGACAATATTACACTGGATATTATCGCTTTGCTAAAAATTGGTTAAATTTTTATATTTGCAATACGAGCAAGCTCGTAAATGTAAAAGAAATTGTAAACTATAATAATTTGTTATTCAATTCCAATTTCAGTGAAATTGGAAAAAAAAAATTTATGTTATACAAGACATGAATTTTCAGGTCTCGAAAGAATGCTGTTGAACCCTCAATCCTTGATCTTGGGGTAAGCAAAAAGGTTATTAATTACAAATTCAGTTTTGACCCCATAATTAAATATGTTTAAAAAACCAATTTTCTACTTACTTTTTATTTGCAGAACTTTGCTGTGTATCTGACATTGATGGCATACCTTGGTCCATTTCTTAAAATAAAACCTAAAAATGAATAGAAATTGCAATTACTTTTTTAATTTCATTATTGTGTTCTTCATATACATAATGATTTTTTTGCATATTTATTGTAATTATCAAAAGAAATTAGAATATTTTGTTACTTTACCTGACAAATTTTTAATTATGTTTAATTTTGAAATACTTTTTGCAATATACTAAGAATTAAAAAATAATTGATGGAAAATTTATGTGAATTAAAGAGATGTACTTACCCTAACAAGAAAACTGGCGAATATTAACGTTTTGCACAGTACACAAACAAATGTAATTACTGCGCTACTATTTACAATGTTTCTCAATTATAAATATATAATAATAATTAAAGTTAAAGAAATCGTAGAAAATAACTGTAAATAGCAACACTAGGAAACGAAATGCCATATAATCTTAAAATGTGTGTTTGAAAATTGGTAAAAGCATGAAGTGGCAAAGGGGTTCCTAACAGGTTTTAAATGATTGACAGTAAATAAACCACCAGCTTCAATTGCAGGAAAGCATTCCGGATGTTAAGTTAACCTTGAATATAAATGAGCTTGCATTTTTTTTCATAGAATATAGTAGTTGAGGGTAGATATGTCAATCATGTTTTTTTGTTATGTTATTGACTATGAATTATCCTTTTAATAGTGTTCACGTTTGTTGCGCAAATTTCACTAAAATAGCTGCATCAGATGAAAAACAAACATGCACAGAAAAATTAAAAAATCATATTTGATAGGAAGGGAATAGTAGTAACATCATGTTTTGCAAAAATTGCACATATTGCAAATTGGTTTCTTACCCAAAGTTTAAGTCTAGGTACAACTAAATAACTTTACTTAAATCCTCAAGGTTCTGTCAAACTTATCTTTTTTTGATTGGAATTTCTATCCCTCTATTTGTTTGATTTCACAATAAGATAAACAATTACGGAATTTACTTCGAAATGAATATTGTTTCATATATTTAAAAAGCAATTACTACAGTTTATATTATCAAAAGCAAGCATAATTAAAATTATTTATAATCGTACAATCATAAATTCTCCTGAAGTAACACTACAACAAAGTCCCATTCCCGGGTTAAATACACCTACAACTTTAAGATAATTCAGTTACTCAAAAAACGTAACAACCTTACTGTATGCGGTGTGTAACAAAATTACACATTTTTTTAAGCAGACTAAATTAATGCTTACGCTAACTAATAGGAACACAAAATGAAAAAGTTAATTATAGGTAAATAAATTATCTTTATAGCATGTTATGCAGTACTTCTAATGTTGAAAACATACATTACACATTTCTTTTATAAAATGTATTCAAGAATTTCCCTACTTGCAACAAATTCTTTGAAAATCGGCATTTTATTAGTGTGTAAAAGCGTTTAAACATAATTACGTATTGATAGAGTGAATTATTAATTAACACATTCATATGCATATAATCAGTATGTAATGTGACCGTAAATTAATATCTCAAAGTTCAAAAGCTAAAAACTAGGTAATGAGATACTTTATTGCTATATAAAACAAATAACTAACACTTCTGGATTTTTTTGGAATATTTTGCCATCATTCATATAAAAAATCTGATTAATATTAATCACTGATGCTTTTGCAATTGAAAATGAATCGTACACCTACATATTTAATTTGCAATAAATTAAGAAGTTCTAATTTCTAGCAAACATACACAGGTAAATTGCAGTACAAAATTTTCTGTAACTTTATAGTAACTTACTTCATGTTATTACCTGCAAATTTACCTAAGGAAGTTTATGTATGTAAACTTACAGCAATTTCTTTTATGTACAAGAAGTCCAAATGTATCTTTTTTATTCACAGCAAGTTTGTATATAATAGTTTATGAATAAATTTTTTCAGTAAACTTTCACTTTGTAGCTTTCAACTGAAAAGTATCTGTTTATTTCCAGATTAAAGTTTTCAAATGCAGACACGTGTAAGCTTGCTGCAAATACTTGTAACTTACATTGCTTAGTGGGCATGTTCTGATAAAAGGTCCATTCTTATTAAAATTTGAAATCTTTTGCAAGATTTCTAATTACTAACCCGTTTGTATAGGATGGATGCATTATTGGTTAAAATTTCATATATTTCAGCTAAAAATAATTAAGTTACAAGTCTCCGTATGTAAAATATGTGCAAAAAAAAGGCCTTTTTTTTATTTCTTTATAAATAATTGCCGAAAAGGGTCACTTACAATTTTTATATTTAATGACCGTTGGTAGATGTGTACAAGGTACATTCATGCCAAATATCAAAACAATTGAAAGCCAAATAAAAAAATTGTAACATTCTAAACTCAAGTGTCTTGCTTTTTGAAACCAATAGTAGTCAATATGTACTATAAATGTAGGTACTGATACAAAGTCATTATTACAAATTTCATTTCAGTACAGCTTTAAATGTTTGTGTTGTACAGTACGAGTGGTTAATACGTAACAAATTACTAAATTAAGTTCATTATTTTTAAGTAGACTGATTTTTTTTCTTGTTTATTATTCCTTTTTCTTTGGTGTAGAAGACATTATTCATTGTATTGAACATTTTTTAACTATTTCATTGATGCAACTAGCCCTTATGTACTATGAGGAGGGTGATGAACGGATGGTGTATTAGGAGTCAATAGTCAGGGAAATTTTGTTATTAAGTCGAAGAAATCAATTCCAAAATAAAAGTGTGAACCATGTAATATGAACATAAAAATCAACAAATATAAATATTTGCTTGACTTGACTTAACTTTTCAAAAATAATATCATCAAAAATTTTAATTAAGAGTATTACAGAATTTTAGATGTAATCTCAATTTTTTCTGTTGCAATACATTTAGAATAATGTAAATTATTATCATTTCATATCAGCTAGAAGGTTCGCATGTTATCATTAAGTGAACTGTAACCATCATCTAATTACCAATGCTAAATAAAAACATTCCGAATAGATTATTTTAAGATTTTAAACATTATTTAGATACAAAGCCCACACTTTGTGATAGTCTATGTATAAAAACTGATTATCAGCTGAGTAAGTAGTAGATCACTTTTTTCTTATACAGTTACATATAATGTGAGGAATAAAATTAATTATATTTTATTTACAGAGCAGCTCCAATTGGTGATGATAATTATTTACTAGCTTCAAGAATGAATCTCGATACTGCGATGTTAAGAAGGCACGGACCAACAGAAACTTCATTTTCAATATCATGAAGTTATAGATTTTGAAATATGAATATAATTTGATAGATTTGATATTTATTGATTTCAAGACTGGTAAAATTTAAATGATAAGCAATTAATGAACACCAGTGTGTGTATTTTAAATAAAATTGACCCTTTTGTAAGGTGTATATTTTAATAGAATTATAGATGTAAAATATTGCTCGAACTTGTAAATTTGGTATTTGAGAGTTACATATATATCTTCTACAAAGTACAAAGTAATACTAAGATAATATTTTATAAAAACCAGTGATAAAAGATGTAATTTTAATTTAACAATTACCTCTTTAAGCAATAATTATTAATGCTATTAACAAATTATTCTTTGTACTAACTCTTTTTGAAGTTTCATAACACAGTGTGGGTTTGCATGTAAAAGCTAAAGTATTTAAAAAAAAATTAATACAGCCATATATCTGTATGTATATGTGTACTACTCTAAATGTGTTTTAATATTACAATTAAAAAGTTGTGAGCACTTTAAAAAGTAACAAAATGCGAAGTGACTGTACAAAACATGTGATTACCATTTCAATGAAAATTGTTATTTTAGTATAAATTTTTACAGTGTACAGAATTAAAAGGCCAAATAGAGGGCATTTTAAATAGTATTTTAATTTTATAACATAATTTTTATGTTTACTTTATTTTTTAATATTTATTTTTCTCTGTTGACACTTTTTTATTTTTATACTTTTCTTTTTCAATATAATTGAAGTTATATACAAGATATATGTATATAAAAAATATATTACACAGGTGCCATTTCATTGATCTTATTTATTTAAGCCCGAATATAATATAATTTCTAACAGAGTACATGATTGTTTGGATGTAGCCTATTTCTGAATCGCTATTAATGGCTTACATTTATGCAATGTATTTACTAAATCTCTATAATAACTGCATTTAACTCATTTATTTCTTTTTAACCTATTAACTGTTTTATAAATTAAATTATTTAAAAACCATTTGAAATTTGTATTCAAAGAAAAAATGTACAGACAAGAAAGTTGAATAAATTATTATAAATTTATGTTTGTTAATTAATATTTTATATATTCTCTTATAACATTAGTGCAATCAAAATGTAACTTAAAGCAATAATTGTAATAGTTAACTAATAATCGAACAAGTATAATTGTAATATGTGTAAAATAGCTTATAGGAAAAAAATACGGTTTAACCTATGTTAAAGCTCATTATAATTATGATGTAAGCTAAAAGTACAAATACCCAAACACTTAAACATTTCGCAATAACAAAAAATATAGAGAACTAATGAAGTTGCATATTTTATCCCATGGTAGTGTGGGGTAAAAAAACAACATAAATATTTAATTGTAACAGTAGTATAAAAATTCAAAACATGCCGGATGTGATTCAAAGCCAAAAAAATGTATAGCTTAAGATTGAAGTAATCGGTCAGTTCTTACTTAATGTTATATAAATGCTATAAATCCCCTTTCTATAACAATTCAAACATAACAATTGTCATAAGAATTCATGTCATTAGCTTTAATGCAAAAAAAATAACTAGATCAAATCGTATAAAAAATAAATATTAAATTAAACAGAACACATAGCTAACTCTAATTCGGAAATATAAATTAAAAATAATTAAATCATTTGGAGACAAATAAGTAACAGCAAGTCCGGTAAGTAGCACGAGAACCAAAAATCATGTAGGGAACAATCTAATTTAAATATAATGTGATCGAAAATTATGTAAGTAAAAAGAAAATATATATATATATATATATATATATATATATATATATATATATATATATATATATATATATATATATATATATATATATCTGTGTGTGTATAATATATTTATATAATCATACAGTAAGTATACACTATATTATTTATATCTTTCTTGACTATTTATATTTGTACTTCTTACTTCCTTACGTGTCCGGTAGTAGGACGATACCGTTAGTAGGGAATGCTACATCGTCCAGGGCAGGAATTGGCTAATAACCGGTCTACCCGCTATGTAATTACTCAAAAAAACAATACAATTGCCTCGGATCGACCTTGGTACAAGGAGCGGTCAAGATCGAAACAGACAGGCCCCGTTGCTGACGACTACAAAGAATGAATGGCGAGCCGGTACGTGGAATGTTAGAGGTATGCATGGTAAAGAATTTGAAATTGCGAATATAATGTAGGAAGGCAGCTCGATATTCTGTGCGTATCAGAAACAAAGTGCACAGGAAATGGTGCTGTGGAGATGGAAGAAGGCAGCCTAACACTATGGTTATGAGTTGAGAGTGAAGTGCTTGGCGCAAAAGGAGTTTGAGTGATCGTAAGTGAAAGAGCGAAAAGATGTGTTAAACAGTACGAATTGGTGTCCCGCGGGTAATGTGGATTAGAATGAAAGTGGAGTTTCAAAAAACTTTTCTTGTTGCATGCTATACACCGGTGAATGGAGAAAGAGTCCAAGAGTACGAGAACTTCTGGAATGATGTAGAAAACGTGTATGTAGGCCAAATGAAAGAGTAGTAATATTGGGAGATATGAATGGATGGGTAGGTGTACAGAGAGAACATACTGAACGCGTTCTAGGAAAATTTGGAGACAAAAGAGTTAATGAGAATGGAGAATGCCTAGTGAACATCTGTGTGGATAGAAACCTGTTTGTATCTAATGTGTGGTTTAAAGATAACAATGTGCATATGTATACATGGGAAAGAGCCGAATCCAAAAGAAGTATGATTGACTTGATAGTGTATGATGAACGACTTGGAAACCTGGTGAGAGACACAAAAGTAATGCGCAGATCGGAGTGTGGATTGGACTACTTTTTGGTTGTATCGAGAGAGTGTTTAAGGTCAAAAATGGGTTTGGAGAAGGAAAACGAGTGTAGTGCGAATGTCCAGAATTACGGTAGACAAACTGATAGATAATGGTGCGAGAATGAAATACGCAGATTCTGTAAGTAAAGAGTTGAAAGGGACTGAAACAGTGTGAAACGAACACATAAAAGGCACTGACGTTTGAAAGTGCATGGATAAGCTTGAAAAACTGTGTTGTCAATTGTGCTGAGCAGGTACGTGGAAGAGCGACTGTAGGTAGACAGGAAAAATGTGTTTGGTTTAATGAATCGGTAAAAAAGGCAGTATGTAACAAAGTAGATTCCCACATGGCAATGATTACTGCAAAAAATGAGACTGAGAAAAGGTGATTGCATGAGGTGTACAGATTAAAAACAAGTACCTAAGTGAAGGAAGCAGTGAGAATAAGTAAAGAGGAAGTAATGGGTGTGGAAGGAGAGAAAATCAAAATGATTTTGAGGGAAATAAAAAACTTCTGATAATGGGTCAAAAATACAAAACGAGTCAAAAAAGAATATTGCAGAAATCTGTGCAGTAGTGTGGAAAATAAGACTGAAGCGTTAAATAAGGAGAACGTAGAAGGAATGGTGAATGAAACTGTGAAGATATTGGGATAAATGAGCTAGAGAAAAAAGAACTACAGAGGAATAGGTTTGCTCAGTGCACCTGGTAAAGCGTTTGGAAGAATACTTATTGATAGAGTACAAGAAACTACACAAACTAAGATTTGGGATGTGCAGGGTGGCTTTATGTCCGGGAGAGGATGTGTTGATCAGATGGTTGCCCCTCCAGCAAGTGATCAAAAAATGTTTAACTGTAAAAAGGAAGCTGTACCGTGTTTGTAGATCTGGAGAAAGCATACAACACTGAATAGGGAAAAGCTGTGGGGAATATTAAATGAATATGGCGCAAATAAAGGTCTAATAAACGGAATAAGTGCAGTATACAACAGTAGCCGGGCATCTGTTAGGGTAAGAGGAGGTGTGAGTATATACTTTAATATTGAGCAAGGAGTGCGATAAGGCTGTGTGATGTCACAGTGGTTATTCAATGTATACATGGATAAATGTGTTAGGTAAGCATGTACCAATACAAATGGTGTAATGGTTGGTGACGTAATCGTGCGAGTCCTGGTGTATGCAGATAACACGGTCTTATTAAGTGACAGTGTGGGTGAGCCACAAACTGCTCTGAGGAAGTTTGATACAGTCTGTGAGAGCATGGACCTAAAGGTAAACGTGAACAAAACTAAAATTGGGAAGGTGAAAGGGAGAGTAGAGTGTTTCCTCTGCAAAATGAAATTGTGGAACAAGTGTACGAGTTGATACATCAGGGTAGAATGTTTACTGCAGATGGTACAATGGATGGTGAGATTGGACGAATGGTCAATGCTGGAAGGAAAGTGATTTGAAGCATGTGGACAATAATGAGAAACGAAAGCATGAGTCTGGCAGTGAAGCGACCAATCTATAGTAGCGTGTGTGTCCCATCAGTACTGTATTGACGTGAGACAAGGATCTGTCAAAAAAAGCATGAAAAAAATGTATTTGTGTGTATGAGATTGTTGAAAAACGCATATGGTAAAACAAGAAGGGATAAGATAAAGAATGAGTGTATACTGAAGGAGTGTGGCGAGGAAAAGACGATAATGGATAAGTATAAAAGTAGTACACTGCTTTGTTTTGGTCACATTGAGAGAATAAACAACTCAAGATTAACCAATCATATATATGTGGGTGAGATAAGAGGTAAGGCCAGCCCTGGTAGGCCACGTAAAACTCGGCTGAATGTAGTAGAATGTATGATAAAAGAAACAAAGATAAGGAGTTTTAAAAATAAAAGGACATATCAGAGACAATGTATGAATCTTGCGGAAGCTAGGGAGGTATGCAGAGATAGGAAAGCATGGGGAAAGATAATGATTGAAAAATAAATAAGAGGTAGGAGGGACTGTTTTGCCTACCCTGCAAGGGAATGATTATGTTATGTTGTAAAAGTTGAGTTTGTTTGAGGTCTAATGTTCTTATAGTTCATTCCGTATACCTGGATCCTTAAAAGATTAACACCACTTATGAAAGGAATGATCATTTCAAGTGCTTTGTATATGACATCGCCTTAACTCATTTCCTCCCCATGGTATTTTTTCCCATCACGTTGTTAAAGATTTTTTTAAAGCATGTGTGAGAATTTGTTCTAAAGTTGAAATTGCACTAGTGATGTTAGAAGACATGAAAATACTACCTAATTTTTTTAAACAAAGTATTTTGATTATTTATTTTTAATCAACTGCAGTTTCACTATTATTTATACATTTTCACCATGGAACTTGCAATTAAAATATACGCATATTATAGTTATTGTTATTTTATAATTTTTATATATTTATGTTAGCAATGTACAGGGTGATATAATAAACTACAATGCATATCACCACACGATAGAGGACAAAAAATTAATAAAAAAGTTCCTATACACTAATGTTCGATTGCTTTTTGTTTTCAAGTTACAGGCTGTTTAAGTTTTTTTTTATTATTCTTGGATTTTTTACATTCCTTGCGATTGAACCAAAATTAGTGACAAAGAGGATTTGCGCCTTTAAACCGAAAAAATAAGATTGTTTCGCCATGTACTTTTCTTTATTTTGTATTACTGCTAAGGAAATTTATTTTTATACAAAAACTTCAAATCCTTGGTAACTGTCAAGCTATCTCAAAATAATTTGTTTAAAGTACATATTAAGTTGTCGTTGTTTAAAGTTGCTTTCAAAAATGCTTTGCTATACTTCTGCAGAATACAGGGACATGATTATGTGTTAGGGTGAAACTTAATCAAATTCTTCCGAAGCTGAACGTATCTATCGAGAGAGATATCCATTAAGACAAATTCCTAATGTTGATGTACATAGTCATTAACACGAAGATTGGAAATGTTTTTTCAAAAACAAGGTGACCACTTTGAACACCTGTAGAGCTTTTTTATATTTTTTGAAATGTTTATTTTAATATTTAATAAAAGTCTTAAATTTATTAAAAAAACTTCCAACGGCGTGCAACTTGAAACCAAAAAGTGATCAGGCATTAGTGTATAGGAACTTTTTTTATTGTTTTTTGGGCCTCTATCGCGTGATGCTATGCATTGTAGTTTATTCTATCAACCTGTATTTAGTTTCTCTCAGTATATATTTCATGTCATTACAATAACCAATACAAGCGCTATGGCATTAGAAAATGATGTGGTAGTTGGATTTGAATGATTTTTTTTAATGTAAGAGAATTAATAGCTTTTTCATTTTGCTTATTACTATATTAATGGAAAATGTTACCAAACAGAGGTTATTTATATAAATTAGATTAATAGTATATTATTCTTCCAGCATGCCTATACAAAATAAGATTGAAAACAAACCAAAAACAACAATTTGAGTTGCATGAAACTTGGATTTATTAGTAATTTTAGAAATTCATCAGAAAATTTAGCTTAAATTAGAAAAAAAAGCTTTAGATATTTACATAAACTAAAGAAAACTTCATTATTGAAAACATCCGTTACAAAAAAGTTACAGTCATGTTAAAATCAAAAAATGTATATAATTACATTGCAAAAAAATTATAAATCATTAATTTCCAAGTCACTACATTCCGGTTCAACTGAATGTTGACAAGACATATCCTTACAAAATTTGCAGAAATCACTACATTTATAGGCAGATCATTTTACCCTCACAAAAATTTTTACATTTACAAAATAACGAAGCGATTAAATGGTCTGGTCCTGGGGACTCACTAGTAGTGATTGGATAATATTCATTATTCTGTTCACGCCAACCACAGCCTTCTGGATTTAAATTATTACCTTTCCAAAACTGCATTTGAAGACATACGTTAAAAATGTGCTCAGCAGCAGCTTAGGTTGTCTGCAACTGAGTTAGTGCAGAAATAAAGAAAAATCCTCCCTTCCACGTTGCATAAATCAATTGTTGAAGTATTACTGCAGTTAAATATTAAGATTTCTAATAACTGCAAATTGGTTTCTAATCATTTAAATATTCGTTTCTTTCCCATTTTATATGTATATGAAGTTGTGTCGCAACCAGTAAATGCATGTATAAACAGCAAGTTATTTAATACATAATCTGGCAAAGAATTTGCAATTTTTAAAATATCTAGATATTTATTGGGAGATTTTGCTGAACCAGAGTGTAACATATAAAGCTTGGAGTCGTATTTCTTATTTTGGGACAAGGACAGTAGCAGTATAAAAATATCTGTGTCGTTTGCTACTGTAATAACATTTTGCCAGAGTTTAAAGTACTAATGGCCATATTGGCAACCAAAGTATCACAATCATTTTCTGCTTGCAAAACAAAAATATTATTTTGAGTAAAGTAATTAATCAAACCTGTGATGAGCTTGGTTTTATTGTTCTTATTAAAAAAAAAGCCGATTGTGTGGTAGTCACTGGAGTAGCATCTGTAAAATGTATATTTGGAGTAAACTTTGTTTGACGACGATGCTGTCCCCATCGAAAACGACAGCAACATTGCCTTTATAGTTATTACCTACAAACATAATTACAGTAAATGTCTAAAAAGTTGTCCAAAAGTTAGCCCATACAAGTTTGTATAAAAGTTTACCATCATCTATGACGAAAGTATATGTACATAAAAAGAAAAATTGTCTTTTTTGAGGTTAGATATTAAAGAAGCCTTTTCTCCCCCAGCAAACATTTATGTAAAAAGCTATTCCTGGCAACATATAGTCTAGCCGGTATTACATTACTGGCGAAGCGGTGGCATTGTGTACTGGGCCATTGCATTCAGGTCACTACAGCCATTAAATGGCCACATAACGGCTTGCCAGTATATTACTACCATGCCCGTATTTAACCTGTACCAAACCAATAAACTGACATACAACGATTTTATGGTGGGCAAGTGAAGGCATAGTATACTTTACAAGTACATCACCTGTACTTTTTCAACACTCTACCAGTACGTGTTTCTGCAATTTACCAGAACAGTTAACATACAGAAATAAAAAAATTAATTTAATATTTTATTTAAAAATATACTACACACTATCTATAAGTATGAATATAGAACACAACTACAAAAAGATTTTTTCTATATTACAAAAATTCAATTTAAATAGATTTTCATTAGCATTAAACTGTAGTGATTCTACGTTAGCAATTATTTAGTTATTTTTAACTATTTTTGTTTAACTTTAATGCCTTGTCATTTATGAACTGATCATTTTAAATTACAATAACAAATTCAAATTCAAAAACGAATTACAAAAACTATTTTTTAAGGTAATATGTAAATAGAAAATACTTTAGAAACCATTAGCAGATGCCTTCTTCCTAGCTGTTCTTCCACCATTACTATCGATTGCATTTTGCAGCCAGGGTTTTATATGTGATTCCACTTCTTTTTTAGTAGAGTCCATACATTTGGAATTTTTTCTTACAACTAAAATTTTAATCACCAATATACTTATTTAATTTCAACAGGTTTTCTAAAAACTTACTGAATATCAATTTACCAACATTTATAAGTTTAGAGACATCTTTGCCATTTCTTCCACACCAATTATATTTTAGACTTAAGTCATGTGACATTAGTGCTCCTCAAATGATTCTTATTGTTTCAGAAGCAATTCCCTCCAAAAAACCTTTAGCAAAGAACACTGTTAGAAAATGAAATTTTCTTGAAATGGTTAAAATATGGATTAACGTAAACCTACCACTACAGCCATATAATGCTCATCTTTCAATTTGGCATTAAATTTCTCGAATTCGGCTACACTGTTAATAGGCAAATTTGATTCCATCCCACATCTGTATCCGAGATCTTCCCTAAAGCAAATTGTTGCTTCAATAAATTCAGATCATTTCTTAAAAATTCAATTTCCTAGTTTTGAAAAAGCCTAAAACAGTTTAATTAAAATAATGAGCTGCTTTTTTCTTATTTATAATACCTTCTATTTTTCCACTACAACTACATGCAATGGGAAGTAATGTATTATTCTGCTGTGGTTTTAAAGTTGTGTTAAAAGAAGTTCCCATCGTACTAACAGAAGTTGGGGTGCACATATCATTCGAATACAATTCAGATGTAGGTGAACAATTGGCCTATGGTGATGTTTCTACATCGTTTAATGTATTAGTTTTTCGAATAGTTGTTTTGGTAGTGGGGTTTTTAACTTTAGGCAGAGAACCATCATCACTACTGTCACCATCAATATAGTTTTCCTTGTATAATTTATTATGTAGTTTAGTTCTTCTTGAATTTTCATCACTGCTACTACTAACATTATACAATTCTTCCAACCTTTTCATTTTTAATAAAGCGTTATGGTAGCGGCCTAAAAGGAATCTGAATTAGTATATTAACTAAAACAATCTACACTTTTAATTCTAATGCTTTACATTCACATAACGCAAAAAGTATTGTTTGTAAAAATTTTAAAGCAAAAACTTACTAGACTTGTATTTAATATTCACAGGACACAAGGATGAACAATTAATATCTGGTGCCTCAAGTGTCATGACGAATCTAATCCTTTGTGATTCATTATGAAAATAGCTAGGCTGAATGCAGTAGTATTTACCATTTTTATTTTTTATCCATGTATTAAGCACTGATAGCCATAGCAATATTTTGATCAGTTCTTTCTTCTGGAAATTCTACTATCAGGTAGGGTTTCCTAGAAATATAGACAATTGACTATCTTTTTTTCACTGAATGCAAGTTTTTTTCTAACAAACATTTCTCAGTTCTAAAAAATTGTTAAACAGTTCACATTCAAAACATGTTTTTAGGTCTTTCTTATCTTTCATGGTGCGTTATATCTTGTCTAGTGGATACACTTTTTATTTGGTTCAAATGGTTATTAGAACAAAATTTTTAGTAGGCAGGCCAACAAAACGAGGATTGTGAATACCTTATTGATTGGCGTTTTATTTAGAAAATTAATAAAAGTATGTCTGAGTAAAATTATGTTACAAGTATCGAATATGTAATGTAACAGGTCGGTAATTAGTCCGCGCACTATTATTCTCGGGCGTCGCGTTATCTTTGGAATCGTTTTTTACTGCCATTTTTAAAGGTATAACATGTAGGGTAAAGTTTCCTATATTGAAACGCCTCCTAAATTGGACCACGGCCATATTTGAATGAATAAGAGCGATGGTAGCGACATTTTTTAAATCATCTTTGACTCTTGTTATAAAGGCGTGATTACAGGAGAATTCGCAATCATGGATGCACGTTTTTGCTCCATACGATGTGTTTGGTGATTTTTACTATTTCGATGTTGTTTTAATGAATAATTCGTAAGTGTTTGTGTGACAAACGTTGGAAATTCAAGCAGCGCGGTTATTTTGATTAAAACAAGTAAGTTTTGCCTTATTCATATCGCTATTAAAAAGATCAAATCCAAATAGATTGGGATGTTAAACATGTGATTTTCTAAAAATAACTGGGGGTTTCATAAACCACCATGGTGTTGCCTAAATTGGACTGGTCCAATTTAGGAAACTAGAATTGTTTCTTATGTTTATGTTTTTAAGTGTTGGAATTCGTGTCAATATGAAGAGCTGCAATAATCAAAATACATGTCTAACATTATACATTATACAGTTAGTGTCAAATGCATGGTCCAACATAGGCTACCAATGTTTTACTTTGTTCCGGAATGTCTTCCAATAATAGAAAAGGCATAAAATATGGTAAATGGAGTGAAGCGGATATGGCGAAAGCCTACAAAGGCAAAAAGTATGGCTTAAATGAAATATGTCGCATGTACAGGGTGGTTTTTTTTCGTTAATATTATAGGGTATAGGCTAAACGGTAAGAGATACAAAAAAACTAAGATACGTGTCCCGTTCTGTTTTTTAGTGTTTAGTTTAATGGCGCAATCGGATCTACGCTAACTAAATTGGTTTCGAAGATACCGAGTGATTCTCATAATCTGCGGGTTTTTATTATCTCTTATGACTCGGTTATTTATGGAGATAAAAAAAAGCTTTGGATACGAAAGTTTTATGACTTTTTACGTTGAATCCAGTGACGTTCTTAAAAAAATACATATGTTTTATTTTTTGAGATATTATCAAAAGTAGCATTTTCTTAAATGGGACACCCTGTATCTGATAATCTCAAAAAAATTGCATTTTTTCTTGAGATTGCAACAATATATAACACTTAATATTTTGCATTGTCCTAAATAGCTAAATTACTAAAAAAAACATTTTTTTTAGTTGGCCATTAATTGAATGATTTAAGCAATTGTTTTTGTTTGTTTACTTGTCATAAAATTCAGTAACAATTATGTATTGGTATTCTTATTTCGTTTCCGATTATATTTTTTAAAAAAGGTGATTAAAATGAATCATTTTTAAAATTATGAAAAATTAAATATGCTTGAGTGCTACATTGAGAGTAATAAAAATAAAGACGCAGCTCTAGACTTATATTTTGAGCGTTATCCGGAACGACGACAGCCAGAACAACAAATATTTGAAAGATATCACAATTTAAGTGAGTATGGATCATTTGGAAAACCAAGAAGTAAGATTTACAATAAGGCAAATAGAGAAAGAGATGAAATAAATACATTAGCATAAGTAAATCTAAAGTTTTAAAAACGTTAAGAAAGCATAAGTATAAACCATATAAAATATGAAAGGTTCATAACTTACATCCTGGAGATGAAGAGCGGCGTTTAACATTTTGTCATTGGTATTCGCAGCAGATTAATCGTAATCTCAATTTTTTTCAAAATATAATATGGACCGACGAGGCTTTTATATCTAGCGAAGGAATTTTTAATCGACATAATAATCGATATTGGTCAAACATAAATCCTCATCAGACGGTCGCCAGGATACAACAAGGATGGTTTGGGTTCCATGTATGGGTGGCGCTATATCAAAACAGAATCGATATTGGTCAAACATGAATCCTCATCAGACGGTCGCCAGGATACAACAAGGACGGTTTGGGTTCCACGTATGGATGGCGCTATATCAAAACGAGAGTCCTTAACTACAGAATTGTTAATGAAAATTTGAATGCTCAAGGATACATCCAAATTTTGGAAGAATGTGTAATAATGGAGTTGGATAACATGCCATTAGCTGCAAGAAATAATGTTTATTTACAACAAGACGGTGCTACAGCACATAATAGCCACATGGTAAGGGACTTACTAAATGTCAATTTTGGCGAAAATTGGCTTGGTACATATGGACCAAACAGATGGCCTCCGCGTTCCCCTGACCTGACGCCACTCGACTTTTATTTTTGGGGATCTATCAAAAATGAAGTCTATAAAACCCGAAGTAATACTGTAGAAGAACTCAGAGCAAATTTTATTAATTGCATTGGAAGAGTGCCAAATATTCAAATCTTTAACGTCACTCGTTCAGTTACAAGCAGAGCCCAAAAATGCATCGAGCAGAATGGAAGACAATTTGAGCACCTTTTGTGATTAACCACCTATGCTAATTGTTATATATAAGTATTTGAAATAATTACTGTTGAGTTGTTATAAATCTTTTCTCGTTTTTTGTAGTTGTTTTAGTTTATTAATGTTTTATTATTGTTATTATCTGCAATTTTATTATGCCTTTTATAAAATAAAGAATTGATTAAATCCATGGCCAACTAAAAAAAAATGTTTTTTTAGTATTTTAGCTATTTAGGACAATGCAAAATATTAAGTGTTATATATTGTTGCAATCTCAAGAAAAAATGCAATTTTTTGAGATTATCAGATACAGGGTGTCCCATTTAAGAAAATGCTACTTTTGATAATATCTCAAAAAATAAAACATCTGTATTTTTTTTAAGAACGTCACTGGATTCAACGTAAAAAGTCATAAAACTTTCGTATCCAAAGCTTTTTTTATCTCCATAGATAACTGAGTCATAAGAGATAATAAAAACCGGCAGATTTTGAGAATCACTCTGTATCTTCGAAACCAATTTAGTTAGCGTAGATCCGATTGCACCATTAAACTAAACACTAAAAAACAGAACGGGACACGTATCTTAGTTTTTTGTATCTCTTACCGTTTAGCCTATACCCTACGTAGTCATCCCAACATTTCATTGCAGCATCCAGAATCTACTTTCATAGCTCGGTACAAGTGATTCAATAGAGATATTGTTACCCATTTCTTCGACCTTCTAGAGAAAATTGTCCATGAATGCCAGCTTAATGCAACAAGAATATTCAATGTAGACGAGTCTGGCTTTTCAACTGTGTGCGAAGAATTGCCAGAAAATTCTATCCCTAAAAGGCAAACGCCAAGTAGGTTCGGTTGCAAGCGGCGAACGTGGGGTGAATACCACGATGGTTGTATGCGCTAGTGTAGTCGGCCAATTTGTTGCACCGAAGAAAAAATTCTAGCGAAAAAGGGCTAATCCAGATCTTAGACTAGGAGCACCTTCTGACTGCGTGGTAGAGATATCTGACACCGGATATATCAATAAAAACTGTATGATATCTGTCTCAAATATTTTATCAATGTAGTAAAACCAACAAGGACCAATAAAGTTTTGCTTGTTTTAGACGGCCACAGTACTCACTTTAAAAATCTTGAAGCAATAAAGCTGGCAGGAAATAATAGAGTGATTATGTTACAGCTTCCGAAGCATACCTCTCACCGGTTTCAACTCGTAGACGTGGCTGTATTTAAGCCACTGGAGCTCTATTACACTGAAGCTAATGAGACATGGCCAAGAACTAATCAGGGATTGATAGTTTCTCAATAACAAGTTGCTAAACTCCTTGGTGAAGCTTATTCCAGGGCAGCTGTGTTAGCAACTGCTACGAATGGTTTCAAGAAAACGGGAATTTGGCCGATAGATCGTAATGTTTCCAGCGATGTAGATTTCGCACCTTTAGATATAATCATCACAAAAACGAGTGTAGACATGCCTGAACATGCTAACACTGAAAGTATTTACGGTTCCAGTGATGAGGATATGACCTAGATCAAAGAACTTCAACATCGACATCAGCTATGGAACAAATAGCAACTATAGTCGGGCCAGCGGGAGGTATCTTATGACTCATCTTTTAAGATTTTAAAAACTTATGTCGTTATTGGTTCATATAGTTAGTAATTCTGAATACCAACAAAACATCGTCAATGTTTCTAGGTTATTTTCAAATTTAAGCCGCTCTGCTAAATTTAAATAAAATTATTGTTCGAATATCTCGGGATTTAGTATCCTAAAGGTCTTAAGAATTCCCATCCACTCGTGTAAATAAAGTCGAATTTCGAGGCTTTATTTTATTATTCAGTAGCGAGGGATGATATATTGGTCAATGAGTTTCCCGTCTTTTACTTATTGTATATTACAAAGGAAGATTGGTATAATTATAGAACATACTCTTGTTTTCTTTTAAAATAGTATCTACAGTGGTTCTCAATAACAATTTATTAATACAAACTCTAGAATAGAATTTGTACATTATACTAATTAGGTACTTATCAATAATGAAGATATCAGTTAATTTAACTTTTATTTGGTGGGTTAATTTTTCATTTGATGTTATGGTGTCATATACAAAATAAATTAAATTTTAATTACGGATACATAACGATTACTTGCATTATTTAGGACCGTTTACACGGCAGTATTTTAAATCATATTAAAACTGATACAAAATAATTTCTATCAAAATCATTGCAACTATTGTTTGTAAGAAAATGAAATTATTTGAACTTTAGTGTATTTTAAAAAATGCTCGACAAACAGTGAATAATTACGTGTTGTTATCTTGAAACAAATGTCCATAGAAACGCTTGAAAACTAATTAGGCTACACTTACTATTGTTATGACTATTGTATTTAGTGACATTGTGAAAGTTACAGATTCCAGTTAAATAATTACCATTATGATTACTATATAAAGGAATAACATGTTATTAGTGACTGCAACGAACTTTTTAAACTATACTAAAGTTGAAATAATTTCAATTTCAATTTTTACAAGCAATAGTTGCAATAATAATTGCTATAGAAATTAAATTATATGAGCTTTAATATGATTAAAAAACTGCGGTGTAAACGGTCATACATAATGTAAGTAATAATTATGCACCCGTAAATAGGATTTAATTTAATTTGTATAATGACACAATATCAAATGTAAAATTATAGGGCCAAATAAAAATTAAATTAATTGATATCACCATTATTGATAAGTAATTACTATAATGTAAAAAATTCTTTTCTAGAGTTTGTATTAATAAATTTTTATTGAGAACCTCTATTATTTTAACAACAGAAAACTACAGTATGTTCTATAAATATACCATCTTCCTTTGTAGTATACACTAAGTAAAAGATGGATAACGCATTAAGGCGAATGCACTAGTTGTGTTAATCTTTTAGGGATCCAGGTCTACCGAATGAACTATGTTATATTTTAGCGAAGATTTAACACCTATATTTAGAAATGAATACTTATTCAATAACATTCATAGTGCTATTTGCTGTACGAAATAAATCTTAAAGATTAAAGTTACGTAGAGCAGTAAAGAGTTTTTTAAAAATGAATGTGATAAAAAGTCCATTCTACAATTATGAGCCGGACGTTCATCCATCTGAAACCAAATCCCCTGATTTGAATCTGAAGCTAAATCTTGATTGGAAAAAGGTCCAATAATTTGTTGTCCAACAATTCCCACCCACACATTAATTTTTTTGAGGATATTACAGTACAGGTGTATTGTTTGTTTTCTTTACTGCAATACTTATAATTTTGAAGATTTCTCGAGTTATTGTGGGTGGAGTAGCACTCATCTTGTAACCTTAAAAGCGGCTGCCAAAGTATAAACACTAAAACAAAAGCGATGATGTAATAAATAAAACGCCACTGCCGTTGGCTCAATCGGTAGATGAAGATAAGGGAGAGTTCTAATATACTGAGTTTAATTAACATACCTGAAATCTGCTTAATTATTTTCACTTATACTTAATTAATAAGAAAAATATGTAATGTAAATAAAAACAATAAAATGATACCTCGGGCGCCAAGCTATTTTTAGATATACGTTATTGGAACAGCTAAACCAAGTTTGTTAATAATAAAACATTAATCAAAATGAAAATAAAATTACAAGACACACTAAAGCTTATTTAATAATCAATTGTAATGGAAAAGGCCTTAAATCTATTCGTTAATTACTAAAAAATCATACCTTTGAACAGTTCTGTCATATATTTTATTACTGCTGGTGACACATGAAACGGAACGGTCAACTAGATGAAATTATTATAGCATCATTGTGGTGCAATCTCCAGATCTAAGGTTACCAGCCACACCCCACTGGAATTATCTTGATAATTTATTCTTAATAATTCGAATCCATAATAATTAATGCATTACTTTGAAGTTTTAGTATGTAAAAAAAATTGCGATTTATGATGTAAACCAAGTAAAATAAGGTATTTAATAAAAGTGGTACTTTTAAAAGTAAAAAGTAAAAAAAAAGAAAGTAAAAGTGCCTAAAAAAAAAGCAAAAGCTTTAGTTTTAACTATAATGAAAAAAAAATAACTTACCATCTACCGATGGCACTTTACACTAAAATTTATGGAAAATTCCCACAACTACATGCTTCATGCTATTACATTTAGCAGCAAGTGAATTGAAAAAGAAAAAAGGCTAGTTATTACGCATTGCGCGGCTTTTAAACGATCAGAATACCATTTCTAAGGAAATGGAACTATAAATCTTTATGAAATATATTCACTTAAAAAATATGTACTATTAAGATATGCAATTTAAGTTGCCTACCTCATACCAAACTTAAAAACTTTTCTTATATTACTACTAAATGAATAAAAGATCTAAAATTAAAGTATTATTTAATATAACTTGAAAAAAAGGTTGTTACAATCTGAAAAGCAAGTATTATTATTGCACATTTCAAATAACTATAAAACAAAAATTTGATCGTTCCTAATTAAATTGTTTCTTGATATTATTTTTGTACATACGAAGTAGTGAAATTTTATACCATTCCGACATAAGGAAGTTAACATCTGAAAGCAAGTCGAGTTGGGATTTCCACCATCCCACTACTAAATGTATATCGCGGTTATAAAAACTAGGTATACTGGTAATCCGTTTCTTCCGTACTTGCTCTCATAGCGTACTGACGGATTCTAGGAAAGAAAGCCGGGGAAAATAAAGAAGAAAAAGCCGGTGTATGAAAAATATTTTATTAGATTTCATGAATTTTTATAAAGTAATTATTTCTCAAAAAGTCTTCTAAACTGCGCTCGCCACTTGCCTGTTTCCGACAAAGGTCTGCCACCGCAATTGTATTTCTTCGCAAGCATTCCTTTTCGTCTTTTTTTAAATTACTCCAAAATTTTGTCGTTCAACTTTGATACATTCTGCAGCAACCTCTTGCTGCTTCTTTGTGATTAAGGTCCACACAGACGGATGCTTATGTCCAACCAGATTGGAGAAGCGGTTGTTCCAGCCTTCTGTTTGATTGTGCGATCATTTCCCTCTAATGTGGCGTTGTTAACATTCCACAATTCTGGTGGAAACATCGCCGAAATGTCATTCTAATCGCCCCCCCCCCCCATTTGCATGATTACCAACTCGTCTAAAGGTTCCGGAAACGTAAGTGATATCAAAGTAATTTAAGAGATCTTCAGCTTCCTGAGGTACAATTTCTCTCAAGTATGCCATTCTTTGTTGTTTACCACCCAGAGGGAGAAACGCCAAACCGTCCATCAACCCGCAAAAATGGCTGAGGTTATCGTTTTCTTTGTACTGTATGTCAAGTCTCAACTGTTGAATTTTACGATGGGTGCTTTGAGCCAAATGATAAAAGCACCCTGTATCGTAACATGTTCTCCAATAATAGTTTTCACGGCTTCCATTGTAGTTTTCTCGAAGTCTAAGTGAATCGTCGTAGGATCGCGATACAGGCATCTCTGGCTATCCTGATCAATGATACATTGTAGCATCTCTTCATGCGTACTTTGAGTTTTCTTTTTTAATAAACAGAAAGCTGCCGTGATGAAAACTCTATTTACTCGATTCCTTATTACATATAACTGCGTGAAGAGGGACCGTGCAAGCGAAAATTTTTCGTCCATATACCACTCTGTTGACTCCGACAAATGTTGTAAGGCCAAATCCGTAGCAAAAATGATTATTCTCTCTGGAGCCTCAGTACCATTATCATTCAACAAAAATCTTTCAGCCTGGATTCCTTCGGTAGTAGTCCATTCACCTAGAAAACTTCAATGACAAGGCTTCTTAAAGTTGCTGTCATCTTCGGAACATTTTTGGACTTTTGATTCCTGAGAGTTCTTCTTGTAGAGTTTTCTAAAGGCATTCGTGCACGCGTGGATTTTTCTAATGATTGTACCACTTCTGCGAAAATTTGCACGTGCTTGGCTAAAGTGTCTTTGGCCCTGGCATCCATGATTTGTAGCGTCTTTGCTACTGTGACGGACTCCACATCAGTAGGATGATTGTGTTCATTTATTAACAGGATTGGTTTTATCCACACTAGTGATCAAAGAACCCATACGCTAGAAACACATACTTTTAGTATATTTTTGGCTTTGCAAAATTTGATGGTGCACATAGATATCAGTGCTTCTAGTCACATAAACATTTTCACAATCGATTAAATCTGAAGAAGTATTAAAGAGTCATTTAAAAAAAATTACCTTAAACGAACTAGATTTAGAACATCTCCATCGTATAAACCCTTTGAACTTCCTATAATTCCTTTATAATTTTCATGATGCGACCGCTGCCAAAGAAACTAACAATATGTTGAAATTTAAGAGCTAGGCATTCAATATATGCCCTTAGAGTAATTATCTTGGAATTGTACTAATTGCTACTTTTGTCTAATCTCTCATTAACCAGAGTATTCGGAACTTGTAACCATCTGTATTAATCACCAAACGACGGTAATAATTTTTATGTGGCCTAAATTTTCGGGAACCTTTCGTCCAGGAATCAGTTCCAGTGGGAATTCTGTGAGCGGATTTTTCTTCCGCGGCCTTTTTTTCCACTTTTTTTCTCCGGCTTTTTTCCAGGGGCTTTTTTTCTGCCACCCCACTGACGTACGTTAATATTTATTTACCTGCATCTGTAGTTAATCGCGTATTATAGCCTACAAGTGTTTAAATTGTTCGAGTAATCTAAATCCAGATAAAGAAATATATTGTGACCAGTGTACTTATTTATTCACACATGTTCGAGTTTATCTAAATCTGAAGTACAACGTGTATAAGCGAAAGATAATCATGTGATATTTAACTGCGGCACTTGTACCAACCAGCGAAACGAAGTTATGGATTTAAAAAGCATTATAGTTCTACGGCAAGTGATTGATGGTTTGAAACAACGAATGTCAACTATAGGAAATTTCATGTAAGTTCAGTTGCACGTTATTAATTTACGTTACTAGTTCCGACGTTCTAGATTGTTTCTATCTCCTTTTGAGTCAAAGGGACATACGAAATAGTAGCATGAATAATTGGTTGGGATTAGCTAAAAAAATTAATGACGTGTATCGGTTTTTTCGTGGAATTACTTATACTTAACTAAACTTTTAACTTAGCTGAAATAGAAGAAATTATAATGGAAACCGCAGATCGCCAGTGCAGGGAGCGTAATTTAATAGTGTTTAAGTGTGAATGAATCAAACACTAATAATGAAAATACGGCACATTGATATGTCCTTTTTGGATTAGAATTTACATACAATAAAATAGTTGCATGTTGAAATCTTTTGATAAAATTATATTTATTAAACGTAAAAGAAGAACTGAATGTGTACACAATGCTGAATTAGCATTAGGCTAATATGAGTCAATAAATTGTAAGTCACTTTTGGTAAGTAAGTAGGTTACGTAAACGTTATAAAGAGAATTGTATTAATATCAGTTAGGCAGTAGACACGTAGTAACAGGTAGTAGATAGTAGTAGGCAATGTAGACAATAAGAAGCATGTATAGTTAATCAATCAAGTTAGGTATACCAAAAGTACCTACTTTGAAGTTAATTGGGAGTAATTATTAAGCAGAATTGCTAATGTAAGTTCAATTAAATAAAGTTACTTGTTTAAAACTGTACATCTCTTAAATGACATTTACACGTACAGCTGTACAAGGACCAAGTTATACATCAACATGGAATGGATAGCGTTGCGGGTAAAAAATAAAAATAAACTCAGAAATAACGAAGTTAGAATATTCAGAAACTCCAACCCCGAATACACACCGATGCAATGTAAATATATGGATCATCTTCATACGAAACTACCAGAACAGCTTAGCAAAGGTGAGAAATATCTAACAATAAAGTATCTAAAATGTGCTCCTAAAATTATTTAAAGAAATTAAAAACGAAATGTTGCAAGTCAGTGTAATTTCCATTTATATTACCAAAATGTTCGTGGTTTAAGGTCAAAAATCGAACATTTACCTGTGATAACGAAAAAAATTACATTATAGCTTGAGTTGAAACTGCTCTTAATTCAAATATACAGAGTGGGGCAGCGAAGTATCCCTAACTTTGAAGGTAAATTAAAAATAACAAAAAATGCGAGAACAAATATTTATTGTGAGACCAGAAGGGTACAACTGGAAGCTAACTTTACTTTGTTTTAAAAAACATATCTTTCAAGTGATGTACCTCATTGTCAATACACTACCGTAGTCCGGTTCTAAAGTTCTGCATAACTCTGCGAAGCATCTGTTGCGGAATTTCTAATATTTCCAGTATTTTTATCTTACAATAAAATTATTACATGTTAATTGTTTTATTTGTTACTCATTTGTAAATGTCAATTTATCAAGTCAGCTTATTGCCTTTGAAAGTCAATCTTAAAGCCGGGCGCACATTAAGACGCAGGTGACGCAGCGAGGCGTAGGGCAGCGCAGCGCATGAAAACTGTGACCTGTGTGAGCGCATATTACTACGCAGTTCCGTGTCACTATTCACCCAGTCATGAGTGAAATGATAGCAGAAAATGTAATAAATTTAAGTTCTGAATCAGATTCTGATGATGAATTTGATGAACTTCTTTTATTATATTTATTAAGTATAACGTAAAAAATTGTGGAAAAGTAATTTTATAAAAAAACGAAAAAGTCATGGAAAATTCAATTTGTCGTCGGAATTTTCTGACAAACAACTTTCCAATTACTTCCGCTTAAACCGAAATCAATTCAATGAAGTTTTTATTTAATACGAGATACTATTTATTCATTTGGGTGTAATGCTCAAAAACCTATTGATCCTGAAGAAAAACTCTCTGTCTTCTTAAGATAAGTTTTTTAAAATTTTAACATTGAGCAGGATGTATATATAGAATAAAAGCTATAATAAAGAACAAAAAATAAACACGTTATATTCATTATACCATATATATTAACACTTTGATTATAACCGATCTAATATTTATACAACTAACGAATGGAGAAAAAATGAAAAAAAATTTGCGAATCCCTATATAGGTACCATTAATTGAATCATAACGTTTTATAATTGTAACATGTTTTAACAAGATTGTGTAAAATATTAGTAATTTGGAAAAAATTTTATTAAATGACTTAAAAAACTTATTCAGTATAAGTATTGGTATAATGCACAACACTAAGTTGGTTTTCACCAGTTTCGGACGTTGAACTTCCGCGAGATGTAGACGAATTTTCTCCAATTCACCACGTAGTAAAAGGTTGAGGTCGACTGTAGATATTACGTTGTGTTTGTTGAGGATCTTGATATGCATTTTGTTGAAAATTCAAAAGATCAGACACTACTTGCGAAACAACTTGAAATATTTTATTTTTTATAGTAAGTTGAGATGCCGGTGGCATTCTATGAGTCGTTTGGTATATAGACATAAAAAAAATGTCAAATTGGATCATTTGGAGGTTTGAAGTCTACCAACTTTTGGCGTTCAATTGATCTTTCTTTTGCCCATTGTTCGCGATTGGCTATACACTGTTGAATTAAGCTGCCTATATCATTCTTTTTCATTTTTTTCCATTGTTCTTTTAAAGTAATTTTCTTTCCAGTTGACGAAGGACTATCTTTTAATTTTACAACAGAATCTTCTCGTTCTTTGTCGTTGTTGTCCAATTCATTATATTCATCTGGCATATAATCATTCTCCAAGATTGGTGTCTGTGTCTCCAAATCATTTGCCTCCAAAATTTCATTAACTTCAGTGTCTGCATTATCAGATTGCTCATCATCGCTGTCAAGTACATTGGCAATTCGCTTCCTGTTTTCCATGTATGGCAACAAAAACTCCATTTGTTTCTGGAATTTCCATTGTCTTATAACCTCAGCTGCAGCTATACTTTAAATAATTTTTTTTGCCTTCGTAGAGCATCTCTTTTCTTGTATCACCTGTAATAACAATAGATTACAATGAAGTTTTTTTTTAAATTAATTTTTATATTAATAATAAATAATATTAATTATTAATTTGTTTACAGGTATTTAGCTTCAGGAGATAGCTATAAAAGTATCGCATATAGTTGTCGAATGGGAGATCGAACTGTTTCAAAAATTATAAATGAAGTATCCACTGCTATATGGAATAACGTGCAACCATTATATTTATCACAACCCACAACGCAAATGTGGAAATTGATCGCGAATGATTTTGAACAGATATGGCAGTTTCCACACTGCATTGGCGCCCTAGATGGCAAGCACATTGTAATTAAAAAACCACCTAAAAGTGGTACTTCATTTTATAATTATAGACAAACATTTTCTGTGGTTCTAATGGCATTAGTTGACGCTCACTACAAATTTATAAGTATAGATATGGGATCTATGGGAAGATTCAGTGACGCGAATATATTTTCGAGCGGTACATTAGCAAAAAAACTCAATAAACAAACTTTAAGACTCCCATTACCAGTAGCGTTAACCAATTATGACCTTTTGGGCAAGACAAAAGTTCACAGACTATTTTAACACAGTAGGAAGCGTACCATGGCAAACTGATAGTGTTTCTAGAGGTCAATACTAAATAATTTGATGTGTAGACAAATTATATTATAATATATACAACTTTATGAAAACTATTGTATTTATTTGCTATTGTAATTATAAATATTCTAGGTACGTAATCTAAATTAATTTTGACTATAATACTAGGTAGGTACTTACCATTTTTTAATTTAATTTCACTTGCTATTTTGTCCCATATCTCATTTTTTAATTTTGTCTTCATATAGTCGACATGACTAGTGTCATATAAGACACTGTAATGTCGGACGGCTTCAATTATAGACTTCCATTGCAAAAATAAAATACCGAATTAAAATTAAAATAGAGGAAATTATGTTAGGCTGGCGTAATTTAAATGGAAAATATTCCAAACGCGTGTGGGACGTGTGCAGTAAACTGTCGCGGACACTGCCCTGCCTATCAATATGCGCTAGTACAATTCCAACTCATAGATTACAGAAAACTATGCTGCGCTGCGCTGCGTCACCTGCGTCTCAATGTGCGCCCGGCTTAACAAGCTAGCTAATAGTTAAAGATTTACAGGTTAGAGACGAAAGTTGTTGATTCCTTACAAGTTAGAGACGATCGTACCTTGTTCACATTGTATTAGCAAAATAATAAACAGCAAAATAAATAATAAGCGCCGTTGACACAGTAATGATTTCAAAGAAATTGTTGCAAGCTAACTGTCAGTTTTACAAATTAGTAACATTATTTACCTTCGAAAATTTCATTCTATTAGCGTCATAAATGTTAATAAATAAATCATATTAGAATACATGGAAGGTATCGGCTTTTACTGGTCCAGAAGGTAATTGGCTCGCTAGTTATATCCTTCTGTCCGCCAGTAAAACCCTTTTTACCTTGCTAGTAATGTTATATACTATTAATTTGGTAATTAGAGTACTATGAAAAGTAAAAACTTGACGCTTTGTCAATTTCAACTGAGATCTAACTGTAACATTAAACTTAAATTAAAAAATAAACTTGTAGGACAGCCATTAGTTGTAGTCATGGTTTGGTTAAACGATAAAACACGCTTTTGCTGTCAAGGCGTATTTTTCCACCGTCTATTGGTGCAGTGCAGCGTGCGCTGCGTACTCGTTATGCAATTCCTCCTCGAAATACTGTTCCTGATCGAAAATCCATTTTGTTATGAGTAGAGAACTTTCGTGCATGTGGTAGTGTTGTACAAAAGAGAGTTGGGACTAAGAGTACTGTCCAGAAAACATTTACCGTGTAAGACGATCGATTTTGTATTCTCCTAAGCGTTCTGCTTGCAAGCATGCATCCGCCATTGCGCTCTCTAACCGTACTGTGCGTCGAATTCTCCATGAAAACCTTAACTTCCATCCATATAAGATGGTCATCACTCAAGAACTCTCACAACAGGATTGGCAAAATCGGATACAGGCATGTGAAGCTTTGATTCAAAACTAGCCTCAAGATGCACGTGTTTTGTTTAGTGACGAGGCGCATTTCCACATTTCTGGAAGTGTGAACAAACAGAATATGGATCAGTGGAGTAGTGTAAACCCTAAAATAATTCATGAGAGACCTCTAATCAGTGACAAAGTGAGAGTTTTGTGTGCAATCAGCAGTGAAGGCATCATTGGGCCTTATTTCTTTAAGGAGAACAATCACGCTGTTACCATGAATTCTGAACGGTATGCAGTTAGGATTATATTTTTTGTACCAAGGGGAAGTAGAAGAATGTGCCAGTTTTCCTAAGAACATTTTATGGACAGATGAGGCAACTTTTACATCTAACGGTGTCGTAAGTTCCCAAATTGCAGATGGCGGAGCCAAGAAAATCTCAATTTTTGCTTTGAATGGCGAGACCAATATTCTTTTAAGACCAATGTGTGGTGTGGTCTTTTAAATGCTAAAGTTATTTGTCCTTATTTCTTCAGACAGAATCTAAACTCACAAAGGTTCCTTCGTTTCTTAAATTTGATATTATCCCAAGTTTTACATAACGTGCCACTAGAAATAAGAAGTTATTTGTGGTATCAGTGTGATGGTGCTCCTATTCATAATTCAAGGGAGGTAAAGGAACGTCTCTTAGAAATGTTTAGGGGTAAAGTGATTAGGTGTAATATGGAGCAATACTGGTCACCCAGATTTCCAGATTTAACCCCACTGGATTTTTCTTATGGGGCTACGTAAAACAAACAGTTTACAAAAACAGACCATTCCAAAATATCGACCACTTGGAAGAACTGAGAAATTGTATTAGAGACATAAGACCACAAAGCATTCAAAATTCAATTAACGAGGTGTCGAGAAGAACAATAGTTTGTATTGAACGTGATGTGCGGCATACAGAAATGTGATTTTTAAACTAATTTTTTGATCAAACTTGACAGAAACGTTTAACTACTAAAGGTAGCAATTGATTATCATTTCAGTCATATGGACAATGGCAATGGCTTATTTGCAGTTCGTTCGGTTTTTTTGAACAATTTTGTCAGGTGTATATTGTGCGAGATTTTGTTCAGTTCTTTATTGTTTCCGCTTGTGATTGTTTGCTGTGAGGGTGTGATCATACCTAGAGTGCGCCACCGTGAAAGTTACCGCCAATTAAGCGAATTCGACAAAGGTCGTATTATTGGTTTGCGCGAAGGTGGTTTTTCGTTAAGGGAAATTGTAAATCGCATTAACCGGAACCAAACCACCATCATGTGCTGCTATCAGGCATGGACTAGGGAGAATCAGGAACGCCGCAGAACCGGGGGACGAAAAAGAAAAAATGAGGTGCAGGACCACCATCTTCAACTTATTGCAACAAGAGACCGATTCTCAAGTACCAGATCAATTGCCGATGAATAGTTAGCTAACGATGGTCGCACTGTAACCCTTCGAACCGTTTGCCGTAGAATCAGAGCTTTCCGTTTAAAATCCGACAATGATAGGGGATACATGATGGTCGTATGAGGGTTAGACGAAGACGTGCGGAACGTTGAAGTGTTGATTTCTGTTGTGAGGCGTATGTACCAAACTGTAGGGATTATGGTATGTGGTGCTATAGCTATCGGAGTATGTCTCGTTTGGTATTCATTCGAGGCAATATGAACGCGCAAATATATGTGGATGAGGTGGTAGAACCCCATGTTCTTACATTTCTTCAGCAGTTGGGAGACCCACTTTTGCAGCAGAATAATGCCCGTCCCATATTGCAAGACGTTCTTTGGAGTCATTTGCAGAGAATAATGTTAATCTCTTCTCATTTCCACCCAGATGTCCCGACCCTTCGCCCACCGAACATTTTTGGGACATTATGGGGAGAATACTGAGAATCTTGCAGCATCCTTCGCAGACTCTGCTAGCTCTACTGCACGAATTACAGGTTACTCGGGACACAATACCTCAAGAGGACATCGATCATTTGCTAGAATCGATGCACGACGAGTGGAGGAGTGTGCAACTAACAAGGGGGAACATCCCATTATTAATAAAAATTATGTTTATATTTTGTTCTTTTTCTTTGAAATTTTAATCAATTGCTACCTTTTAGTAGTTAAACGTTTCTGCAAGTTTGCTTAAAAAATTTCGACCCCTTCTTGGTGTAACCATGTCACCTATGAAAATTTTAATAGTTTTTTATGTTAGCGTCAAGCGCTAAATAAAGAAAAATTGTATACATTTGCATTGTATTATATTTCTTGGGGAATTTTTATTATAAAGATAATTATTGTTAAAAAATAGTGACGGCCAACCTTGGTGACAAATTTAGTTATGAATGTAATAGTGGATCTCCCGACTCCTCGACATAATGAAATAAGACTAGGTTTGGAGCAAATTATTGAAACTACATAAACTTTGTATTAAAACTGACCAAATTTAAAATGAGAATTACGGTTTTTCTTGAAAACAAATGAGATTAAGACGATATGTGGCAATGGAAATGGACGTGGACAGCATATGTAGTGTAATTAAGTGATTTTATGTAGCATAACTAAAATTCATTTGAAAGAAGAATACGTTGTAGAGAAACAATATATATATATATATATATATATTATATATATATATATATATATATATATATATATATATAATTTGTAATGTTCTTAATATCTCAAATTTCAAAATGGGGATAGGATTCTACTTGAGGGAAATATAATTTTAAATGTATAATTCTATATTATGTGGATTCCACTTTATATAAAAAATCTTATATGTTAAATGTATTTTAACAAAATTTATACTATAACGCATGCGTTATTAATTTAATGAACTCAATTGCCAAAAATGTCAAATTTGTTAAATAATGACTTGTTGAAATTATGATTATAATTTGATAATTGAAATTTAAAATTTGGAAACAAACTAAATTTCTACTTATTTTGCAGGTGTTTACATAACTATTATATAAACATGTACACCTATACATAAACAAATAATAAGTGCAGGAAATCACACAAATAAAAACACAAGAAACAGGGTTATGATCAAAAATTTACTCACATGTGCATAGTCCTATCTGCAAACGGATGTCTTCATACAGCTGGTTCCATTTGTACATGCAAGCACTTTCCAAGATGATCTAAATTCTTGATACACGAAGTTCACTGCTACAATTCACCTAATAGCTTCATACAGGCCCACGGGTTGATGGTCACTTTGTTTCGGTAAACGCTTTTACTCTAAGCTTTACTGTTTCACCCAACCACAATTTTTTAATTGATAATGATATTATTTAATTGTATTAAGAATTTTCAACTTTGTCGGTTTAAATAATGTTTTATAATTGTAGAGACTTGAAATTAATATCACTTTCTTTTTAGGCTCCGATTGAAACATTGATTATTTAAAATATCGCAGCAGAAATAAAAATCAATTTGAAGAAAAATGATTACAATTTTATTATGGAAAAACGTAACCAGAATTTAAATTAAACAAACGAATTTTTAAAATCGTTAAACATTAATCGTCACACATAAGAAATTTAATTCGTACTGAACTTTACGAATAAGAACAGGTATCAGTAACCTAACTTTATTTTTAAACAAATGTAGGTTTAAAAAACAATTGTTCTTGAACTTCTCGTCTCTCCGTTAACTTTGTATTAAATTTTCCCGATAATTATTGAGGTTAATTAACTTACTTGTTGCACAAAAACACTACACTTTTTTAAACTTTGCAAACAACTGGAAAATTATAGAGAGAGCTTATGCTCAAGAGCAGTTCCTTTTATACCCTTCTGTTGGTTACCACATTTTCAAATTTTTTTTAGAAATTTTAATAATGTAACCATGTCTATGATTGGTCAGAATAATTTTGAAAACTTAACTAAATTAGAAATTATGCGATAACTTTCTTATAAAGCTATAGATCTAAATTTTGATAATAGAAATGAAATCTGTGTTAAAATTTGCATAAATCGATACCCAACTTGATATAGCTCTCTTAAATATTCTACGAAATGACTTATTCTAACTTAAATTTGCTTATATCTAAATAATCTTACAATCTACACTTAAATTAACTACATATATGTAATCCTGATGAAAATTTGTATTGGAAAACATTCATTAAATGTTCAAAATCTTAAATTTAAAGGAAAATTATCTTTACCATAGTAAATCTATATATGCAACCCCATTTTACAAAATTTGCGTTCAAATGCCTTGTACAAGTTAAATTACTGTGTGAAAATGAGGAAAACCTCCTATTAATCATATTAACAAACCATTTAAAGCCTAACTTAATCTAAAAAACTATAAATTTGTAAAAAAATATTAAATTTATAACATAACCTACCTTTTTTCTAAATATACAAATAATTTGCGTTTTAAAACGTTCATATTAATCAAAATGTTATCCATACAACTTGTAAAAACTGTCTTTATTATATTCATTGTTGTATTGTCTAAATTTAAGTCACTTTAAGAAATCATATTGTTTAACACACTTTTTCAAAATTCTAACATAAAAATGTATTTGCATGTAAATATCTCTCTGTAAAATTGTTCTATACACTGTTCTTCATATTTATTATGCACCACTTTGTTTATCACATATCCGCTTCCATATACAATGTGAGTAATGATCAAATTATGTTCGTATTGTTACCCTTTCTTGAATTTTAACATTTTTCATGCATTTAACTTACTTATAACATGCCCCTAATATAAACCCAACTCTACACTATGTGTTAAACACCTGTAAAACATCCAAATGCCAAAATACTTTTAAAGAACTGAAATTTAATGAAACAAAACTAAGTACTGAATCGAACTTACAGAAATAACTTTATTTAACATTCCTGATATTTTTTTTAAGTAGCACTATGCTTTTTATGATTAAACCAAAATGTATAAATTTTATTAAGACTGTTTTAACCAAAACAAATCCACTTTCTTGCAATCGTAAACGTATCATGCTTGATCTCAACCTTTTTCTAAAGAAATTATATATATATATATATATATATATATATATATATATATATATATATATATATAATTATACTGGGTTCCCCATAATAGACTACCCATTTTATTTTATTAATAAATTCCCTACGAGATAACTAAATAATTTGTTCTCTGTGGGATTATCTTCTGTAGTCTTTGGGATTTAAGTTAATTATTAAACAGGTAGGCGCATGCCACAAATAAGTTATAAATTAATAATTTCGTGTAACGTCATTTTACTACGAGAAGTTTGTTAGTTTTCATCAATAATTATTTAATTTTTTTGCTTTGAGACATTATTTCAACATCCGTTTGAACTTTCATGGATTACTCAGTCCAACAACGTGTATTTTCTGTAGAAACTTACATAAGAAGCAATTCGATAGAAGAAGTTAGGCGTGCATTCCGGCGTCAGTTTAATAACAATAGGGGTCACGCGCCAAATCGTAAAACTGTTAAGTTATGGGTTCGTCATTGACGTGAAAATGGTTCTGTACAAAATTTGAAGAAGCCTGGACGTCGAAGAACAGTTCGTACACCAGAAAATATTGAAAGAGTTAGAATTGCGTTTACGAGAAGTCCTAAAAGGTCTGCTAATCGACAAACCCTTATCCTAGGAATATCAAAGGGAAGCTTTGATCGAATTCTTCAAAGGGATTTAAAATTTCATCCCTATAAATACCAAATGGCACAGCACCTTAGCAATCAAGATAAAGAAGCAAGGTTAGCATTTTGTCAAGAATTTTTGGATTTACATCAAGGAGCAATTCACAGTCTCCTAATGAGCGACGAAGCAATTATTTATTTGAACGGCATGGTTAATAAACAGAATTTTAGATACTGATGGATTGAAAATCCTCGTGAAATCTTTACACAGAACCTCCATAATCCAAAAGTTGTTGTGTGGTGTGGAGTAGGATCTTTTGGTATTATTGGTCCATATTTTTTTGAGGATGAAAATAACCGCGCTGTAACAGTAACATCCCAGCGCTACGTAAACATGCTAGAGACATTCCTCATTCCAGAATTAAATAGACGAGGAGTACTAAACAATGCCTTACTATTCCAACAAGATGGGGCAACAGCTCATACCGCCAGAAACTCAATGAGTGTTCTGCGAGAAATGTTTAATGGCCGACTCATTTCTCGATTCGGAGATTTGCCTTGGCCTTCGAGGTCCCCCGACTTAACGGCACCCGATTTTTTCCTGTGGGGATATTTAAAAGCCAAAGTGTTTGCGAGTCGTCCAGGTACAATCGAGGAACTCAAAGTCAAAATTCGTGAAGAAGTTGAAGGAATAGACGAAGGTTTGCTACGCCGTGTAATCAACCACTTTTTATCTAATATTGAAAAATGTGTTGAAGTTGGTGGAGGTCATTTAGAAGATGTGATTTTTAAAAGTTAGAATTAAATTAGCCAAATATTTATAAGTTATCATAAATCTCAAAGAGTTAGCTGTAATTTAGTATAATAAATAGTTTGTTTTGTTAACTAAAAAAATTTTAATGCAAATATTAAGATGGGTAGCCTATTATGGGGAACCCTATATATATATATATATATATATATATATATATATATATATATATATATATATATATATATATATATATATATATATATAATAAACTGCACCACACAAGTTAACGATATATCCGAAAATCTGCACGATTTCTTAATTTTAAAATTTTTGTCATGTTTGACACTTTATTAAAGTTATCATACCTATGCCATAAGGATACATGTAGCATTATATTGTAAGTAGAGGGCTGTGGAGAGTTCTTCTCTTTCCGACCCGTTCTAACGAGTCAATTGTTTGTTTGGTTTACTTGTCAATTTGTTGACTTATTGAAAATTTGGTATCAAAATTTTGTGCGTTGCTAAGTCCTAATGCCTAGACGTAAATTAACATCTGACGAAACAAATAGAGCAATTGGTTTGCTACAGGGTGGTCAACGACAAAGTGACGTAACAACTTTCTTTCAAGTTAGCCAAAGTGTCATTTCTAGACTTTTTAACCGTTTTCAGGAAACCCTGCTGAAGACCGATATGTCACCATTTTTGCATGCCGAGAACCTGTGATCACATGTCTAGTGTTAAGTAGGAGGCCCGCAGAAGCCACAGGAGCATTAATATCAGCTGAAACTGTCAGAAGACGTTTATGGGATGTCAGTTTACGTTCTAGATGACTTTTTAGAGGTGTACCATTGACTCAATCACATAGGCGACAAAGATCAGAATGGGCAAGAGAGCGTGTCAATTGGACAGAAGAGTGGAAGTTGGTACTGTTCACTGGTGAATCGAGATTAGGTCGTTTTTGGGATAGTCGTCGAACGCGTGTCTGTACACAAGCTTTGGTGCCAATACAACGGCGATCAGTACGAGAAGTTCACCCTTTCAGAGGAGACACTGTTTGTGTATAAGAGGCATTTGTTATGATGGCCGTACCGACTTGCTGGTTATTCCGGGCAACATGAATTCAGAAAGTATACTTGAATGAGGTAATCAACAACACTGTGCCAGAGTTTCATGCTGCTATGGGTTCTGTTTTCCTTTTTTTGGACAACACTAGTCCACACCGATCCATGGCAGTTATGGATGCAATTGAAACCAATGGAAGTCCTCATTTAGCTTTACCTGCTCTATCGCCTGATTTAAATCCGATAGAGCATTGTTGGGATCAGTTGCAGAAAGTTTTGGATCATCATAATCCCCAACCACAAACAATGGAACAATTAACAAACTTGCTTCCACAACTCTGGCAACAGATTCCGCAAGAAAACTTTAATAATCTCATAACCAGCATGCAAAGCTTGTCATTGAAGCCCACGGAGGATATACTCGGTATTGCTGAAAGGGAAATTGGTGTTCATTTTCTTTGTTTTTTGACTAATTTGAAATTAAGTTATTAGTTACTTTACAACTAATTTTCATTTTTTCTTGTCTTTTAAAAAATTTTTTTTTTCTTTTGAAAAATCAAATTTTATATATATAATGCCCCGCGTATCTGAAATAAAGGGAAACAAGTATTAGTGTCAGTAAATAGTCCATACTATATACTGTACCAGCCGCCGCGCCGAACCTTAGTATAATTACCCGAAAAAGACAGCCACTTCTGAACCGTGCATGTGAATTACTCACCACAGGTTCATCGCAGTTTTCGCCTGAGCGATCGCCAGCGATACCTTGCTGATGACACGTAGGCCCTTCTCCATATTGAGACCACCGAGAAGGGTTAATACGCAAGGGTTAATGGCGGTGATAGGGCAGCGGCGGGAGCTGCTTTCGGTACTTCCATCTTCTCAGCTGCTTTCCGTCGCTTGGCCGTAACTGATACCGGTCCGAGTTGAAGAAGGAGCAGCAGTCGGCGGTGCCCTCTTCTGACGCTGCGCAGCTTCCCTTTTTTTCCGCTGTGAAAGTCAAGGGAACTTCCGGCAACCCGTGTAGCTTGCGGAATGATCCCCACTACAGTTAACTCACTTGACCCGGTTGGTACGAGGTTTCGTGCATAGATTGTAGTGATCTCCGGCGCACTTGACACAACATTCCGCCGCCCTGCACGAACGATGCGTGTTGTGGAAACCCTGACGCCGGCGAAACTACCCGATGCCAGTTTTCCACCGTAAGTCTTCTACCATCACTGGGAGTGGGCGACGTACTCAATCTCCCAGACCTTCTTGCGCTCTTCTGTTGGTAGCTCTATCCGGCGGCTTCGCTGCTTCATCCTCATCAGCCTGTCCCACTCGTGGAGTGAGGCAGGCTGTATCCCGATTCCCTCGTTGGCTGTCTTGGATCTCGTGAAGGTGATCCGTTGTCGGTCTAATTCGCGGGAAAGCGCAACCGAGTTCTTCTGACGAACGCTTACTGGAGGCCTTTTTCCCTGGTATCCTCTAGGGCCGTTGTCTGCTCTATGGCTGCAGGACTGTGTGTGAACTCGTCTATGGCCGGGAACACGTCGGTGGGCGACGGCGTAGGCGGGCGAATCTTGGGTAACTCATTCGGATTCCTTTTTCGGACTCTTCAAGTCCTCGTTGGTGGATCCTGTCTGCGGTCTTCCCGATGGATCAGTGAAGGGGAGGCGTGGTCATGCCAGGCCAGGTCGCCGAACTCGTACAGTCTGTGCGACATCGTGAAAACGATGCCGTTAGATTTGATCTTTCTTGAAATTTTTTTAATTAGCTTTTGCTAAGCCTTTATCGATGATCCTCGATCAGATTGCAACTTTGAAATGAATTTATAAAGACAGGTATAAGGCATATATACCCAAAAATGAAAGGTTTCGTGGTGGTGGAAGATATTTTAAAGATTTCATACCTATGTAGTAAAGAGGGTGGCTTCAGCGTGAGTGCGTGACGTATCGACGACGGCGTGAAGGATAAAACTAATCGTTATTAGTTAGTCATTACTATTAGCAAACAGATAATCTATTTACTTATTATTATAAGTTTTTGTTATGAACGAATAAGTTCCAAGGTAAATATGTAATTAAAAATTATTATTAATTTTATTAAATACGTAAATAAAAAGTTTACCTAGAGTAGGATTTGAACCTACGACCTCTACTTTGCTAGAGTGCCGCGCTAACCAACTGCGCCATCAAGGTTCAAGTCCCAATCGATGTAAATTTTGTCTTTATGTGTGTAGAACTGATGTAAATTCTAAATGTAATGAGATTACAATCAAATTATGAGCCTGAAATATCACAAGGATTCACACATACCAAAGCAACTTGACTAATATTAATTTATTATAAGTTTTTGTTATGAACGAATAAGTTCAAAGGTAAATATGTAATTAAAAATTATTATCAATTTTATTAAATACATAAATAAAAAGTTTACCTCGAGTAGGATTGGAACCTACGACCTGTACTTTGCTAGAGTACCACGCTAACCAACTGCGCCATCAAGGTTCAAGCCCCAATCGATGTACATTTTGCTTTTATGCATGTAGAACTGATGTAAATTCTAAATATAATGAGATTACAATCAAATTACTTATATTAATGAAATGTGAGCCTGCAATATCGCAAGCATTCATACATACCAAAGCAACTTGACTAATATTAAATTATTATAAGATAAAATTTACATCGACTAGGGCTTGAACCTTGATGGCGCAGTTGCTTAGCGCGGTATTCTAGCAAAGTACAGGTCGTAGGTTCAAATCCTACTCAAGGTAAACTTTTTATTTATGTATTTAATAAAATTAACAATAATTTTTAATTACATATTTACTTATGACATTAAAATAATATAAGTGCGGAATATGATAAATAATATTATTGCCGGTGCGGAGTTAGACAATCGAGACGTAGCCGAGCCCGTTTAACGCACAAGAAACGACATTGCACTCTTCTCTTAGTTATGTGCTGTATTTTTCAGACGACTGCATGTAATCAAAGGTAGAATTGTGAACTTATAAAGAAGTGGCAATTTATGGATTTTAGTTCGAATAAATAATAACTTTATATTACGTACGGCACTCACTCGGTGGCACCTCGTGCCGTCCAAAACTGTAGGTGCATGTGTGTCACGCTTCAAATATTTTTGCTTGCCAAACTTATTTGGTTGCACCGTTTAACAATTTCGCTTAGGGCAGAGTTTTCCAGAATGCCAATTTTCTGGTCGAGTTTCCTGGGAAGTGAGTATACCGGCAGGAGAAAATCTTCTTTTAGGTCGAGTTTTCCTGGAGCAAATATTCCGGGGGAAAACTTACCAGGGGCGAATATTACGGGGTTATACATTCTGTTGGTGAATTTCTATGGAGGCGAAAATTCCAGGGGCGAGCTTTCGGAGGCGAGTTGATCGGGGCGAATTTTCACACAATCCCGTAATTATCTAATTTGAACACAATTATTGCACCGATTTCTGATAATTTAACGGCACTATAACGAATTACGTGCACAAAATGTGTTTTCCGTTGTTTATTGTGTTTTTTAACATTTCCTTATGGTCTAAAGCATATTTATCTATACACTTTGGTCATATTTTCCCACTTAGATTTACCTTTTGTAACTCAGAAATTTCTCAATTAAAAACCTTACGGTAACAGCAAAATATCAACAGAGAGAAAAGGGCACTAAGATATATTCAAATACCATCTGTAGGATTTTAGTCCCACACTTCTTACTTTCTTTGAGAACACGAAGGACCATGGGATTTTATAGAAAACACTTTCTTTATTAACACAATTGAACTTCAGTACAAAACTACGCTAATATTACACAATGCCCGACTCAACAGAATTCGTGAAATTCTTACAAAATAGTAATTAAATGTGCACATAATTTAAGCAAGAACGAGAGAAATATTTTCTTAAGCTTAGGATATGGTTATATTTAGAGATTGAGCGTGTATTTTCGGAGAATTAAAATAAATTAGTAAATATTGGTGAAAAACTAAAACTAACTCGTGCTACATTTTTTCCGTAACTACAACAACGCAATTCATTTTTTTTTATATATACACTGGGTTGGAGAATATTTCTTCAACATCCTGCCCCTCCAGCAGAAGCAAGGCTTCAGGTAGTTAAAAACAAAAGAGAGTAAAAAAATAGAACGACGGAAAACAAAACTATGGAAAATAATACTTAATAAATAGTGAGCTAGATGATTTTTTTTAAAATAGTATCAACTTGAGGAACTTGACATAATTTAGTTATACTTCGGGTGAATTCACTATCTTGTGTTTTCAAACGTACAACCCTGACCTTTCCATCTGAACCATGCATGACCTCTACCACTCTAGCTAGCGGCCAGTTGAGGGGTGAAGTATTTTCATCTTTTATAAGCATTAGATCATTTTCCTGTAAATTAACAGAAGGTTTCAACCATTTTGGTCTATTCTGTAAACGATTGAGGTAGTCGACTGACCATCTCTTCCAAAAAATCTGTTGTATTTTGGAACATTATTGCCAAAATGTAAGTATATTGTCAGGAACAGATTTATCCGGAAAGGCTGTTAAAGCAGTGCCCATCAGAAAATGACCAGGAGTTAGAGAATGGAAATCGGAAGGATCATTAGAGAGAGCGCAGAGAGGTGTCGAATTTAGAATTGCATCTATTTGGGTTAACAGTGTAGAAAATTCTTCAAACGTGAATTGGGAATTACCAATAACCTGGTACATGTGATGTTTCGTGCTTTTAATTGCTTATTCCCTGAGTCCACCCCAATGCGGAGACCTGGGTGGTATAAATTTTCACTAGATCTTATTAGAAGAAAAATAGGTTATAATTTGAAGAATTTTGAAAAAAATCATACAAATCTCTAAGGTGCTTTTTAGAACCAATCAAATTTGTAGCGTTATCAGTATAAATTACTTGAGGGCTTCCTCTCTGTGAAATAAAACGTTTAGGTGTCATAAGAAAAACTTCGGATGATAAATTAGGTACGAGTTTGTTACGTGATTAAACGGGGAGCTGGAAGAAAAAGGAGGAAGGAAAGGATTGTCTGCTCATTCACAGATAGTGAGCACACCGAACTAGCTCAAAAATGTCGGTTCGGGCGGGGTGAGAGAAGAAAGGATGTTAAAGATGCCGGCGCCAAGAGCCGCTCCCCTATGTAGAGATAGGATTCACCGCTGTCCCGACTCTTGGACAGTGGTGCAGGATGGAATAAGCAAGGAGATTGTAGGAAAAGGGAAGTACAAGAGGAAATAGGAATAATAACACTGCAGTAGTGAGAAATAAACGACTGTATATTTTATATTTAAAATCAAAAAAAAACTAAATAATTGAGGATGTGGATCCCATTAATCCACAACACAAAAAATATATACGTAAATAACCTAAATGTACACAAAAAGAAATAGTAAATACCGTTCGCAAGTAAACTAAAGTTGTTCGACACCTGCGAACTAGTAATTGTTTAATTAGTCCTAGAAAAACAAAACTTACATAATTCCCCTTTTCAAGGGAAGGCCTTCCTTTGTATAAACTAAAAGAAAAACATGTTTTAACGCCTTTACAAAGCGTAAATTATTACCAAATAATTAAAAAAAAACAAACAACTTGCGGTGGTTTACACAAAAGAAATAAATTTTTATAATGAGTACCAAATTTTATAGCTCAGAAAGCATTTCATCTTTTAAAACAATAATGAATCTAATATCATGGAAATTTAATAAATTCGTAAATTTCAAGAGAGAAAGAGAAAAAAAAAAGATTAATAATTAATGTCTACACCAATGCAATACAAACATATGTTCATATAACGGTAGTGAAACTACTTTTGCGCATCCAAATTAAAGTGATGCTGCGCACACACAAAAATGGCAGCCAAAATAAGTACAGTTAAACGTTACTATTATAATTACAAAACAAAATGAGGGAAGCAAATAATGGTAAAAGAACAGGTAATGAAGGTCACGTGGTTGTGAAGTGAAAGATTAAGGATACAGCAATAAGGATATAGTGATAACAGGTATACAAATATAGGTTAAGATGTTATAATATAACAGACTAATTGGTTTAATTATTTTTAGCAGGTGCACTTTAGCATTACTTATCTAAAGATTTACACAATAATTATTCAGTTAAATATCATGTGATAATAGAAAAAGGAATGATCTAACCTTTATATAAGCAGGTAGTAATTCTGTTCAGTCGATGCAGAAGTTGTCACGATCCGGTTTGATTTTAGTTACGATTCCAAAGTTAAACCAGAATGTAGATATATGGAGGTATTAGTTGAAGTTAAAGTAGAAAATTCGTTGAAGTTAAAAGTAGAAAATTCGTTGAAGTTAAAGTAGAAGGTACTTCGTTGAAATTAAAAGGACCAAGTAATTCGTTGAAGCTAAAAGGAAAAGGTAATTAACATTATGTAAGTAATTAATCTTTATTCGTTACCCCTTAGATAGAACGGGCCAAGTGAAAAGCTATCGAAGTGCTGTCCTTTTTTTACGAAAGCATCAATAATTCGTGTTTTGATTAAAACGTCTTCAAACGCTAGGAAAGAAGTCAATTATTACTAACAAATTAGAGAAATTCATCTGTAACTTACTCGATCTTGCCGAAAAATTTTTTTCTAAAACCGCATGTAAGCGAGCAACAAAACTTGCAGATAATAATTAGAAAAGCACCAATTGTTTTATTGCAAAATATGCTTCTTGAAGATATATCCGATTATTTATAGTATTATATTATAAGGAATTTTTCCAAGAAGGCATCAAAAATTTTCAGCTTGGCAAAATGGACGCCACAGGAAAGAAAGCAGACGTAATTTTTATATTAAAATTGTATTATTCCAAATTTAATGTTATCAATATGTTATCTATATCAGTAAATGCCCAAAAATTATAAATTGTGATTTTTCCACTAACGCCATCTAGAGAGGACTTCTAAAGGCTTGTAATATAGTTCACCTTAATTACCTATATTTTAGGATACGTCACTAGAGGGAGAAACAATGCAGATTTTAAATGAAATATTATTTAAATGTGAATTTATAACGTTTGAATAACCAAAGGTACGAAAATTTATATTAGACTAATACTAAAATTACTTAGAAACATTATGTAGTTCAGGTTATGAACAGAAACAACGTAAGAATTTCTAGAAAGAAGGTTTGAGTAAATATGTACAACTTGTACAGCAATTTATAGAAAAGTACCAAAGTAACTTAAGTATCCAAAGCACAAATTATTTCGTTACAAGTTCTATATGTATGGCTTTGGTTACCATACACATAAAAAGAGCAATATAACATTTTTGAATTGGAGCTTTTCTCAATTTGGATGACTTTATAATGAACGGACCTCCAAAATCAATTCCACATTTTTCAAAAGGCCGCGAAATTTGAACTCTGAATTTTGGCAAGTCTGACATTATTTGTTGAGACACCGTGGAGTTGAACCGAAAACAAAATATGCAATTTCTGATGAAGGCCATTTCGAGGCCAATATCTCAATTGAAAATTAAAGAGAATATTTCGAGGACCTCCATACCCTAACCGTTTGTGTTCGTGAAGTAACATAAGATTAACTATATAATTATTTGGTGGCAAGAGAACATGATGCTTTTGTTCATAACTAATATCAGCGTTTTGTAGTCTACCACTTTCGCGAATTAAATCATCAGATCCAATGAAAAGTTTCAAAGATAAGAACTGTTTATTTGAAAGCGATTTATTATTAGAGTTCAAATATTTCTTCAGAGAAATGTTCTTTTTGAAGAGATTTTAAAACAAAATTTAAAGACTTCGAGAGTTCTTGAACCGATAAAGTTCCAACAATTTTATTGGTGAGATTTTTTGAGTTATAGATAAATCGAAGAATGTAAGCTGAAACTAAAGAAACCTTTCGTTCTTCAGGATGATTATTTAATTCTATAATTTTTTTCTTGAGTTGTTAAATTAAGTTCAGGATCATGTAAAAACTGTGGACCAAAGGTTAAGAGCTTCTGAATTAAATCCACCTCTTGACAGCATATCTGCGGGATTTTGTTTAGATTTAATTTAATGCCAATAACACCCTGACGTTAGTTCTTGAATTTGTGATACCCGGTTTGCGACAGATATTTCAGCGAGAGGGATGACTTCTACACCACAATAATGCTATTTTTGAATCAGTCCAAAGATGCACTGATTAGACTGCGAGATTATCATAGATTTTTAGAATTTTGTTCACTAATTTTGAAAGTAGTACCATAGCACATAATTCCAGTTTGGGTATAGTAATTGTTTTGAGAGGTGAGATACGAGATTTTGCCGATATTAACATGAAAGATACTGACTTGTCCGCATATTTTACTCGGAGATAAATGCAACCACCATATGCAGCAGTTCTTGAATCAGAACAACCATGGATTTGAATTGAATTTATCACTTTATCTAAAAGGAGGAAGCGACGAATTCCAAGATTACCGCGTATTCCTTTAAGACGATCGCGTCGCAAGTTCTTGCATTCCAGTTAATTTTTAACAAGTAAAGTTTTTGCATTAAAATTTTACCTTTGACTATCATTGGATTAACAAGACCAAGGGGATCGAAAAATTGTGCTATCGTAGAGGGAATTTTTGTTTTGGTAATATGATTCTCAACTTGAGTGTCAGGAGATGATATTTGAACATTATCTGTAGAGGGGTTCCGAGATAATCCTAACAATTTACAAGATGCCCTTGTAAGATTAATATCAAATTCGGATATTTGTTCACGAGAAATACTGTGTAAGAATTTATTCGAATTGGAACACCATTTTCTTAAATGAAATCACCAGTGACTTTGCATTTGCTGCAGAGGAGCAACCTGAGGACATTTAATGAACGCCAATCTATCTGGTACAGAAAGTGATATAAATTTTTTGCAAACATATATTCTATGGGTGTTATCGTTACAGTATGAGCAAAATATGATTTGTTTTTGCACGTTACGATTAAAATTATTGGAATGTAATCATATTTTGTTAAACTTTTTTTATTATTTTAATATCAAAACTAGACAGATTTTCGAGTACTGTGCATCTCTTCTAGAAACTCGAAAAACTCATCTAACTTAGACAACGCTTTAATAACTCTTTCTTCCTAAAATATTTTCTTAGAACTATAATGTAGCTTTTGCTGAAAATTGAAAATTAATAATGCTGCAAGGATTCTTTATCTTCGATTTTTAAGTTTTTCAATGACTCTAAATTACTTTTACAAGTAGTGACAAAATCTCGCAAATTCTGTGGATTACATTTTCTTGTAATTGGAGCATTTAAAATGTTACTAAAATAAGAATTCACAATTGATCACAAAGCTCAGGATGTGATCTTAATTGCACTTTTAATGCTAGATCTTTAAACATCTAAGATTCATTTTCCTAAGGTTACATGTTAAAAATAATTAATTTAAATAAATAGATAATATTTGCTTCCGGTACAACGGTTAGAATACAACGGGATGTTATTCCGATGATACAAAAAGTAAATATCAAAATTTGGATCTGGTTTTAGAATACAGCAACCTTATGCATGACTAGCGTTCTACATAAAATGAGCTTTCCAATGATGATGCCCTTACAATGTCCATACAGCGAAAAATGCCTGCGCTGTGTGTTGGAATATCGTGGTGTAAGGTGGCTTTCGGGAGCCGTTTGAACTTCGTGGCGGTGCACCTGTTTTATAAACTCTCTTGTTGCAAAATTATTTGTGTTACTTTAAGTATCATTTGCTTTGACAAAATTAATTAATTTATGTAGAGTGATACGACGGTTTAAACCATAGAGTAAGATTAGAGGTAACAGCAATTTTAACTGGAAACTAAAGGGGAAACTGATGGGTAGGCAACTTCTGTTACGTGTTGACCATAATCTTTGAAATTAGCCCGTATGTATTTATAAACGCATTTTTTAACTTAGTGCGTAAAAAAAGTGATCGGAAGCGATTGAAAATGGTTACATGTTGTATTGTGGGTTGTGCTAATCGATCCGCACAAAAAAGTATAGGTCAACGAAGCACGAAGGCGGAAAACACATTTTGGTCCACGCGTAAGTCCAGTATAGTATTGGTTTATTTTTACCTGATTAATTATAATAAATACCGTTTAGTGTAGAGAAATGTGTACTAGGTTTCGACTTAACATTAAAAAATTAATTTAATATAATATTTCAGTATAAAATTAAATGAAGTTACATTAAATATTTTACTCGGTGTTAAGTACTATTTCAAATAAATTTGGTTGATTTATTTCCATTACTTCTAATTCACATTAGTTGTATTAATAATTAAAGTGTACATTAAGTCATTTCAGTCATTACGCTCTTCTCTAAATTTACGAAAATAAAATTTCACATCGGTGTTAAGTACTATTTTAAATAAATTTGGTTGATTTATTTCCATTACTTCTAATTCACATTAGTTGTATTAATAATTAAAGTGTACATTAAGTCATTTCAGTCATTACGCTCTTCTCTAAATTTACGAAAATAAAATTTCACATCATTTAATTGTATGTCCCCCAAAAGTATTTATTACCTGTCGTACTAAAATCATTAAGTTTGTCGCATAGCATTGTAATATACTTCTACTCATTTATCTAATACAATTAGTTCATTAATATGTGAAATTTATATTAAAACACGAATTCATTATGTGTGTAATATGAATATACAAAGTTCATATTTAAACCGCATGGTTTCTAATAACTTTGTTATATTTTCGGGTCACTAAATATCTATGTATGTACGTATGTCTTTTTGTAAATAAAGTTATTGCAAAATTATGTATTTATAAAATGTTACTAAAAATGTATGATTTTGATTTTATGTAATAGCATTATAACCATTTTTAATGAATTTAATTTGTTTCAATTATTACGAAAAATATGTCTAGTCCTAACTCTATAAGTAAAGAAATTATTCTTGTAAAATGTGTTATACCTATCTTATCAGTTAATGCAGAAAATTGAAAGAATCGACGCGATATTAAATCACATTAGAGCATATGGTAATTTAATGTTTTGTTCAACGCGTTTCACTGGTTGTATAAAGTCGCACTTTCCCCCCTTCCGTCTGTGTTTCCAATTTGCGCTCCTATAAACTATTGTTACCTCCGTTCTCGCCCTTACTCTATGGTTTAAACAAATGCAAGTGTTAAGTTGGCAGCGATGCAAACAATTCATTGTTGAGCGCCTTGTAGTTGCACGTTACCAGTGAACGTGATGTACGCTGAAGGTGATAGTTGTTTCAGCAGTTTTAGATTCGGTTGTGATTTATTACTTGTAATATGAAAACATGAGTTGCTTTTGTGTTATACGTGGTACATCAGGTGATGTAGTTGAAGTGATGAGAGGTTTTTATACCTTATTAAACGCGAGCATCGAAAGAAGGGATTTAGTCGTAGAGAATGTTTTACGAATAAATATTGGCAGCGAAGAATCCGTGTATGTACACCATGCTTGCAGGTATATTGTCTTTATTTATTTATATTTATCTATATTCGTTCATTCATTAGTTTGTGTGTGTGTGTGCGCGTGTGTGCGTGTGTGCGTGTGTGCACTCGTGCGCGTGTGCGCGTGTGCGTGTGTCCGTATGTGCGTGTATGTGTGTGTGTGTGTGTGCGTGCGTAGGTGTGCGTGTGTGGGCGTGCGTGTGTGTGTACCTGTATGCGTGTGTGCGTGGCGCGTGTGCGCGTGTGCGCGTGTGTGCGTGTGTGCGTGTGTGCGTGTGTGCGTGTGTGTGTGTGTGCTTGTTTTCCGGAAAATACTTCCGCCGCTGTTTTTAAAGGCTTTCGACAAGGGGTTTTTCTTGCAATATGTGTAAAAGGTGTCTTGCAGAGCGATACAATATCTGAGATTGAGATGTGATAGATATTAAGTTTTACTGTGTAATCGAACCCACACTAAACAAACGTTATCGTCTCGAGTGCGCGTGGAGGTCCTAATCTAGTAGCATATGAGAGCCTGGCGACCGCACGCGGCATGGTATATCGTATCTTGGGTGGAATACGTCATCCCGGGTTGGATGCGGTGTCGCGGGACCCAATTTTATTGTTCTTATTATTATTTACAATTAGTAACCGACATTTGAAAAGTATTATATATATATATATATATATATATATATATATATATATATATATATATTTGTATAATGTGCATTGTTACGCTAGAATTATATATAAACCGTACATTATGAGGAGAATGGCTGCATTACTGCGCCGGCGTAGTAAGGCAAATACAGAAATTTGGGTTTTTATCGTGTTCGTGATACCGGAGAAAATTGAAATTTATATATATATATATATATATATATATATATATATATATATATATATATATATATATATATATATATATATATATAGATCAACACACACACACACACACACACACACACACACACACACACACACACACACACACACACACACACACACACACACATATATGTGTGTGTGTGTGTGTATATTTAGTTAACGGTTTCGATAAAATAAGCAAAAGAATGCGAGGATAAAAACGCTCTCTTGGAAACATTGTCAGGTGGATCCAAGTGGATTATTGATTTCGCCTGAAAAGCCGTTTATTTTTATTTAAAAATTTACGAGCGCTTAGAAGTTAAACTTTATTTATAAATGTATTCGTTTTATCCTGCAGGGAACAGTCTCAACCCGATCGTTTCCATGTTTCAGAAACTAGGCCCCTTTTGAAGTGCAGTCCATTAAGAGGTACCCCGTCATTTTTTTAAATGCCTATAGGAACTTATTGACTTTGGACAGGGGTGGGAAATGTGTGAAAGATTATATCTATGTAAAATCAAAAGCTTGAGCCCAATAGACCCAACACTTTGAGGAATTATAAGGATTTTGACGTATCTCCAACCGTAGTTTTCTTTTTAAACTGCTTCTACTAACGTTAGAAATACGTCAAAATCGTTGAAAATTTTATCCCAAAATACTCCATCTTTCGATTCTACGTTGACATGTTGTTGACACAAGTTTAGTGGGTAAACAATTATCTCCGTATTTTGATCTTTTTCGCCTCTTTTTAAGGTCAAAAAGTCCCCATGGGCACTTACAAAAATAATGGGGTACCTTTAAATGGACTGGGCTTTAAAAGGAGCCAGGTTTCAAAGAAATCGAGATGAGCGGCTCTAATCGCTTTGAGATCCAGAGACAAACGAATTATCTTTTACAGTGATGTTCTTTAAAAACGTTGGTCTTTTTTGTCAACAGAAAAACCACAAGGGCGATGTCCATTAAAAAATGGGTCAACCAAATGGGCACTTCCCCAGACCAAAATGATGTGGAAAGCAGCGACCCTAGTCTCTGGTTATCTCTTTCAAATTTTGACATTTTGAACGATTACTTTAGTTGTGGCAAAGAAGCTTGTGCCCGGAAAGAGACCAAAAACTTCTACAAAAAAAGGAAAGTAATACACTAAGTGAAGACCAAACGAATCATAAGCCAAGCTATTAAGAGAAATAAAAATTGAGGTGAAGTAGTTGGAGCGAGAGTAGGAAGTGTGGTTGACCTGAGGAGCGGACGCAAAATACCATGAACGCTATCAGCTGATTTTCTTCACAAGTACTTTATACCTTTTCAATTGAGACTGTATACTGGTTTTAAAATAGTACTGTCAAATTTAAGTAGAAATTCGTATTTCTGAATAGAAGAATTAATTTTTAATATTTCTTTACAGGCGCACAACTGCATCCTCACCCCAACCGCCGTGTTCGTCGGAAGGCCTGAAACTTCATTCAAGCTGCGAAATTTGATAAATTGTGCGATTTTATAGAGAAAAGTCAAGACTGCCAGTTTTCACTCGTAGAACAAGAGGAAAAAATGGATGTTTACCTGCGTGAAGAACAAGTCGACAAGACAAGTAAGACGAGCAAGATCAACAAGACGACAGGTCTCGCGAGCATCCGTACAGCCGACCTTATCTAAGAGAGTTGCTCAGCAAGCACTACGGCAATGCATTGACTTTTACCAACTTGTCTGGAGTAGATATGAATTTCAAAGGAGTAACTAGCTCAATTCTGTATGAGAAGTGGTATACAGAAAGGAAGACGACCTTCAAAAACGAATAGCTCCGCGTGGTCAATGCAACCGCTCAGATTATTCTTGAAGATATCTGGGCCACAACCTATGAGACAGAAATGTATCCTACAGCCGACGCTGAAAAAATGGGAGAAGGCACAAAAGGAAAGAATGACAAGTTAGTACGAAGGAAAAGAAGCGCTATTGGAGAAGCTTTAATCACCGTATGTCGCTCAAGGTCCTTTGTGTCACCAATTTTGCTGATCGTAGAAATCTTGGCGCATTCCCTGATATCGTGGGAGATATACTAACCAGTCTCTCCTTCACAGTTAGCTACGCAGCCATCAAAGGTCAGTAAATTCAGAATTTACCTCGCGATTTAGTAATTTAGTCAAGTCCTTTTTAATCCTTACAATTTCGTTTTTAAACAGATTCGAATACTCCACAATGGAAAATACGATACGCCGAAGATAATGAGGGCGAACTCGTTGCGAAGAACAAATGCAGACTGATTAAAATGACGAAGAAAGTATAGGGTGAATTGCATTAATAATTTTTTTTAAATGAAATATTGCAGTGCTCGAAAGTTTGAGTTAACCTACTCACGCTTATTTTCCCAGTATCGGAGAGCCAAATCGAAACAATGGTATTGGGCTTCAAAAGTCATTCATTCAATATTTGTTCGACAATGCCGATTGCGACTTCCGCATCCTCACTGGCCATGGAACCTATCATAATCTCGGCGGTTTGCGAATAACCTCTCCGACACCCATACCAAGAACAAAAGGCTGTTCGCCGAATGTTGAACCCTCCATCCGCTAATGAGATTGCCTTTAAAGGACACCTGAATATCCATTTGTACAAAAAGTCTGTAATAGCGTGCTTGAACAAAATCACGATTCGAGAGCTGACGAAACTTACAACTGAAACTTCAAAGTGCGTTTTGAAACCTGTTGGTTCATGAAGGTGCTACCAGAATGTAATATTGAGATTTGCACTTTTGGTGCCGCTAACACACGAGTATGACCCGACGGCAGCCGAAGCTCGTCTTTCGGTTCCTAGTTCGTGTGTTTCTACCATCAAAACTGCGAACTTCAAACTGCAAACATTTTGATTCTGGTAACACCTTCAGAATCTTTTTTCCTTAGCCTGCTCACGGATACTTCATTGCTGAACGGTTGTGCATGGACTGCAAGAGACGTGGCAGATTTACTATGAATTCTCCTGTGGTTTATTTAGTTAAAATCATTTTCAGGTCGATCGAGAAATCACCGAGTAACGTATTTCTGGGAATCCGGACAATGCCATGGAGTCGACTCACCAATGTCGTGGACCGGTTTCATGAGATTGGGAAAGAAGACCGGAGAACTGAAACGTGGCAAGGCACTTCTGCAAGTTGTACCTGTCATTAATTTAAGTCTATCATTCACATGCACAATCGTCGCGCCTACGGAAGAGGGCTACCATGTTTTTACTTGACACAACGTGCTCTTTTAACCGTTCTCCTGGAGACACAAGAACTCGACGATGATGTCAAGGCAAAAATTTCTGCTGTTTACCGATGGCCAGTTGGAGGACATCGGTATGGACCATTTCTTCTCCTCTATTTCGAGCGTTTTGGAGAAATTTTCTGAAAGTCAACAGCTAGACTATGGATTCAGTTTTTGACTTTTGTCAGGTGGAAATTGTTCAACGCTAAGCGTCGAGATAGGGAGATTTTCCGATCTTGGGTGAAGGAACACTCTCCTTGGGATACCTCATCGAGCTGTCTACGATCGTTGGCATCAGGTATTGTCGTAGACGACATCGTACACTGTTACGAAGCAGTCGCTCTTGGAGAACATGCCATGACTGAGATGTACTGAAAAACTTTTGGAGAGATGAAACTCTCAAGAAAATATAAAGCCGTCACTCTTCAATCCACGAGTGGTGACGATAAAAGTCAGAGATGAGGTTGTTCCGGTGAACACTACTCAGTTGTTGTGGAGGATCCTCTGCGTTATGCAGAGCACAGAAGAGACTGCAACACATCTGAACCATGAACTTGATCCAAAGCCCCCTGCACTTTTCAAAGACGGTGCAATGAGACGCATGGCCAAGTTCGTAAGCACAGATGACCTCTCCCGGCCACATATAGTCAAATAACCGACTCGTACACAAAATTAAGTGCATTGCAACAGCTTTTAAATTTAACTTTTAATTAAGATCAAAATCTTAACAACTGTCTGCTCATTAGGTACGTCCAGCGACGTTTTTCTGGAAGCTGTATAGTTGTCTTTGATAGCTACCACGAGAGGTTGACCACCAAAGGAGAAACCCAAGAAAGCCATGCATCCAAGAAACTTCCGCTAGATGTGGTCTTCTACACGAGTACTAGTACCTCCACTAAGCAGGACTTGTTGAACAATAGTCGCAACAAGTCAAGACTCATCTCCCTCCTAAAGGAAAAAATTTAGAGAGCAGGAATATAAGTACGCCAGGCTGCAGCTGATGCCGACAGCCTCATCGTTGTCACGGTTATCGAGGAGGATAGAAATCAACATCCGACGTTTGTGGTGGCTAACGACACGGACATTTTAGTCATCCTTGCTGCAAAGGATCGCGAGGGAAGACAAATACAATTATTGATCCCCTACACCTCCAAACTGTTCATCATCAGCGAAATCCATACCACTGTCGGTAAGGCAAGAAACTCCATCCTTTTCGTCCACGCGATCACCACGTCAGAAGTGAAAGTTAGCACGCTGGAAAATGATGACAAATATGTATGGAAGTACGCTTTCGCATTCAACTTTACTACATCGTCACACGACGTTGAAGCGGGGGAAGCTTTTGTAAGAAGAATGTATGGATGGGATGACACCAACGTATCGATCAACGGTCTCAGGGTGAGGACCGCAAATTATTCTTTCCCAGTCCATAACAGGAGATTTTGATTTAGGAGAACTTCCTCCATCTCAAGGTTCATGCAATCATCATTGATACCGCGCCTATCTGCAGGTAACTATTGAGCTTCTGACACAAGCGTTACTGTAGTTGGTTATTGTTATAACCTTTTTTTTCTTAAATTAAGTCCAACTCTGACTGGGAAATGACAAGAACGCGGAAGATTGGGGATGGCGTGTTAGCGGGCAAAGTATTCTTCCCAATTCCAGGGAAAACCTCCCTGCTCGGAGGAGCACTTGAACCTAATATCTTGTGGGTATAAGGGTGACTGCGCAAGCCGGCGATGTGAATGTAGGAAGTCCGGTTTGCAGTTCTCTCAAATGTTGTCGAACTGTTCGGGCAACAGTTGTTCGAACGTTTACATTGAAAGGAACGAAATATAAAAGTAGGTAAACTATAAACATTGCAATCTAAACAGGACTGTAGGATAACAACATAATAATTTAGAGTACTTCTCTCTTGCAGGCTCCACAATAAACTATTTGCAGTTTCATTTTCGACGTGACAGTTAAATACGGTTTTATCCTAGCTACCTTGTTAACTATATAAGTAGTAAATGATTCAAAATCCAAGTTCATCATTAGATACAAATAAGTAATATGGAATTTAGTACTTGATTGCAAGGAAAAGTTGTTAATTATTACATTTAAAAGTATAAACTCACGCAGATTTGACTTTCATGAGCCGTCTAATATTTACACGTTCACTGCGCAGGTATTTTTCGCTATATGGAGATGTGTAGAATAATTATATTAGTTTTTAAATGTCTGTTTTGTCAAAGAATGCGTTCATCGCGCATGTAACAAAATAGTTTTCTCTAGTAATACATATGAATCTTTGAACGTATTTAATACAAACATTTGTATTATATTTATCTCCGCCCCAGTGTCCAATTTGAATTGTACCTGGACCTTAATAGTTTCAAACCTTGTTTTAACAGTGTTTTAACTTCAGCTACATTTACTGATGCTAACTTAATATTTTGGACTGCTAACCTTTGTTCTGGAAGTGCTGCATCTTCTACTTCTTGTACATAGTTCACTCCACGGGCTTTCTTCACTCTGCATAACACTTTGAAGTGATTGAACTTTCCACAATTTAAACATATTTTCCCAATTGCAGGACATTTATTGATGCCATGAACTATTTGACACCTGCTGCATTTAAATTTTCTTTCTTCTGTGTTCACCTGTTGCTTCTTCACTAAGTTAACATTTTTGGACTCCTGTACAATTCTAAACTAATTTTTTGTTTTTAAAGAATTCGACAGCTTTATCTAAATTTAACTTCTCGACCGTTAACAATTTTTCTTACAGATTTTTATCCTTTATCCCCAGAACAATTCTCGCACCATTTCCTCCGGATCTTTAAATTCACAGCTGTGTACTAATTTATTTAACTCTCTTAGAAGATGATCAAATGGCTCCCCATCTTCTTGTCGCTTATTGTAAAACAAGAATCTTTCATGTTCAATATTTATGTTTGGCAATATATATTTATCAAACTCTGCAATTGCTAAATCATATTTTCTATTTCTTCTACTGACAATTTAGAATTATTGGAAATTTCGATGCCTTTTCTACCCATTACATTTTGTAATTTAGCAATTTTGGTTTTGTCACCTTTTTTTGTCATTTTCCGTCGCAATTATATAAATTTAAAATTCTTGCTTGAACATAAAGTTTTCCACAATATTTTCATTAAATTTCTTTTGTTGCGGAAACCTGGACACCATATTTCCTTTGTTCGATACACACCCCGTGCTCACAAACAAAATAGGTTCTTTACGTTTATAATTAACCAGACTCTTCTTTATTTTATGTTTAGAAATTTCTTGTTTGCGCCGACTGCGCCATGTTTATCGTGTTTGTGTTAAATAGAAATTTTATATTTAAGATTTATTTCTTATCTGATGCACATTTTAACAGTAGGTTAAATACAATGAATGTCATGCCACACTACAGTGTTGTCAACTTTTACATTTCTACAACATATGTAGCTATAATCTGATATCTTATTTAATAATGTCACGCGCGGATGAAATTTGTCGTAAAATTTTTTTTTAATATTAGTAGTATAGCTACCGCACTTCTGGAGCACTTTTGATAATAATAATAATACACCTTCCCGTACAGTGCACATCAAGGTCAATGGTTTTCAAGGTCATCGTATACATTACCTGCATCAAGGTCATTGAAGTAACTAGAAAAGTGACTAGACTGGTTTTAAGGTCATTGCCTTCATATTGTCTACATCAAGGTCAATGTTTTTCAAGGTGATCCTACCCATTACCTCTATACATATTCCTCAAGATCATCACATTGTACAAGGTTTTTCAAGGCCACGTTCAGTGTATGTCTTCAAGGCCAGGAAGTGGTCAAGGTCACCAATCAATTCTCCGGTTGAGTGTTAATTTGAAAAAATTTCCAAGGCAGCCCCCAATTCAAGGAAGTCCGTTGACCTCTGTCTCAAGCCCTGAGGTATGATACAGATTGTTGTCTAAGCATGCTTCAAGGTCATCAAGCAACGATTACTATGACCACGCCCCCAAAACAGGTAGACGTTTCCTAAAACAGGTAGCCGTTTCCTAAAAACAGGTACCCGTTTCATATAAACAGGTAGCCGTTTCCTAAAACAGGGGGTCCGTTTCAAAACGGATAGCTGTTTCGCAACCGTTTCCCCCTTACGAGAAGGTGATCTATTGTTCAGGTCGAGTTAATACATCTCAATTCTAAGAAATCAATAACAACGACGATGCATGGTTCAAAGTCTATGCTTATAATTTTCAAGGTAAAAGAACAAAGACGATTCATTGTTCTGGTTGATTTATAAAAATAGATTGTTATCTAAATACACTTCGATTCCGACAAATCAAGAACAAAGGCGATCCATTGTCAGCGATTTAAAGTTTATGTTTACAAGGTTACATGAGAAATGAACAAAGACGATCCATTATTCCGTTATTTTAAAAATAAATTGTTATCTCAATTCTAGGAAATCAAGAACAAAGACGATGCATTGTTCGAAGTCTATGCTTACAATTTTCAAGGTAAAAGAACAAAAGCGATTCATTCTTCTGGTCGAGTTATAAAAATAAATTGTTATCTCAATTCTAGGAAATCAAGAACAAAGACGACGCTTCAAAGTCCATGCTTACAATTTTCAAGGTAAAAGAACATTCTTCTGGTCGAGTTATAAAAAATAAATTGTTATCTCAATTCTGAGAAATCATGAATAATGTATTGTTCAAAGTCTGTGCTTATAATTTTCAAGGTAAATGAATAAAGACGATTCATTGTTCTGGTTGATTTAGAAAAATAGATTCTAAATACATCTCTTTCAAGAACAAAGGCAATCCATTGTCAACGATTTAAAGTTTATGCTTATAAGGTCACACCTCTGCAAAGACGATCCATTATTCAGTTAAAAATAGATTGTTATCTCAATTCTAGGAAATCAAGAGCCCTGAGGTGCATGTTTCAATGCCACGCCCCCTCAAGTGCTCTAAACAGGTAGCCGTTTCCTAAAAACAGGTAGCCGTTTCCTAAAAACAGGTACCCGTTTCCTAAAAACAGGTAGCCGTTTCCTGTAAACAGGTAGCCGTTTCCTAAAACAGGGGGTCCGTTTCCCAAAACAGGTAGCTGTTTCGCAACCGTTTCCCCATGTTCAGGTCGAAAATAGATTCCGCATCTCAATTCCAGGAAATCAAAAAGGGGGGGTCCATTGTTCAAAGTCTATGCTTACAATTTTCAAGGTTAAAGAACAAAGACATTCCATTGTACAGGTTGAGTTATAAAAATAGATTGTTATCTCAATTCTAGGAAATCAATAACAAAGGCGATGCATTGTTCAAAGTCTATGCTTACAATTTTCAAGGCCACATGAAAGAACAAAGACTATCTATTGTTCTAGTTGATTTATAAAAATAGATTCTAAATACATCTCTTTCGAGAATAAAGACGATCCATTATCAATGATTTAAAGTTTATGCTTAGAAGGTCACACCTCTGATAACAAAGACGATCCATTGTTCAGTTAGAAATAGATTGTTATCTCAATTCTAGGAAATCAATAACAAAGACGATGCATTGTCAACGCTTCAAAGTCTATGTTTACAAGGCCACATGAGAGAGCAAGGACGATTCATTGTTTTGGTTGAGTCATAGCTTCTGAAATTCTAGGAAATAAAGAATAAAGGGGGCCCATTGTTCAAAGTCTATGCTTACAATTTGCAAGGTAAAAGAACAAAGACGATTCATTGTTTTGGCTCTGTCGTAGCTTCTAAAATTCCGAGAACAAAGACGATGCATTGTTCAGACTGATTAGGTCATCTAACAAGTAAAATATTTTTTTATAGGACTACCACAATATACAGATAAAAAATCGATCTAAGTATTATGGGATATAGTCACTTTTGTAATACCTCTGCTGGAGCATATCTATTTACTATTTGTTTTTCACATTCAATTTCCTTCAACTGATTCTCGTTTAATGCGGACCACATCATCTTTCCTAATAGGTTCATTATATTGTATACTAGCCATACATTCAGCTTCCCTTAAAAGTCTTCATATCAGGATCTACTTTGAGACATTGTTCGAGACTTATTACAAACCTACGCAAGCCCTGTGGTGCATGCTTCAAGGTAAGCAATGTCACGCCTCCCCAGTGCCCTCAAGTGGTCTAAACAGGTAGACGTTTCCTAAAACAGGGAGCCCGTTTCACAAAACAGGGGGTCCGTTTCCCAAAACAGAGGGTCCGTTTTCCAAAACAGATGGCTGTTTCTCAACACAGGTAACCGTTTCCCACCAAGGTTACACGAGAGAACATAAGCGTTCTGATTCCTAAAAATAGATTGTTATCCAGCTACCACCCCACCTCAATTCTAGGAAATCAAGAACAAAGGGGGTCCATTGTTCAAAGTCTATGCAAGTGATTCATTGTTCTGGTCGAGTTATAAAAATAGATTGTTATCTAAATACCCTTCGATTCTAAGAAATCAAGAACAAAGGCGATCCATTATTTTAGCCAACGCTTCAAAGTCTATGTTTATAATTTTCAAGGTCACATGAGAGAACAAAGACGATCCATTATTCCGTTATTCTAAAAAATAGATTGTTATCTAAATACATCTCAATTCTGGGAAACCAAGAAACGCTTCAAAGTCTATGCTTATAAGGCCACACCCCTGATAACAAAGGCGATTCATTGTTGAGTCATAGCTTCTGAAATTCTGAGAACACAGACGATGCATTGTTCAGACTGATTAGGTCATCTAACAAGTAAAATATTTTTTATAAAACTTTATTAACCACAATATTCATCTATATATACAGATAAAAGATTGATTTAAGTAAATATACATATTATGGCAAATTTGATGTACTTAACATTTTGTAATACCTTTGCTCGATCATATCTATTTTATTTATTATTTGTTTTTCACATTCAATTTCCTTCAACTGATTCTCGTTTAATGTGGTCCACAAGACATCATCATCATCTTTCCTAATAGGTATTTTCATCGCTTCATTATAATGCTTACTAGCCATACATTCGGCTTTCCTTAAAGCCTTCATATCAGGATCTGTGATCCTTTTACTTTGAGACATTATCCGTGACTCATTACAAACCTACATCTCTTAAACTTATATGCAAAACACAAATTAAAATCTTTTAATTATACAGTTACGTAAATTTCAAAGTTAATTCCGAGAATTCCTCCAAGGGCACACCTCTGAGAAAATAACAAAGACGATTCATTGTTCCGACCGAGTTATAAAAATACACCTCAATTCTGAGAAATCAATTTTTAAAGAACAAAAGACGATTCATTGTTTAAGCCGACGCTTCAATGTCTATACTTACAAAATTTCAAGGTCACACTTCTTATAACAAAGGCGATCCATTGTTCTGGTCGAGTTATAATTTCTAAAATAGACAAGGTCACGCCATATTACAATTCAGAGAAATAATTTTCAAGGTCCCAATCCTGTCCGATCCTGTCCATATTTTAACCCCGAATGCAACTGGTACATCTATATAAGGATGAATAATTTTACGGTAAACCTAAAGTGCTGTGAAGAGCAATTAGATATTAGTTAAAGTTATGTGCGGTTTAACTACACATGCGTTCTTGTGCATTTTAAATTCTGAAACTGTGCATATGTTTTGCGGGGTCACGCTACAGAGACGATGATTGTAATAGTTGATGTACAGGGATTCAAAACGGCAAAACATGTATTTACACCCAAAGAGCTAGCAATATACAATGGAAATCAAGCTGCCCATTTTGTGTTCAAACCACCATTTCCTTGGCACCTCTTAGATGTAGAATTTCAACGACAAGCTGTTTGGTTAATCAATAATCATCACTGCATCAAATGGGGATCTGGATATACCTCTACACATCTCTTTCCACATATACTTCGTGAACTAATATCGGTAACAGATGATGTGTACGTTAAAGGGCGAGAAAAAGCCGATTACATTCGAAAACTGTTGAGACAGTCAGTTATAGAAATTGAAGAGCAACCATCTTTACCCAAAATGAAAACAACTTGTTTCTTTCATACACAAACCACCTGTAATTGTGCTTTAACGAATGTACACTTTTTATATAATAACTATGTAAGACAATATCAGTAAAAGGTTCATAAAATGTGTGTGCTTACAAGTAAAGGGGGAAAAGTTTGTAATATTTACAATAAAATGCTATTATTTTAAGTGTATTATTTTATGTAAAAGCCCTCTGATGCAAACTATTTCTCAGGTTATAACCCAGCCTATCCATCTAGGTCAACAAGTCAACTTTTAACATTCCTTGGAGGTAAAATTCTGGGAAACAGCAAATAAGAGTTCCTATTACTGAATTCTAACAATAGAATCAGTTCGTGGAAATAAGAGGGTTGTTGTCTATGCTGAATGTTTATCAAGGTTCCTGTATTGGCTAAACGTTATGCTTATCTGGTTGTTGGAAATTCTTAAGGTCTCCAAGAAATTTTCAAAGACCATATGTCCTACAGGCCGATCTTACCCGACATCATCCGATCGAAATGTAGCCGAAACCTGCAGGACTAATACTAAACGAGTCATGGAAATAAGATGGGGGTCTATGCTAATAAGCGTGGGCTCACATTATGGTCCGCCAGGATGTTCCCCCAAAGACAGATAACCGTTTCCCAAAACAGGGGAGCCGTCACTCAACACAGGTTTCCCCTCCAGAGCCATTAATCATAGCTGAGGCTGACCAATTCTAAACGAATCATGGAAACAAGAAGAATGATGGTGTCTATGCTAATAAGCGTGGGCTCACATTATGGTCCGCCAGGATGTTCCCCCAAATACAGATAACCGTTTCCCAAAACAGGGGAGCCGTCACTCAACACAGGTTTCCCCTCCAGAGCCATTAATCATAGCTGAGGCTGACCAATTCTAAACGAATCATGGAAACAAGAAGAATGATGGGGTCTATGCTAATAAGCGTGGGCTCGTATTATGGTCCGCCAGGATGTTCCCCCAAATACAGATAACCGTTTCCCAAAACAGGGGAGCCGTCACTCAACACAGGTTTCCCCTCCAGAGCCATTAATCATAGCTGAGGCTGACCAATTCTAAACGAGACATGGAAACAAGAAGAATGATGGGGTCTATGCTAATAATCGTGGGCTCATACTATGGTCCTAACCGCCAGGTTGAGGCAGTTCCCCCAAATACAGATAACCGTTTCCCAAAACAGGGGAGCCGCCACTCAACACAGGCTAAACTGAACTAGGTCAAAACTTAAACATCTGGTCATGAGGGGTTAGAAGGTCCAAGTACAATCTGAAAGTAGTTTTATATTATAGAAAAAGCTAATCACTTTTAGGGGTAAAGGGTAGCTTTTCCAATAGGCTTATCATCTAGGAGTGCAATGCTGACCCCGAGAAAAATGATGAATTCTGCACCGCTTTTGAGAAGAAGAAGCTAGAATAGAAAGTAGTGTTGGCAACCATGATTGTTAGGGTTTAAAAGTCCCCATTGTATGTGTGCACAGTAGACTCTTGATTAGCAGCAATGACGAAAGTAGTAGTACGTATGGTAGAAAGTACAGAAAAAGCAGTAAGTGTGGAGGAGCGAGAGAAGAGGTTGGAGACATTAATAAAACAAGTAAAAGAAATAAAACTCGATTTGGAGTGTTATATAGTGAAAACAAAAATGATGAAGCTGCGTATTAGCAATATGTAAAATAGTGTAGTAAAACATGAAATTTTGGGAAGGATGAGTTTAAATACCTATTTTAAGGAAGAAGAAAAGACGCTGCTATGTGTTGTTATAAGTATCTCACAATTGTATTAGGTTTAAGTAACTGTATCATTAAAAAATAAAGACTTTAAAAGTTAAAGAGACGGTTTTCGGTATTCTCTTCTCGCATAATGGTTCCTTATTAGCTCTGCATATCTAGGCACGGTTCGATATCGACCTTTATAGAAATCTCCCATAAGGAAATGGAACCTCTACCGTACGTTGGGCTTTAAAGATGTGAAATTGACCTATATACAACGTATAAAAGAAGATTTATTGGAAAAGATCAATGACAGTAAAATGATCCCTAAATAAAAAGCAATTTACTGCAGATCGTTACTGTTTTTAATCATTAAATGGCGTTTATACATATGTGAACTAAAATTTATTAGTAAAGCGTTATAATGAAAAATACAATGACTTTCCTTTGTATAAGGGAGATTTAAATTGATTTTTTTTTTGCAAGAACCTAAAAAATTAAATGTCAGCCCTATTCCTTAATTGGCTACCCTTGGAATTAAAAGAGTAAACAGTGACAGCTTGCAGTATAGAAATGGAGTTAATTTGATGTAATTTTTATATAAAAGGTTAAGAAAATCGATTTAATGTTGCAGAACGAAGGAGACCTGATCGTTTTTTATATGAATAGTTTTTATTGTGTGTGTTAGGCGTTAGAATGGGTTTTCATTGTTTTAAAGGGGATACAAAGGCTTGCATTCATATGTAATTCTTAAAAAATGTACCTTAAGTTCACATCTCTGAGAAAAGAACAAAGGCGATTCATTGTTTTGGTCGAGTTATAAAAATAGATTGTTATCCAGCTACCCCCACCATTTCAGGTCTGAGAAATCAAGAACAAAGGCGATCCATTATTCAAAGTCTATGCTTTCAAGGTCACATCTCTAATAACAAATGCGATCCATTGTTCAGTCATAATTGCTAAAAAATAGATTGTTATCTAAATACCCCAATCATTTCAGGCTCAATTCTAGGAAATCAAGGACAAAAAAGGATCCATTGCCGACGCTTCAAGGTCAAAGTTGTATTGCCCAAGGCCATCATACACATTGCCTACGTATATTCCTCAAGGTTACACAGCATTTCTTGGCTGAGATAAGATATTAATTCTTATAAACCAATTCTCAGGAGTACTAAATAAAATTTTCAAGGCGTGGGGGGATTCTACCTTTCAGGGTCACCAATTCTTGGCTGAGTCAAACAATTAGAAGACATTAGACTGAGCAAAGAAACAACTCAGCAACTGCTAACTACATTACAAAACCTAGAAGTGTAACATCTATATACTTACATCTCATTTTATTCTATTTAAAAGGTTGCGAAATTTTATTGATGGTCTAGAGATATGTAGTTAGGATAAATAATATAGAATAAACATTTTTTATTAATATAAACATATATTGTTATACACATTCCTTTACTAAAACACACAGCTCTTTATCCACCTTTAAGTTTCTTTGACCTTATGTTGATATCACCTTTCTACATCCAAACATTTAGTGTGATCTTGCTTAGGTGGAACCTAAGGACTGGTAAATTAAGTAAATTAATCTTACTCTTAATTTTATGATCCTACCTAGTATATCTAATTTTTACAAATTCATGCAGCAGATAAATAAAAGTTTTCAGGATATTTTTATTTCAATAACAAGTAAAATTCTAAGCATACCAGGACAGTAACTAAATTGTCCTACCTGTATGATTAGGTTAGATGAATGACATATATTAGTAATAGGGTAGTTGAAAAGAATGAAAATATTCTTAAGCTTGAAAGCAACTAAAATGTTATCTCATACGATTTTAAAATAGGCAGAGGGTAATCTATAAAAGTTAATATGGCCACCGGTTAGGGGGATAGGAATTATATTATCCATTTATTATTGTTATTAATTATATGAATTCGGAATGATACAACTGAATGAATTTTAGTAGTCTTAAGAGGATGCTTTCCTACTGCAATTATAGCAAAAGGGGGCTATAATTATTATTTTTTTATTAATTACTATTAGTTCGGAATGATGAATAGGTTAAATTAATTTAATTTTTGTGTGATGTGTATAAAGAAAATATGTTATATTCAGCAACATTTGAGAAACACGTAATGGATGAACATTCGCATTAAACATAACATTATATACATATAATTCTGATAACGTTAACAGAAAATCACTACCAAGTACATCACCTGTATGAATGCAAGCCTATTGTATCCCCTTTAAAACAATGAAAACCCATTCTAACGCCTAACACACACAATAAAAACTATTCATATATAAAAACGATCAGGTCTCCTTCGTTCTGCAACATTAAATCGATTTTCTTAACCTTTTATATAAAAATTACATCAAATTAACTCCATTTCTATACTGCAAGCTGTCACTGTTTACTCTTTTAATTCCAAGGGTAGTCAATTTAGGAATAGGGCCGAAATTTAATTTTTTTTTTAGGTTCTTGCAAAAAAATCAATTCAAATCTCCCTTATACAAAGGAAAGTCATTGTATTTTTTCATTATAACGCTTTACTAATAAATTTTAGTTCACATATGCATAAACGCCATTTAATGATTAAAAACAGTAACGATCTGCAGTAAATTGCTTTTTATTTAGGGATCATTTTACTGTCATTGATCTTTTCCAATAAATCTTCTTTTATACGTTGTATATAGGTCAATTTCACATCTTTAAAGCCCAACGTACGGTAGAGGTTCCATTTCCTTATGGGAGATTTCTATAAAGGTCGATATCGAACCGTGCCTAGATATGCAGAGCTAATAAGGAACCATTATGCGAGAAGAGAATACCGAAAACCGTCTCTTTAACTTTTAAAGTCTTTATTTTTTAATGATACAGTTACTTAAACCTAATACAATTGTGAGATACTTATAACAACACATAGCAGCGTCTTTTCTTCTTCTTAAAATAGGTATTTAAACTCATCCTTCCCAAAATTTCATGTTTTACTACACTATTTTACATATTGCTAATACGCAGCTTCATCATTTTGTTTTCACTATATAACACTCCAAATCGAGTTTTATTTCTTTTACTTGTTTTATTAATGTCTCCAACCTCTTCTTTCGCTCCTCCACACTTACTGCTTTTCTGTACTTTCTACCATACTACTACTTTCGTCATTGCTGCTAATCAAGAGTCTACTGTGCACACATACAATGGGGACTTTAAACCCTAACAATCATGGTTGCCAACACTACTTTCTATTCTAGCTTCTTCTTCTCAAAAGCGGTGCAGAATTCATCATTTTCTCGGGGTCAGCATTGCACTCTAGATGATAAGCCTATTGGAAAAGCTACCCTTTACCCTAAAAGTGATTAGCTTTTCTATAATATAAAACTACTTTCAGATTGTACTTGGACCTTCTAACCCCTCATGACCAGATGTTTAAGTTTTGACCTAGGTTCAGTTTAGCCTGTGTTGAGTGACAGCTCCCTGTTTTGGGAAACGGTTATCTGTATTTGGAAACTGCCTCAACCTGGCGGTTAGGACCATAATGAGCCCACGTTATTAGCATAGACCCTATCATTCTTCTTGTTTCCATGTCTCGTTTAGAATTGGTCAGCCTCAGCTATGATTAATGGCTCTGGAGGGGAAACCTGTGTTGAGTGACGGCTCCCCTGTTTTGGGAAACGGTTATCTGTATTTGGGGGAACATCCTGGCGGACCATAATGTGAGCCCACGCTTATTAGCATAGACACCATCATTCTTCTTGTTTCCATGATTCGTTTAGAATTGGTCAGCCTCAGCTATGATTAATGGCTCTGGAGGAAACCTGTGTTAGTGACAGGCTCCCTGTTTTGGGAAACGGTTATCTGTCTTTGGGGAACATCCTGGCGGACCATAATGTGAGCCCACTTATTAGCATAGACCCCATCTTATTTCCATGACTCGTTTAGTATTAGTCCTGCAGGTTTCGGCTACATTTCGATCGGATGATGTCGGGTAAGATCGGCCTGTAGGACATATGGTCTTTGAAAATTTCTTGGAGACCTTAGAATTTCCAACAACCAGATAAGCATAACGTTTAGCCAATACAGGAACCTTGATAAACATTCAGCATAGACAACAACCCTCTTGTTTCCACGAACTGATTCTATTGTTAGAATTCAGTAATAGGAACTCTTATTTGCTGTTTCCAGAATTTTACCTCAAGGAATGTTAAAAGTTGACTTGTTGACCTAGATGGATAGGCTTGGTTATAACCTGAGAAATAGTTTGCATCAGAGGGCTTTTACAATAATACCCTTAAAATAATAGCATTTTATTGTAAATATTACAAACTTTTCCCCTTGTAAGTCACACATTTTATGAACCTTTTACTGATATTGTCTTACATAGTTATTATTATACAAAAGTGTACATTCGTTAAAGCACAATTACAGGTGGTTTGTATGAAAGAAACAAGTTGTTTTCATTTTGGGTAAAGATGGTTGCTCTTCAATTTCTATAACTGACTGTCTCAACAGTTTTCGAATGTAATCGGCTTTTTCTCGCCCTTTAACGTACACATCATCTGTTACCGATATTAGTTCACGAAGTATATGTGGAAAGATGTGTGAGGTATATGCAGATCCCCATTTGATGCAGTGATGATTATTGATTAACCAAACAGCTTGTCGTTGAAATTCTACATCTAAGAGGTGCCAAGGAAATGGTGGTTTGAACACAAAATGGGCAGCTTGATTTCCATTGTATATTGCTAGCTCTTTGGGTGTAAATACATGTTTTGCCGTTTTGAATCCTGTACATCAACTATTACAATCATCGTCTCTGTAGCGTGACCCCGCAAAACATATGCACAGTTTCAGAATTTAAAATGCACAAGAACGCATGTGTAGTTAAACCGCACATAACTTTAACTAATATCTAATTGCTCTTCACAGCACTTTAGGTTTACCGTAAAATTATTCATCCTTATATAGATGTACCAGTTGCATTCGGGGTTAAAATATGGACAGGATCGGACAGGATTGGGACCTTGAAAATTATTTCTCTGAATTGTAATATGGCGTGACCTTGTCTATTTTTAGAAATTATAACTCGACCAGAACAATGGATCGCCTTTGTTATAAGAAGTGTGACCTTGAAATTTTGTAAGTATAGACATTGAAGCGTCGGCTTAAAGAATGAATCGTCTTTTGTTCTTTAAAAAAATTGATTTCTCAGAATTGAGGTGTATTTTTATAACTCGGTCGGAACAATGAATCGTCTTTGTTATTTTCTCAGAGGTGTGCCCTTGGGAGGAATTCTCGGAATTAACTTTGAAATTTACGTAACTGTATAATTAAAAGATTTTAATTTGTGTTTTTGCATATAAGTTTAAGAGATGTAGGTTTGTAATGAGTCACGGATAATGTCTCAAAGTAAAGGATCACAGATCCTGATATGAAGGCTTTAAGGAAAGCCGAATGTATGGCTAGTAAGCATTATAATGAAGCGATGAAAATACCTATTAGGAAAGATGATGATGATGTCTTGTGGACCACATTAAACGAGAATCAGTTGAAGGAAATTGAATGTGAAAACAAATAATAAATAAAATAGATATGATCCAGCAAAGGTATTACAAAATGTTAAGTACATCAAATTTGCCATAATATGTATATTTACTTAAATCAATCTTTTATCTGTATATATAGATGAATATTGTGGTTAATAAAGTTTTATAAAAAATATTTTACTTGTTAGATGACCTAATCAGTCTGAACAATGCATCGTCTGTGTTCTCAGAATTTCAGAAGCTGACTCAACAATGAATCGCCTTTGTTATCAGGGTGTGAGCCTTATAAGCATAGACTTTGAAGCGTTTCTTGGCTTCCCAGAATTGAGATGTATTTAGATAACAATCTATTTTTAGAATAACGGAATAATGGATCGTCTTTGTTCTCTCATGTGACCTTGAAAATTATAAACATAGACTTTGAAGCGTTGGCTAAAATAATGGATCGCCTTTGTTCTTGATTTCTTAGAATCGAAGGGTATTTAGATAACAATCTATTTTATAACTCGACCAGAACAATGAATCACTTGCATAGACTTTGAACAATGGACCCCTTTGTTCTTGATTTCCTAGAATTGAGGTGGGGTAGCTGGATAACAATCTATTTTTAGGAATCAGAACGCTTATGTTCTCTCGTGTAACCTTGGTGAAACGGTTACCTGTGTTGAGAAACAGCCATCTGTTTTGGAAAACGGACCCTCTGTTTTGAAACGGACCCCTGTTTTGTGAAACGGGCCTCCTGTTTTAGGAAACGTCTACCTGTTTAGACCACTTGAGGGCACTGGGAGGCGTGACATTGTTACTTGAAGCTATGCCACAGGGCTTGCGTAGGTTTGTAATAAGTCTCGAACAATGTCTCAAAGTAGATCCTGATATGAAGACTTTTAAGGAAGCTGAATGTATGGCTAGTATACAATATAATGAACCTATTAGGAAAGATGATGGTCCGCATTAAACGAGAATCAGTTGAAGGAAATTGAATGTGAAAACAAATAGTAAATAGATATGCTCCAGCAGAGGTATTACAAAAGTGGCTATATCCCATAACACTTAAATCGATTTTTATCTGTATATTGTGGTAGTCTTATAAAAAAATATTTTACTTGTTAGATGACCTAATCAGTCTGAACAATGCATCGTCTTTGTTCTCGGAATTTTAGAAGCTACGACAGAGCCAAAACAATGAATCGTCTTTGTTCTTTTACCTTGCAAATTGTAAGCATAGACTTTGAACAATGGGCCCCCTTTATTCTTGATTTCCTAGAATTTCAGAAGCTATGACTCAACCAAAACAATGAATCGTCCTTGTTCTCTCATGTGGCCTTGTAAACATAGACTTTGAAGCGTTGACAATGCATCGTCTTTGTTATTGATTTCCTAGAATTGAGATAACAATCTATTTTTATAACTCAACCTGTACAATGGAATGTCTTTGTTCTTTAACCTTGAAAATTGTAAGCATAGACTTTGAACAATGGACCCCCCCTTTTTGATTTCCTGGAATTGAGATGCCTACCTGTTTTGGGAAACGGACCCCCTGTTTTAGGAAACGGCTACCTGTTTACAGGAAACGGCTACCTGTTTTTAGGAAACGGGTACCTGTTTTTAGGAAACGGCTACCTGTTTTTAGGAAACGGCTACCTGTTTAGAGCACTTGAGGGGGCGTGGCATTGAAACATGCACCTCAGGGCTCTTGATTTCCTAGAATTGAGATAACAATCTATTTTTAACTGAACAATGGATCGTCTTTGCAGAGGTGTGACCTTATAAGCATAAACTTTAAATCGTTGACAATGGTTTGCCTTTGTTCTTGAAAGAGATGTATTTAGAATCTATTTTTCTAAATCAACCAGAACAATGAATCGTCTTTATTCATTTACCTTGAAAATTATAAGCACAGACTTTGAACAATACATTATTCATGATTTCTCAGAATTGAGATAACAATTTATTTTTTATAACTCGACCAGAAGAATGTTCTTTTACCTTGAAAATTGTAAGCATGGACTTTGAAGCGTCGTCTTTGTTCTTGATTTCCTAGAATTGAGATAACAATTTATTTTTATAACTCGACCAGAAGAATGAATCGCTTTTGTTCTTTTACCTTGAAAATTGTAAGCATAGACTTCGAACAATGCATCGTCTTTGTTCTTGATTTCCTAGAATTGAGATAACAATTTATTTTTAAAATAACGGAATAATGGATCGTCTTTGTTCATTTCTCATGTAACCTTGTAAACATAAACTTTAAATCGCTGACAATGGATCGCCTTTGTTCTTGATTTGTCGGAATCGAAGTGTATTTAGATAACAATCTATTTTTATAAATCAACCAGAACAATGAATCGTCTTTGTTCTTTTACCTTGAAAATTATAAGCATAGACTTTGAACCATGCATCGTCTTTGTTATTGATTTCTTAGAATTGAGATGTATTAACTCGACCTGAACAATAGATCACCTTCTCGTAAGGGGGAAACGGTTGCGAAACAGCTATCCGTTTTGGGAAACGGACCCCCTGTTTTAGGAAACGGCTACCTGTTTATATGAAACGGGTACCTGTTTTTAGGAAACGGCTACCTGTTTTAGGAAACGTCTACCTGTTTTGGGGGCGTGGTCATAGTAATCGTTGCTTGATGACCTTGAAGCATGCTTAGACAACAATCTGTATCATACCTCAGGGCTTGAGACAGAGGTCAACGGACTTCCTTGAATTGGGGGGCGTGCCCTTGGAAATTTTTTCAAATTAACACTCAACCGGAGAATTGATTGGTGACCTTGACCACTTCCTGGCCTTGAAGACATACACTGAACGTGGCCTTGAAAAACCTTGTACAATGTGATGATCTTGAGGAATATGTATAGAGGTAATGGGTAGGATCACCTTGAAAAAACATTGACCTTGATGTAGACAATATGAAGGGGGCGCCAATGACCTTAAAAACCAGTCTAGTCACTTTTCTAGTTACTTCAATGACCTTGATGCAGGTAATGTATACGATGACCTTGAAAACCATTGACCTTGATGTGCACTGTACGGGAAGGTGTATTATTATTATTATTATCAAAAGTGCTCCAGAAGTGCGGTAGCTATACTACTAATATTAGGATATTTGAATATTACATGTAGAAACTAATGTAATTAATGTTAAGTTACAGGGAATTTTTATTTTAAAGTTTGTTATCGCAGTTTCCATACAGGGAATTGAATTTCATGGTAGTTGAAGAGAGTTTTTAAGAAACACATTGTTACGGTAAAAATGTTCACTAGGACAAGGTAAAAGATAAACCTAATTTTTGCACGGCTAGCTCGGCGTACGGGTGAGGGTCTATTGGGACAAAGTCGAAATCGGGAAAATGTCACAATAGGTTCCGGTAGGCGCCAGGATATTCTAAAAGAACACACCAGGGTGTTTTAAAATGCGAATTAAACGACGGTACGTAGTGGCCCGAATACCCAACTTACCACACTTACCAAATCGTAATGCTCGTAGCTCCAGGTCTCCGCAATACTGCTTCACCTGAAAGGCTTCAAAATCTGCACCTTAATCTGATCAACTTACCACCGTGCAGCAATATTCAAATTCAATACAAATCTCTAATGTTCCCCTTATGTTAAATTACTCCCTTAAACAAATCAACATAACACATACCAACTGACTTCAATTCGGTTACAACTCTTTTCTAAACTTGTAAATTACGTTACTTTAACTTAATCTGGCAACAAAACAAAACAAAAAGAACCCAAACTCCAACTTCTCTCAATAGAACTCGGCGAGCTTTTCTATTTGAGCCATAGATCATCACCCTTTGTCAAGGCTTAATATTAAAATAATTACTCCAAAATAGTAACTAAGATAAACATCTATTAATTCAAAATAAAACAATTAAAATTTAAACATGTCAATTTGGATATAATGGTAATCGTATCTTCTTAACTTTTACCTCATTGAATTCTGGCCAGTAGCAAAACTATCTTAAGCTAAATTGCATTCAAAGAAATTCTATAAACTTGAATTTCGTCAGCACGTAAATCTTATATAAACTGAATAATGAAGGTAAGATTTTATTTACCTCCCTGCATAAAATATTAATGGTATCAAGAACACCTTAAATAGCTACTAAACAGACAAAGGAAACTGTCCGAGAACGTTAACAAAATGAAACACTAAATTAAAAAAATTGCTTCTAACACGTTCCTTCGTTAACACACATGACATAAAATATTCCATATAAAACACAATCAAATTTTATTCTCACAAGTCGCAAGATCAACAAACAGAATATAAATTAGGTTACCTAGGTCACACAGGCAAATAGGAGATGATCCTTGCTCGGCGAAAGCGTCGTGTACGACTCGTGCAGCCCACGGTCCACGATGTTACTGCTTGTCGACGACACGAAGCTGCCTTACTCCAGGTCTCTACCACGTATTCAACTTGTTTGTTTTTTTTAAATTAATTTAGAATAATGCCTCGTAACTTATTGAAGCAGCATTAACTAGCTTAAATCACTTTAATAATTTCTTTTAACTCGAGGTTGTTAAGGTTCGACAAACAAAAGAAAACACTCAACAAATCGTTTTACACAGCTTACATTAATAGATTTAATTACGAACAGAACAATCCTAAACAGTATGTGTGTGGTTGGGCGATCGTCCACTACGTTCACTTAAATCTTAGGAAAGGGGTTCTCTAATTATATCTCGTTACTAACGAAAATTCAATAGTCCTCAGGTTCGCACTACAAAAAAATACGAATCAAATTTCTGCCATAAACGCACTCGAAGATGCCGTTCTTCTCCAATAAACTAACTTGAAGAGCGAGCCCGGTTGAAATGTTACTTCACAAAAAATATTCCAAACTTGGTTATAATCGACTAATCTTTCAAGTCTTCAACGCTCCTTAACTAAATTTCACTAGGAGCTCGCACAATGATGAAACCCAAATTCCGCTAATTCAAACGACTTCACTTACACGCACGACTTCACGCGTCAAAAGCTTAGGACCGAGTCCTCTTCCATTCAAAATTACTTTCTCGCCATATTAAAAAAACGTTCCCCTACATACAAATTCATTCAAACAAACCAATCAACCATTTTAATTTTAAAATTTCTACCCCCCTCAATATACGATGATCTCTCGACTTAAGGCGAAGAAACTGCCACGTTTGCATTTTCCTTCGACCCGATACAGAGATGTTATTGCAAAGGTACAACCAATCGCCCACCCATATTACTTAAATGAATGAAAACCAACATTCCGACTCTCCAATTGTTCCTCTACACGAATGCGACAGTACGGCACCAATGCGATAACAACGCTTCTTTGTAATGAAACTAGGCAACAAAACTAAACGAATTTATCTTAATAAAACTCCACATATGATTCGGGCAATAAACTGAAGATTGTACTTAAAATTCCAAAAAAACTACACTGACTTTTCTTAATGAAATTACGTAACTACACCAAAAAAAAATACGAAATCCCTTAATGCACATTACACATTCCTTTACATACAGCGTGACCCATTCAAGCAAAACATTCATTATCTACAGTAAGCTTTTAAACCAAAAAAAAATATTCGGAATCTAACTAAGTGAATAAAATTACAAACAAAATTACCCAATACGTATACAGGGTGTTCAAAATACCCTGACAACATCTGCCGGTTTAAATTTATTTGTGTTATCGTGGTTGATAACGAAAGGTTCAGTCGCGGTTAAATGGCATACTTTCAAGTTTACCAGTTCATTTATGGATCGAGTTATTATAGGGGAAGTTATAGAAAATTTAAGTAACAGGGTTTGTTTTGAAAAGGTAAAGTTTTCGTGTCCATTGAAGAGGAATGGTGCTTTTCTCATTTTTGGAGTAAAATCGCGCTTTAGCAGATTGTAATATCTTAGAGGTTGGTAAATTTATTTGTGCATCAAGAAAGAACATCCGCACGCACAGCTGTTCAGGCAGATAAAGGGTTGCTGTAAATAGATATCGCTATAACACATTTTGTGTATGTAAAAGCTAAAAAGAACGTAAATGTAAATGTAAATAAATGTGTATGTGTATATTAAGCCAGGTGAAGCGGTTATTAAATCACACCCTTTGCTTAAATACTTTCCCCGCTAAATTCGTATTCGAAATTGACGACAGAAAAGTTACCCCATTTAACGTTCAAAAACATTAAAAATGCATAACTCCTAAATAAAAATATCACGGAAATGTGAAAAGCGACTATTTAGCAGCTTAAAACAGCATTCGTAAAACTTCCTAAAAATATCGTACGACACAATGTATAATCGCCTTTAAAGCATTCGCAACGTTAAAGCCGCTTTGTTTCGCGTCGTGGCCTGTTGCTCATGCTTTAAAGCCTCGGTTATGGATTAGTGTCATAATACACTATTTTTGCGTAGATTTGTTTCGGTAATTTTTTGCATATCTGCTTTTATGGTAAGTTAACTACTGGAGAAAAAAGAGAAATTCGCATACAAATTATTGAAATTCGCGGTATTTTGTGACTTCTGGCTGCACCGGAAATGAAGAAACCTTCAAACAAGTTAATTACGACTAGTGCGTTCTTCTGATTATCATTTGTAACTTTTCCGAGCATTTTAGACCAATCGTTTTCAAGCAGTATCAATTCCAGGATTCCAGGTCCTGGAAATCCAGGAAGCGGCTGCTGGAAAAATGGGGAGGTTTGATACGTTGTTCATACCATCATATTGAGCAAATGTTGTGATTTCCGGCTTTACAAACATTTGTTTAAGGTAAAAACCTGAAATTGCTAGACAAATTGTGTTGTGCCTTCGTGCTGCTTTAAAGGTTATCCAAACCAAGTCTGAGATACCAGGGTTGAGATATTCTTTTCCAAACGAATGGGAACGCAGCGACTGTGGATTCTGTCGTTTGGTAGAGATCCTGAAAATTTTAAAATAAACAACGGTATACTTACAACACATGACCTCCGTTAGTTATTGTTTGGGTGAATTGTGTATGTAAAACATAAAAAAACCATTGAAATCATTTCTTTAGATTTGAAACCAAATTTAAAATAATTCTTGCCATGCATAAGTACACACTATAGTAATGATTCATTTGCTAATGTATGCAAGAGATGTGAATTATTTAGGCCCAGTTTTTCATCAAGGTTTACTCGAGGATTGTCACCATAATTTCCGTTATGCTAACAATGGTAGACATAGGACAACTCTTAGTCCGGGTTCCCACTGATGGAAAGGTGTGACTGGCATAGTCCTTTCCAGATATCATACTGTCTACGCCATCACAACTGTCTGCATTGGCATTCCATACATATACTCAGTGACATGTAAATTGCAACACCAAGAAGGGGTAGGAATTTTTTGACCAAACGTGGCAGAAACGTTTAACTACTAAAAGGTAGCAATTGATTAAAACTTCAAAGAAAAAGAACAGAATATCAACATAATGGGTTGGTCCTCCCTGTTGGTTACACACTCGTCGTGGCATCGATTCTAGCAGATGGTCGATGTCCTCTCGAGGTATTGTGTCCCAAGTAACCTGTAATTCGTGCTGTAGAGCTTGCAGCGTCTGCGGATAATGCTGCAAGATTCTTAGTCTTCTCCCTATAATGTCCCAAATATGCTCGATGGGCGAAAGGTCGGGAGATCTGGGCGGAAATGGCAAGAGATTAACATTATCCTCTGCAAATCGGTCCAAAGAATTGCTTGCGTTCACTCACCTTCTACGCACGTGAGAAAAAATAGTTGCATACTCTTGAACCCTTTATTAAAATTGGCAAGTCGTCAATTTGACATTGATAGTTTCAATCGACAGTAGCTCCCCCACCGTTTCATCTCATTACTGTCTCCTTCTTTTGTTATTACTTACCGCTTAAAGTAAACCCGTAGAATCATTCACATTTCAACATTTAAAGAAAATCGGTATGTTACAAACTAATTGTGAATAAATACATATACACTACTATTAAGAATTTCAATTTCAAAAGTAACACTTGAAGAAATGCTCCTGAAAAGGTGGTGACTATAAATGACTATCCTTAAACCCAGCACAAAGTATGTATTTTGTTCTGCTGAATAATTTACTTTTATATAAACAAAGATGTCGTTGTATGTACAGTAGAATTGTTAAAAAAATGCCATAACGTCTACGCAAAAGTCCCGCCTAACAATCTTATATAGTATCTTGTTATCCCATTTTTGAGAATTTATAATGAACTTTTTTCATAGTGATTGAGCAGAAATTCAACAGGAATACATGAGAATCGTAAAGGGTTTCGAACAGCACATGGAAAGCGTATTACAGAATATACAGAATATCAATTTGCTTGAGGACACAGCACCAAACCGGATCAAAGAAATATTAGCTAAGATATACAGAAGTAGAGAATATCAATTTGCTTGAAGATGCAGTGCCAAACCGGATCAAAGCAATATTAGCTAAGGCGTTTACAGAGTGACCAATAAGGTTACTGTAAGATCCTTAAAACTATAAACGATTGGTTTGATATTTTGAATTGTTCAAATAGCTGCAGTGATCGCTCAATATGTAACGTTTTTGGCGAGAATATGCCGAGTCAACTGCAAATTTTAAGTTATGTGTCATGTTTAATGGGGGACATGAGAATTGGCAATCACCAACAGTTAATAGCGTGTCAGAAAGCAGTTATTCAAACTAACCAAGCCCTAATAGAATTGCAGTGTTACTTGCAGGAGAGATATGATATGAAATCGGTTTTTGACTGCATCGCTTAATGTGGATTTTGTCAAAGCTTAATTAATTAATGAAATTTGCTTTATCTTTATGGGTTTTACTCTATTAGTGCGTTTCGACGGATATATACATTGAATTCGCGTTCACCAGGTATGGCATTACTCATTATGCTCATTCTTAGTTATTTCAACAATTCGCATTCCTGCATGCTCTTATGTGAACACTGATAAGAAATTTATATTTATTCTTCTCTCTACAGCCTGATTAGCTCAGGACCTTCGTGAATTTTGAAAATAAATATTTTCGTATTTTTCTGTACTAATGAGAATGTTAACCAACAAATTCGTACACATTTTCTTATAGGGTTATTAATAAACACTTTAGTGCATTTCTTTTCTCTACAACATGATTAAATTCAGGACCTTTGAGGGGATATAGTCGACCCACATACCTACTATCGCTTGGGTAGATTCTAATCACCTGCTATTCGACTGCCTAATTACGCCTTTATGAAGCCTTCATTTGTCGCTGTGTCCATACCTGCGGAGGCTGTTTTAAGTTAAGTGTTAAAATTTCTTTATTTAAATAGTATTAAGAACTACATTGTAAAGAGCCCACGTCGTACAATCATAAAATACCGTTCAACTACATTGATATTAATGATTTTGTTTTGCACGGTGTAATTGCGTTATATTTACAACTGCCTCGTGTTCCTAATTTTTGATTTTACTAAAAAAATTGTTTGTCAAAATAAAAACAAAAAGGGGTCTTTATAACCTTTTGTGAGTGATCACTGTCTTACCAACATAAAATATGTATTTGGCTAATTAGAATACGTTTACAGACGAGGAATCAGCGCCACTATGTATAAATTTTTGTAATAATTCATATCGGTAAGATTTATTATTTAATCAGGTGTTTTATTAATCTTATTTAGTGTCTTGCCAAATTAACTTTTTTTACCTAGTACCATTGAGTAATGATGTAGTAAAGAGACGCAAACTTACCGGGAGTTTTGTCGATAGCAAATTGGGCTAAGAATTAGGCAGCGCGAGTATCATGTGTCGTCACTGCCGTGACCGTGTAGTGAAAGACGGTCACGTGATACTCGCGCCGCTTAGTTCTCGGTGCAATTTTCTATCGACAAAACTCCCCGTAACATTGCGGCTCTTACTAATCATTACTCAATGCTAGTACCTTTGCTTACCTAGTAGCTTGAAGACAAGACCGTATTTATTTCAAAATTTGTTTTTCAATTCTAAACTTGATACTAAAACTTGAGTTAATTTTTCTTTTACAATTGAGGGCCATAAATCTCTTGTTTATTTTCTTTCAATTTGGTAAATATAACTATCTAGTTAACCTTCATTGTGGTTTACTGACTATTGTATGTTCTAGTTGCTATTATACCTATGTAATTGTGTACTCTTTCTTACAGCTTCTCTTGCCCTTTTGTAGTTTATGGGCCATCTTATCTTAAACTACCTGGCGCCTTAGGTCTCTATGCTATTCAGTCACACCATCCACCCATCCAGTGCACAACCGCTTTAGCGATCCAGAAATCAGCTGAGATAGGCTTATATCTTACTTTCTATCTGTAGCGTATTTCAGGCTAAGTTCAAAAATCATTTTGAACACGTTACAAAATGTTGAGGATATTACGTTTTTTTCAACAGCAGTTGTTCTTTGCCTAGTTCAAACTAGGACATACATAGGGCTAAGAGCGACAATTTTGGCGATTAGTGAAACAGAACCGAGCAGAAAAAAAAACAGAAAAGTTAAGTAATAATCAATGTTGAGATCTGTTAAATATTTTCTTATGTTGATATCAATTATACGTGGTGATTCATAAAAGGGTCCCCACTTCTGAGGTGAATAACTTCTATGATATAGTGAAGATATAATCTGAAATTACCAGCCTCGGAGAAATTAGGCCCCACAGTAGATAACCCTTCAACACATTTTTGTTTGTAACTCTTGAATATCTGCAATTCCAGAATGCTATTTGTCTTTTGTTTCTAAAGAGTTATCAGACAGAGTTATCTGAAGATACTTTTGATTTGATTTTAATTTGGAGTCGCTAAACCAAAGTAATAATAATACCAGTAATGGTTTAAAGTGACGTAACCCCGATTATTATTGCCTTACCGCTTAACTCAACGCTAAAATTTACTATTAATAAAGCCTGCAAGTACTTATAGCCATTTGCATCAACTTTAGTTTACATTAAACTACGTTTAAATTCTATAGCAGCAATTCTTCTCACAATCGTATCCATGGTGTTTACTCTCGAATTACTTTGACTTAGCGTTGGTACAAACCGGTGTTAGTTCTTTTTTAATTTTTCTTCCATTTACGTCGACTTATTGTATTCAGGGCTGCATATACTATCAAAAGAATTTAAAAATTAAGGAAACGAGCCTTTAAACCACTTTATGGTTTTTGCAACGAGGGTTAAAGTATGCAGAGACGGTCTCTTTTCATATTAGTAGAACCGGGACACTACTTTCACTTTTTATCTTGGGAATTCCCAAGGCCGCCCACTTGGTGGTCGTATTTTTGACCTTGAGGAAGTTTTTTACCTTGAGAAAGTTGTTTACTTTGGGAAACTGGTTTACCTTGGGAAACTGGTTTACCTTGAGAAACTGGTTTACCTTGAAAAAGTTGTTTATCTTGAGAAAGTTGTTTACCCTGAGGTTTACCTTAAGAAAGTTGTTTACCTTGAGAAAGTGGTTGACCTTGAGAAAGTCGTTTACCTTGAGAAAGTTGTTAACCTTGGAGTTGATCTTGGATCTGGGCTTGCGCGGGAAATTTGCAAATTTGATAAGGGGACTCTAATGCTATCTCATAAGACAGGTCTTGGGAGCTTGCGTTAGGTCTGTTCCCCTCCCCTTGGCTGGAAATAGTATTCTGATAAGGGGCCTTAATGCTAATTTGTAAGACAGCTATAAGAACTTGTGTTAGGCCTGCGCCCCGTTGTCGTGGTCCTTGTTGGATCTATTTGTAGCGCCACCAAGTGGTGTACAGACAAATGAAAATTTCTGCAATAAAGGTAGCGCCATCTAGCGATATATTTTAAAAGTTCATACAGATCCTTGTTATTGTTATGGCGAAAAAATTTTTTTGAATTCTAATAAGAGGTCTCTAACACTAACTTATATTAGGAACTTGCTCTCATGCCTTGGAGTTTAGATTTATAAACATGTCCCTAGGGAAGATATTAGAGTGTAGTTACGGAAACATTTTTTTTCGAGTTATGACCGGTATGCCATATCATATTTCACATCTTACCAAAAACATACAAACACGAAAACACGCTAACGCGAAAACATACAAACACACTAACGCAAAAATACGCAAACACGAAAACACGCAAGCACAAAAACACAAGAACGTACAAACGAAAACATGCAAACCAAAACACGCAAACGCAAAAACATACAATCACGAAAACACACTAACGCAAAAACACGAAAACATGCAAACACGCTAACGCAAAAACACGCAAACACGATAACGCGAAAACACGCAAACGAAAACTCGCAAACGCAAAAACATACAAACACGAAAAGACGCTAGCGCAAAAACACGAAAACACGCTAACTCGAAAACACACAAACACTAAAACATGCAAACACGATAACGCGAAAGCACGCTAATACGAAACCGCCTAAACACGAAAACACATAAACGAAAACACGCAAGCGCAAACACGCAAACGAAAACTCGCAAAGCTGCAGACATGAATGAAGGCAGGGAGTTGGAGACTGTAAATAAATAATTTTTCTTTATATGCCTTTATTTATTCCTGACATCCAAACGGTACAGTTTCAAAGTTTTCAATCCTTCGGCGTGTAGAGTAACTTATTCTATACATACTGTTTGGATTCAGGCCTAGTTAATACATTGTAACATCTGCCTCTAACTATTTTCCTATCATTATATACAAACAGAGATTCTTTACTATTACTAAGCACCACATTTTTTATCGATTCAAAGTTTATATCACGAGCGTTTTTGATGTTTAAGGTGATGCCCTTCAGTTTACACGTTGATTTAAGTGATTTATCACTGGTTGAAAACACATTATAGCTGTAGTTTTTCGTTACTGCACCAACAAATTCGGCTATATAACTTCTTTTACCGTACGCTTCCACCTCGCCGGCCATCTGTCCAAGGAAATTTCCACAGGTTGGATTCCAGGCGTCGGGTTTCGTCACAAATATGACACTGTATCTTAACAGAGAACACGGCGGTCTAGTTTTTCCAGATAACTATATAGTTCTAAACGTGCATGAGCGGCGGTTGACACGTTAATAGTTTTTAGAGGTTCACCTTCGCCCTCAGGTCTATCCCAATTTACAATAACTACATTATCATTGATAGGAATAATGGATTATACCTGAACCAGAGGATCCGTAAACAATTTGAAAAAGTCCTTTGGCTCGGATACAATACTACTCTGGGTTAAATTTTTACGTTGACCAAACTTACCCCAAAAAGAATGTAACATTAGTTTGGCCATATATCTTAATCCGGGATTTTTCTTAATGTTATTTTCGTCTAGTTGAATCCCCTCTTTATCGTAATATCCTGTTATGCACTGCACCTTCTCGATTTCTGTCGTACAATGGCTGGGCCACCTGGAACATTCCTGTTTGAGTTTTAGGAAATTATCGATGTAACCTCTAAACAGTCCATCCTGTTTCGTGATTTTGTCATATGTGGTTACCTCATACTCCCAAATCTCAAAAAGTCCAAAACTTTATAGTTTTTAGAGATAGCCTCACGCAATTCGTCCGGTACAAACGTTCCAACGAAACTGCGCTAGGTTTCACTATGCCCGCATCCCCCTTCATTTAGATCAGCGCCACAAGCCCTACATAACAAAAACATCAACTTGCCATGAATTTTTAGAGGTAAAACTGGTTGATAGAGATTAGAAGGCGGTAGTATTCGACATTTAACTAAACCCTCCACCGTGTCCAATGAAATGCTCTTACAATCTAAACCTACGTGAATTTTCGGATGACCTACGGAATATTTACAGTATTTATTTATATAAGCGTATAATGAGCACATGTCATAATACATTATTTTCTCGCTAATACCGCCATACTTATGGTAGAGTTTGATAGCATTAGTGCGACCGCCGTAAAAAGCGTCTCGTGGATTTAAAGGTTCGTCATCTCGACCACCTAGATTCTGTAGGAATGCTCTTAATTCATCGTTAGCAAGTATTTGTTTTTTAAAATCGCATTCACGTATCTCCACTAGATTATAGCCGCGCTCGCGTAGAAATCGGAATCTCGTCGCAGTGTTCAAGAATGTATTTACATCCAGATTTGGGTCAATACTGGCTTGGTTGGGGAAACATTCCTCGCAACCGTGCCAATAGCATCCGAGAAACTCGTAGAGTATTTGATTCAGTGCAATAACCTTCGACCTTAATACCTTCAGGTGTTCTAAACTCGCGAGCTTTTCCTGCATGCTGTATGGTTACTTGCTGTGCATGTTTTACCCACTGTATAGCGGCTCTCGACTGTTTGTCGGTACGTCTACAACCGCTTTTTGGAATGAGCCCGATTGTGTTCGTTTTGAGGGAAAGCCTACGAAACACTTTATTACAGGCACTAGCAATTGTGATTGACTCCTCAAACGGATCGAGTTTATTTTGGGTCGTGAAGGTCGACCAGAAACTAATGCAACCTTTAATGAGAATCTTAACATCCATCAGACAATACTTCACAATCTCTTCACTCATCTTAAAGACATAATTACTTTGGGCCGTGTGCCACTCTAAAAGTTTTGACGATCTTTCGCCGACATCTGATCTGCGTAATAATATTCAAGTTGAAGAGAAATGGGAAACATTCCTTGGACTCGGAAAAATTGAAGGTTTTCTGAATTTCCGAGAGTGATGATGGAATGAAACTAAGGAGTCAATAAACCTGATATCGTCGCATTGAGTGGATATTAGTTTTAGACCGTTACAGATGACTTTGGGTCTCCATCGGTTATTATTAGCTAGCATGCATCTAAGCACAAAATAACCATCGTGCCCCTTCATGTTATGTGCAATGCATGTAACTTTAAATTTTCGCGCTTTCTCGGCAACATACGGCAGGAACGTTTCAACGGGATCTTCCCTGAAAATGTGCACTCTTTCGCTACACTTCGGACATCGCTCATCCAAATTGTCAGTGCATTGGGTGCGAACAGAGCAAACATTTGCGGCCACATATAGATTGAGCTCATGAAGAAATCATTCGTCCCCTCACACACCTTTTCCTGCATGCATTCCAAGTCCTAAAAGATAAACATAGATGATTTACCATCACCGGTGTCACTTCGAGTCTTGTTAACGGGCATATAGCAAAGATATCCAATAGGTTTGTGGTCCTTGCACGTGGGACAATGACTGTATCCGAATCTATGTTTACCCTTTACTTCAGTGGTTTTAAGAGACTTTAAACATCTACGTCACATAGTTCAGTGTCTTTGTGGTTTCTAAAACATTTATGCCCATAAAAATCTCTCTTACAATCATTGGAAACACATTTCGGATTTTGAATGGGAATTGGAGGCTTTTGATGGAAGGACACTGATACATACACTTCATATGCTGATTTTTGTCATTACAACGTTTCCTACACTGTTCGTAGTAATAACCCCAGGTAAACTCCGATGTGAGGCTGGTAATTACGTTATAATGCTCGTCTTCTAGTAACAAATTTAAAACAACTCTACCCGATTCCCTGGTACCCTCAAAATAAACCGAATCACCTATTCGCGAATTATAAACTACAATGGTATATGAAGTTAAATGATTTTGAAATGATTAAATGTGCTCGTAACTACCACCCTGACTAAGGTCTACACTAATGTTTTGCCAAAGCTGCATAGCTCGCTCTTGAAGTAAAGGGTAACCTATTTCCATGTTATGACGCAATGTATCGTTACTTCTAAACGCTATTGTTAAGACTAGAGCACGAGCTAAACAATTGTTTTCGTTGATTGTTGTCGGTACAACAGTAATACCATGTTTTTTAGCCTTACAAAAGTCTACAAAGTTTAGCCCTGGAAAATGACAAATGAATTCATAGCCAACAGGTACAGTGACTCTATCCACATTTAAAACCAACAATTCGCTCGAGGAAAAGCTAGCATTGCTCTGCATTACCTTTTCCAGTAGTGACATTATCACCCTCACTGACAATTGGTCAACTCTTCTAAATGATACGCCAATTAGTTTGTCTGGGAAATTTGGGTTTCTTGATGTGATACCGACACGGTCTGACGGAGCTTCACTCTTCACAATATATGTATGCAGTTCCTCGAATGCACTCTAGAAAAAGATATGCGTTAAATAACATTTAGGAAACGAAATATTTCTTTACCTGCAGCCATGTTAAGGGATTATCCTTTCACGTCTCGTCATTAAAGGCAAATCGCAGCGATTTACATGTAGTGTTGAATTCTTCTATAAATTTACTGTTTGATTCGCTAATTATATGTATACGATTCATTTGGATAGAGCAAGGTCCAGCCTCTTGTTGTTGCTGGGTTGATAGGCCTGAGCCCGATTGGTCCTGCCCCTGTAACGTACTAATTCACTAAGCGAAACAATAGAAAATTAAAAGACGCACCTTTATCATATCCTCCACTGCAGAAGTTCCCATCACTTCTTCATCGTTGCCATAAAACACTTCCTCCATGTTTACTTGAGCTGTAAAAAAATTATTAAAAACTTAAAAAATAAAAACAGATATATCTTACACTCCACCAACTCTCCGTATAGCCACCACAAAATTATCGTACTCTTCCAGCGAATCAATAGTATCATTATCAAACACCACCTTATGATTAATCGTATTGTTTGCCTTTATCAATAGTTCAGCTGTTAATACTACCCCATCACAGAACAGACCGAGAGTCTGGTTAGGTGTTAAAAATTCCGTAACGATGATAACGTAATGCTCTTCAGAACAGAACTAAATTAACTAAACTCAGATGTACGTATTTATAATATTTTCCCCAAGGCCGAATTAAGTGAATGAAAATTCACAAGCCTGACTCCTAGGCCAGGTCCATGGCTAACTTCAAGATCCCGATGAAGGTGAATTTTCGCAGGGCAAAATCAATTAAAGCATGTTATTGCCGTAAGCAAACTAATTATGTAACTGAATTACTGGTTCTATTTTAATAACTACTATGTGAAATAATTTAAACTATGTATAAATAAATTTTCGTATATAGGCAAAAGGTCATAATCTATAGGTGGGAATTAAAAGAAATGTAATAATGATTATGCAGTCTCTTTCATAATAAACTCTGCCAAAAATAAAATCATGCTGTAAAACAAGAAACAGTTATCCATGTTAGAATGACGTTTAAATTTTATATCAGATAGAAATTATTTAATAGACAAAATACATGTTAACTTAAAACTCCACACATCACCACTTCTATAAGATATCGGTGATATAGTTTAGCTTTTTTCATTCATTCATATTTAATTAATTTCAGGCTTACCGTGTGTTATATTAATAGACATGTTAATTAAAAAAAAAATACCAAGGTCGACCGCTTCTATAAATTAATAAATAATAATACAGGGTCGGTTAAAAAAAATGCATCCATTACAAAGCATGAATCTTTTTAAAATATTCCATTACACGAGACTCATCTGATTTCCTGCTTATTTTTAGATGAAGCTTCACAGTTTTTTCTTACTTGTTTGACATATTTACAGAGGCCTGTTATGCTATCCAATGAATATTTTTCGAGATACCACTTGTACGTGAATCTTGTATGTATGGAATGTTTGTTTTACGAAATCGTACATTTACTATTTGTAAACAGCAGAAGTAATTAATAACGTATTAAGTAACCTACAGAATGGAAATTAAAAGACATGTAATAGTTTTAATATCAATTATGCAACCCCTTTTATAATAAATAAATGCGTAACGAAAAATAAACCACGTTGTAAAAACAAAAACAATTATTATTGCACGAGTGATTCTTTAAACTTCATGGTAGATAGACTTAAACACCGTAAAATTTAAAAATAAATACCAAGGCCATCTGATTCTAGCAATGATACGATTTAATCATTTTCATCCATATTTAATTTTTACCTGTAATAATTTTAATAAAATTTTTTAGGATAATTATGCAATCTCTTTTATAATAATAACCTCACAACGAAAAATAAAATTACGTTGTAAAACAAAAACAGAATGATATTTAAACTTCGTGTTAGGTAGACGAACACTTTGTTAACTTAAGTCATCTGCTTCTATAAGATATCTATAATGTAGTTTAGCTAGTTTTATTTATGTTTAATTATTTTCATTAGCCTTACCGTGCATTATATTGATACACATAACATACATGTTAACTTAACAACGCTAAGGTCGACCGGTTCTATAAAAATCTATAACACAAGGTCATCTCAAAATCTCATCCATTGCAATGCATGAATCATCCGTTTTATTCTGTAGGTGACTTTATTTACAATCTCGATGTCATTATTCAGATATTGAAAAATTTGAGCTAACGCTTAAAATTCAGACTTAAAGACTGCATAGAACATAATCGATATGTTTAAGGTCTTAATAATAAATATTAATAATAATAATAATAAACATATATTAAATAACATCTTTTATTATGAAAAATCACTTGTCATCATCTTTACATGTCTTATCTATTAATTCTTCTCTCCCTATTATTAGAATACAATTTTTATGACAGGGGGGCCCTTATTAGAATACAAATTCAAATTCCCAGTGCAAGGCCAACTCCGATGTCAACCACTTTCTCAAGGTCAACCAGGTTCTTAAAGTAAACCAGTTTCTCAAAGTAAACAACTTTCTCGAGGTAAACAACTTTCTCAAAGTAAACAACTTTTCTGAAGGTAAACAACACAACAGTGAAAGTAGTGTCCCGGTTCTACCCATATTCAAGTTCGCAATCAATATTAATTTCACCCTTAGTGTGAAATAGTTATCTAAAGTCTTTTATTTTTTCATTTGGTCACCTTTTATTACTTGCCCAACGTTCCCTTATATATTCCGTGTAGTTAAAAAATATCTTGAAAGCGTACCGGTGCCTTCAAAGTCGGTACTATGGTCATTACACTCCACCAGGATATACTTCCTCTGATGTGCGCTTACACTTCCGGTATAATTGCGAAAACCATTTTTAATATTTTGACCATTTGTCATTTTACTAATAAATACAGTTTTTATCTTTACTTTCTCATTTTATTCACGATGGATATTAATAAATATTCAAAATCATGCTTGTATTTAAAGATGTTAAATATCATTACAAATTGCTTACCCCATGTTACAATAACTTTTTCCTTTCACTTAGGATTAAATATAACGATCGAATATTATATAGAAAATATACTGGATCATACAGCATGACTACGAAAAGTACACCTTATTTAACTAGCAAGCTCACGTATGCAACTAAAAAATTGAAACTAAAATGGTAAGTATCGTACTAGCAATTATCCACAAAACGTCCGCTGTCCTTCATTCATAATATGCCCAACCGTTTACATAACGCTCCTTACAGTCTAGCTTAATATCAAATGATTTACGAATTCCGTTAATCCAGAAGTCACCGTTAAACAAAGTTAAGATTGTGGGAACCTATCGATGAAAATCACGTCTCTAGACGGTTATTATCTATCACAAATCAGTACCTAATTATAAAGCTAATAGCATTAATTTTGTCATAATGCAGTAGATTACCAATAAGGCACGTCGCCAGTAAAGATCAAATTCACTAAATTATTTGCACTAGTATATATACACTTCCAGTGGAAATGGCCCAAATGACTATTCACTCCATTTAATGTAATTCATACCGATTAAAAACCTAAACCAGCGTTTACAACTACATTCCGCCGCTATCGACAACTAAACATGAGTATTATCTACCGTATACCGTCATTATCCCGATGCCAAATTAATCCACCAACACCGATCTACGGTCAGGAAAAGCTCGGCCTTTTCTTAGTCGAACAACGAGGGATGTGTAACAAGACATGTTTCGTTACAAAATGTGATCCTCTTCTAATTCTAAAGAAAAAAAAACTCCTTTTCTTTATTCCAAAAATTAAAAATCTGAAAGTAGGGAACTCCCCGTATGTGAATAACACCTCTATTGAAGCAGGACAGATTATGAAATATGAGATAAATATTTATTGTCAATGAAAGCATAATTTGAATACGATAAAAGCTGACTACCTCTAAATTCTTTGTTATTTTCAACTATACAATCGTAATTTGATTCGGTTACGATATAATTAATGATCTTTGAGTTTTTAGTTTAGCTTTGAGTTAATTACAAAAGTTGAATACGGCATTCCGCGTTGCCAACGTTGCTAGAAATAGGTTCAATTAAATTACCTTTCCGTGTACAGTTTCTTGTTCATTTTTAATTTAAATAAACTGTTTACATTAGATTCACACCAATACGGAATTTCGTGCAGTTTTTGTTTTGTCACATTAAATTAATTTCCTCCATGTTCCTTAATGATTAGAGTCAAGAAATAATCAATTTTGAACCCCTCCTGTCATTGTTGCAAGAGCCGTTGAAATATTTTTAACATAGTAGTTTCATTGTTAACCTTCGACTACGATAGACTAACGTGCAATGCTTACGTCACATCAATAGTTATATTTTCTCCTACGCGCTTATATAACCAGAATCTGCCTCGGGGTCTCCGGAGCTTGGGCTCCACCCTGCCAACCGTCTCTACTCAACTTGATCACCTCCTGCCTAGTTCCGACCTGCTACCGTTGCATGTAAGCGTTTAACCGATCACCATAATAATATATACACAGATGGAAACGCTGGGCAGGGAAGTGAGCTCGGAACCATTACCTTCTACAGTCGCAGAAGCAGGAAGTTTAGTTTGTCAGCGAATGATGAAGTGTCTCTAGAAGGAGCAGGAATTGGTCCAAGAGTCGGAGAGTTCTGTTTGAAACCCCTCAGGTCCAGTTTACGATCATTATTTTGCATAAAATAAACCCCTATATGAATTCCGGTTTCCGGAGTGCAACACGGAGTTTTTCCTGTTTCAAAAATATTTTACGAATACCACATAAAAAATCAAGTTTATTTTTGGGTATACCCCAGAAGGAAATATGTCACGTGTCTGCTTTTTTCTGATTGATAATACCTGAATTTAGTAAAACCCAGTATTATCCAATCCTCTATATTCAATAGTAAATGTAAGTATTTATGCAAAGAATAGTTCTCCTGCTTCAGGTATTTCATGGAATTAAGACACCGCCCAAATCTGGTAGAATGTACTGAAATAATATAAATTCTCTTGTTTATCCTCTGCATAGATATCTGCCAATGAAACACTTAGTAAGTACACTGTTAATTCTGATCAACCTTCATTATGAAAACACCCGTTAAATTTACAACGTGAAGGTAAATGGTTTTCCTTAGTTAAATCCTGTTTATTATAAACCACTTGTGTTAGACTTACTTTAATTAAAGTTTCTTGTTTTGTCTTAATTAAGGTCCCTTGTCTAGTACATATACAGTCAACGCTAGTTAACTTTAAGAGTATATTTAACTACGGCATTGCATTGTCAACTGTTTTATGAACTCTATTTAAGAACGTGATCATAATCAGTATGTCAAAATTCGTGATTACATTGTTGAATACGTTGTTAAGTTAACAAATTTGTTTTATAAAGCAATTCGTCGAGTTAGTTAACTACAATGAAGATTAATTCCACTTACACCTGTGATTAACTAAGATAAATACTAAAGTGACATTGAAACAGAAAATTAACTAAAGGTAAGTTCTATTTATTGCATTGGAAGGATAAGCTGCTTCTTATTAATACAAAAATTGTAGATGTCATTGTCAAGATCAAATTCACTTTCTGAAGATATCTTCTGATGAAGAACTAAGGGTTCGTCGTCCACGCCACTTCTTTAGTTGTAAAGATGCTTTCTCTTTATATGATGAAACTGAATTTAAGTCCAGATATAGACTAATAAGGTCACATTTATGGAACTGCTTCATCTTGTTGGTGGTGCTGTGAAGCCGACCACCAAACAAACGAAATCGTGCTATTAGTGCCGAGTTACAGTTTTTAATAACACTTCGATTGTTCGCAACAGGAAATTTTCAATAGTAATATTCCAAGGGCAGTGATAAATACGAAATAATTTTGACAGCTTCCGAAAGCATGTTGTTATGGTAACATCCCGACACCGAAGGCAGCGGAGTGTTACATAATAGCTACATGTTTGATCTCACTTCGCGGTTCTGCTTATAGATTTTTGATTACGGAAGAAGGGATAAAATTAATTATTATTTTAACTACATCGGAGCATTTTTCTGCAACATAATTAAACAAAATAGAGAATTATTTTGCGGATTTTTTGTAGAGACTTCCTGTATCTTTACAAAGTAGCTTAAAGAAGTGTTGGTTCTATGAACGTTCGAAGTATATTCGTACAATAGTCACCAAATACAATTCGATTGTATAAAAAAGGAATACGGTAGTTGTGTGTGTACCCAAAGTGCTGGCCAATTTAAAGGCTGTTAGCAAATAAAGGATTACGCCCCACCGATTAAATGGACTACATATTACACAGACAGAAAACGGATTAAATGACCTCTATTGTAAGAATTAGCTATAAGGCTTATTGACGAATACGAGCACGATCACCTTTTTAAGATAATTTTCTTTCTTTGCCTTGACGATTATTCACTTAAGTTAAAATATAAAAAAAGGTAATCGAGCTTTTTGTGTATGTTTAGTTCCAAGATTTGGGGATTTTTTAATTAGGGCTATTTGGTGGTTTCGACTACGGATGTGTAAATATTTATCCACAGTATATGCACAGAGTGTTTAAATTATTTCGTTGTTTATTTGTGATATTGACTTGACTGGTTACATATTTTTAATAAATGAAAGTAATCTTTCCCTTATTTTATTTTGGAGAAGAAGGATCGATCTAACATCTTGCATTGGCCAGATCGTTCACAAAATTTCAGTAAACATTTGGAAAGTAAAGCAGAACATTAGTAACAAAATCCTGAATTTTGATTTAGTATTTCCATAAAGTAGAACGTTATATTTGAAATGATAAAGCGTAAATATAGTTATGAATGTCTAACTACGATCACTAAAGTTGGTATTATATTTTAATGAAATATAAAGAGACCACTACTGAGGAAAGCACTAATCATACTAACGTTGAGTTATTTAGCAATTAACGAGTAGTTTTCATTGAGATAACGAATATCATTAAATTGTTTCGTTTATTCATTTTGTGTTAGAGGTTTTCCTAATTTGCGCAATCACTATTTATTTAATTTTAAAGTTCATTAACCGTTCAAGATTTAAACTGGTAGATATATGAGGGACATTTTAAAAACTACATAAGTTAACGTTTCATTTTTATGAATTGGAGTTTCCATTCATACAGGGTGTGTTCAGTAAGTTGTAACGACCCGTGTATTACTAAATTTTCTGAAATTTTGAGTTAATTTGTTTGAAAGTGTGTTTGACTTTGAGAAGTTAGTGTACGAGTTTACTAAGTAGGCTTCAATCCGGTTTTCCACAATCAAACAGGATTAATTTACCATCTCGCCTAAGACGATTTGTTTTAACAAAATTTAAGATTGTGGTGGCGTAAAGAGACATCTTTTCTGGACTGAGCTGTATAAGTTGTGAATTTATGGTAAGTGCAAGGTGTTTGAGCTTTTTATTTAATCATTTTACTCCCTATCTCGACCCCGCCCATTTCCACTGTAGCTGGCTTGGAAACCCGCTTACTTATGCAAGCATACGCGACGCCTAGTACGGATTGCACGTGTAACAGTGCATGCAGGACTATCTTGGTTATCTTCGATCTTCGTGTTTTGTGACAGAATTTGGATAAAATAAAAGGTGACTAGATAAAATTTTCACTTTAGAAGTTAAGACATTACCACAAAAATCCCTAAATCACTCATTCTTTAAAAAACTCGTGGGTACGCCACTCGTTTTTTTAAACTTGAATGCGTGCTTCAAGATTCGTCTTATTTTTTTTATTTTTTTTTTTATGATTGTGGACCTGAACAGGTTAAATAAGGCCTATCGTGCTAAAGCACGCAGGAACACTTAGGAGGATGGATAGAGGGATAATGAATTGCCAATAGATGCCTATGAACAGCTACCTTAAGTTTTCTCATATTATAAAAGTTGTTTTTTAATATACTATTTTACAACGCGAAACAAACTTGATGGCGTCCTTAGCTGACGATGTAGTTAACTATGCTTTTATAAAACCGACCGATAGGGTGTCTTGAACTAATATGAGAATCTTGTTGTAAAGCTTTTTATTCCGCAGGTAAGAATATCAAAGAGGTAAATTAATCTTGATCAGGTTTATTAGGGAAAGTCCCTATCATTTTTCATCCTTTCTCTTAATAAAAGCCCAATCGTTAGTCTACACACCAACGATCAAAGAAATTGCTATGCATAATCCAGCATACGTTCTGAGTATTTTATAATAAATAGTTTTCGGTTAACAATTATATATTCTGCAATGGCTAATATTGTGCATAATTTCATTATAATTAAGCTAACCCCGTTAAGATAATTCCATAATTAGTAATCAGCATTTCTATCCTGTAAACATTAGAAATGATTCAGTAATTAAAAATAGTTCTAACTCTGTAAGTAAAGAACATATACGGAAGAATCTGCATTGGAAAGATAATTTCTTTAATAATTATTTACCGTTTCTTTGTGTGATTTATAAATTTTCTCTCAGTAACTGGCCAACTATGGCCTAGAAAATCAACAATGACCTTCTCGGCCGCTTATCTATCCAAATGCTATCCAAGCCCTTGCCGCCGGATTGTATTTTGTAATGTATATTTGTTTCTTTTGAATTGTATTTTTGTTTTTGTTGGAATTAGAATATCTGGTGGTAAAACACGACCTTCCAACCTACAAAATGTAAGTTAAAAGGAATGAGATAATTTTAGTAACATTTTTTTTAGGATAATTATGCAACCTCCACTATAATAGGCTCATTACGAAAATAGCCAACATTGTAAAAACAAAATAGACATCTAGATGCTGACTTAAAAAAAATCCCTAATCCGCTTCTATAAAAATATTGATAATACAGTTAAACAATTTGTATGATATTTATTTAATTTTTACAATGATTTCGTTTTATATTAAGAAACTTTATAAAGAAAAGTTATGCAAAATTAAATTTTCTTCAAAAAATTTGTCTATATTTTCTTATAAAATTAATCATTATTCAGATATTGAAAAAATATTAAATAACACTTAAATTCTACCTTAGGAGTTTTTTTGCATCGTATCAAAACCTTGCATAGAACATAATTAATCTGTATGCTTAAGTCCTATATACATGTATTTTTATATCTTTGAAATATACAGATGTTTCAGAAATATTTGATTAAAATCAAAAACAGCTTCTAATGAACCCCTCCTTTCCGCCGCTGAATTTTTCACAAAATCTAATCAGCTCCAGGAGAAACGCAAACAAGCTTAAACAAAAATTTTTAAATACGTGCGTGTCTTCGTTCTGGAGTTAACGTGAGTACTAGCATGCATACGCACGCACGTAAGCACGCACAAATTGACAAACACACAGGCACAGACAGGCACAGACACAGACACAGACACACAGACACACAGACACACAGGCACACAGACACACAGACACACAGACACACAGACACACAGACACACAGACACACAGACACACAGACATACAGACACACACACACACACACACACACACACACACACACACACAGCGCGCACGCACGCACGCACGGTAATCTGCTTCCAGTAGAAGGTAGCAGTACTGAGCATCTAGATTGTCGCTCGAGACTCCCGGCTAGTTTGAGTCAACCTCCAAATATTATTTTGTTTCTTTAATTAAGAAAGCCTTTAAAAAATTTTCTTATTTCTTTGCATAGGTAGCTAGAGCGAAACATAATGTAAAAGCGACACATAATTATGACGCGAATTGTTGGGCACATTGAAAATTCAAATTAGTTGCATGCATTAATTTTAGTGGATTAACATAAAATGTTACCAATCTATCTTGTTGACAATGCGAAGCAAACACAATTTTAGCGTATAAATCATTAATATTCTTTATAAAATATCGAACAGATTCTAAATAATTACCAAAACAATGATTTGTGCCTTTAGTACAAAAAATCATGCATCGGGACAAGGAAGAAACTTGCCGCAATCTTCCGAGTCACGAAAATGCATTTTTGTTGTACGAATAAAACATAATTTTTTTTCCAGCCACTTTTACATGTATTTGCAGTTCACTTCGTATTTGGGACCCCTTTTTCAATGCTATTATAGGCAAAATTTTCGGAACGAGGAAGAAAGCTGCTGGACGACGCGAAAATACACGACACGAAGATTATGTTCAATATCAGTACTTATTTATCAAAGTTAATATGTGGCAAGCTCAAATTACTTTTTTGTACTAGGGAAAAAAGTAAATTACTTTTTCTACAGTTGCCATGGAGACACTGAAGAGTCCCCATATCAGACACTTTTGGTACGAAATATTGTCACAATATAGCGTCTTATTTACGTGGATGGAGAAAAAACAATTTTATTATATTCGAAAATTTCAGGCCTCTTTTTTATGGCCAATTCAATGTTGTTATTACGAAACGTTACTATGGTAACGAAAAAAATTTCTGGAAATTTTTTTCTTACAGGGTACCCTAGGTGAAACTACATTGGAATTTTTTTTGACAGTTAAGAAATCCATAAATATTAAAATCCATAAATGTCATATGCTTATGAAAAAAAAATAGAAAATCCAAATTAAATACCATATTTGCTTAAGTTTACAGAATATAAATACTTGCCAAATTTTAAATGATCTTCGAATTCTTCTAGTACATTCCCTCAAGTTTGGCGAAATTTGGCCAAAAGTTGTAAAATGAGCGAATAAGTCGATTTTGCGGTAGTAAAAAAAAGGCGATTGCATAACCTTCTATACCTAATATACCCAGTGATATGGAAATTGCAACACCAAGAAGGGTTTGTTGTACCAATCTTCACAGAAACGTTTAACTACTAAAAGGTAACAATTGATTAAAATTACATTCATATGGATCAAGTGATAATGGCTTATCAGACAGTTCGTTCAGTTTTTTTGAACAATATTGTCAGGTGTATATTGTGCGAGATTGTGTTCAGTTCTTTATTGTTTTTTCTTGTGAGTGTTTGCTTTGAGGGTGTGATTATGCTAGAGTGCGCTAACGTGGAAATTACCGCTAATTAAGCGAATTCGACCGAGGTCGTATTGCTGGTTTGCGCGGTGGTTTTTTGTTTAGAGCAATCGCAAATCGCCTAAACCGGAACCAAACAACCATCATGCGCTGCTATCAGGCATGGAGAGTCAAGAACGCTGCAGAAGAGGAACCGGAGGGCGAAGAAGAACACGTGAGGTGCAGGACCGCCATCTTCAACTTATGGCAACAAGGGACCGATTATCAAGCATCAGATCAATTGCCGATCAATGGTTAGTTAACTAAAGCCGTCCTGTAACCCTTCGAATGGTTTACTGCAGAATCAAAGCTTTTGGCTTACAATCCTATCGGCCACATCTTGTGTTACCACTAACGGTTCAACATCGACGGCAACGTTTGGAGTGGTGTAGGTTACGACTGCACTAGAACCAACAGTGGCATAGGGTGGTGTTCACTGATGAATACCGATTCTGGGGATGCATGATGGACGTATGAGCGTCAGACGAAGACGTGTGGAACGTCGAAATGTTGAATTTTCAGTTGCGAGACATGTGCACCAATCCTTAGGGATTATGGTATGGGGTGCTGTAACTCATGGGAGTAGGTCTCGTTTGGTATTCATCCGAGGCAATATGAACGCCCAACGATATGTGGATGAGGTATTAGATTCTGTTGTGGTCTGCTCGCTTTGGGTTGATTGTAATACGCATCAACCATATTTTGATGATGTTCTACGTCTAAGTGTGAATAGGTCTGGATTGACTGACTATTAGCGTGACCAGTAATTTTACTCAGCTGATTTAAGCCAATAAATTACGGTATTTTTGTCAACTAGGCAGTATTTACACCATCCCTTGGACTTTGGCTTGTTCCACATTGGATTGGACAACCAGTTAGTTTGAATATAATTTGCTCTTTTCTCCATCACGTTTTTGAATAAACAGACCGGACACATTGGAGGTCTATCAGAATTCCTTATTAACCATTTGCTAAGTTTTCTCGATTCACCCTGTGTAGTTTCAGAGATTTGGTTATATTCTATACGACCTGTTGAATTTCCCAAGTTGCCTGTTTCTTCTCTAAAAAAGTCAATTCAAGCGGAATATCCTCCCCCCCCCCTCTGCATGCTAGCTTATGCGATACAATTTTCATCCCAAATGTCAATAATTTTCTTATATTCATCGCCCGTTATAGCGGCGGCGCTAGCTTTTCTTATTGAAGGGTCAATTTGCAATTTTCTTTGCTTAACATCCTGAGGAGCTTTTACTATAGTAAATTCAATATGACAAAATGGATTTAACGTAATTTTATATTTTTCGTAACACATTTCTTGCAGCTGCTTCGCTATAGAGTCCCACATCACTTTCAGACCCGTCTCATTTTAGTTTCCACCATTTTTTCTTTTTCATGTTAAAGACGTGTGTGTGTGTGTGTGTGTGTGTGTGTGTGTGTGTGTGTTGTGTGTGTGTGTGTTTGTGTGTGTGTGTGTGTGTGTGTGTGTGTGTGTGTGTGTGTGTGTGTGTGTGCGTGTGCGCGTGCGCGTGCGTGTGCCTGTGTGCCTGTGTGTCTGTGTGTCTGTGTGTCTGTGTGTCTGTGTGTCTGCGTGTCTGTGTATCTGTGTGTCTGTGTGTCTGTGTCTGTGTGTCTGTGTGTTTGTGTGTCTGTGTGTCTGTGTGTCTGTGTTTCTGTGTGTCTGTGTGAGTGTGCTGCGGACAGGGGGGTTTATGAGGGTCAGATTTTGGTTCTTATTAATTATTTCTAAAACAGCTTCATACCTCAAAGGTATGAAAATACCCAGATATAGAACTTAAACATGTCGATTAATTATGTTCTTTGCAAATTTTTGATACGAGGAATAATTTAGCGGTAAAAAACTGCCCAAGTACAATGTAAGTAGTTGGAATTAAATTGAAATTAAAATTACAAAGAACGTTCTGCATTGTGCTTTTCATTGTTAATACTTCAATTATTGATAAAGATATCTCTTTGTTAGATTTAACTGGGTTATTTCTTGATGTAATGTTTGGATTTGTGAATGCTTCTATCATTTTAAAATTGAAGTTTTTCACAACTTTACACTTACATCATAACTCGATTAAATTTTGTTAAATGTGTTTTTGGCTGGCAAATTTCATTGTTAGCTTTCGCCGTAGAGAGTGTTCTGGTTTGTCATCTTTGAGGCAGTTTAACAATATTTAATTTTAATGACCTAGTTATTCTTTACTACAATTTTATAGTTGGCTTATACGTTTCTCAAACTGTTATATTAATAGCAGGCTTATGTTTATGTTTGAATTTTTCAAATTTGACAAAATTGTTTACTACATCTTTAACAATTTTAACTAACATTACTACTGACGAAGATAACTGTAAGTGTTATCGAAACGTTTAGATTGTATAATTTAAAGTACACCATTAAAAATCCCAAAAAGATAAGTATTTTATAATGTAAGTGTTGGTTCAAATTTTTTCAATATGCGAATAACGATTCATTTTATTAGAAAGACTGTAGACATATATTTTAAAGAAAATTTATTTTTACATAGCTTTTCTCCATAAAGTTTTTTAATATAATGATAGAACATTATTTATTATTTGCTCTATGATATAATGCAAGCTAATTATTATAGGTTTTTGTTATGAACTAATAAGTTCAAAGGTAAATATGTAGTTAAAAATTATTGTTAATAATATTAAATACATAAATAAAAAGTTTACCTCGAGTGGGGTTTGAACCTACGACCTGTGCTTTGCTAGAGTACCGCGCCAACCAACTGCGCCATCAAGGTTCAAGCCCCAATCGATGTAATTTTTTGTCTTTATGTATGTAGAACTGATGTAAAGTCTAAATATGATGAGATTACAGTCAAATTACTTATATTAATGGAATGTGAGCCTGAAATATCGCAAGGATTCACACATACCAATGCAACTTGACTAATATTAAATTATTATTTCATTCATAAAGAGAAAAAATTACATCGATTGGGGCTTGAACCTTGATGGCGCAGTTGGTTAGCGCGGTACTCTAGCAAAGTATAGGTCGTAGGTTCAAATCCAACACGAAGTAAACTTTTTATTTATGTATTTAATAAAATTAATAATAATTTTTAATTACATATTTACCTTTGAACTTATTCGTTCATAACAAAAACTTATAATAATTTAATATTAGTCAAGCTGCTTTGCTATGTGTGAATCCTTGCGATATTGCAGGCTCACATTCCATTAATATAAGTAATTTGATTGTAATCTCATTATATTTAGAATTTACATCAGTTCTGCATACATAAAGGCAAAATGTACATCGATTGGGGCTTGAACCTTGATGGCGCAGTTGGTTAGCGTGGTACTATAGCAAAGTACAGGTCGTAGGTTCAAATCCTACACGAGGTAAACTTTTTATTTACGTATTTAATATAATTAATAATAATTTTTAATCAATGCAAGGTAAGTTTAAAAATAATTAAATATGAATGAAAATGGTTAAAATGTATCATTGGTATTTTATAGAAGCGGGTTGCTTTGGAATCTTTTTTTAAGTTAACTCATTATTTATGTCTGCCTATAATGAAGTTTTAAACGCCATTTTGACATAGATTACTTTTTTGTTTTTACAATGTTGCCTGTTTTCGTTATGAACGTATGAAAGAGGTTGCATAGTTATGCTAAAATAAATTATTATTAATATTATTTCATTTCTTTAATTTTTAAGTTAGCATCTAGATGTCCACTAATCTCTGTTTGTCCAGAAGCTTTAAACGTCTGTGTGACATAGATTATTGTTTTTGCTTTTAAAATGTTTCCTATTTACGTGATGAGGCTATTATAAAAGTATATAAATATGTAATTATTCTAAAAAAATGTTATTAAAATTATTTCATTTCTTTTAATTTCTATTTTGTAGGATGGAAGGTCGTGTGGTGTTCCACACCAGATATTTTAGTATTGTATGGTATTAAATGTTGGACTTTTCCAATAGTTTGCTGACATTCTTTACCGAAAGGTGATATTTTAAAACACTGTTAATTCTTTCACCTGTACGATTTTTGCACTAACTAAACAATGTTAAGATTAGTGTGAAATATGAGAATTGTTTGAAAGAAATTTAAAATGTAAATTAGCGAGCACAGCCTCCTTTATAATTTAATATTCTGACCGAATTCCACTCGTGCTTAAATTATTCCAGGAATTTTTTTCTTGGTCACGAATATTTTAAGAAGATAATCTATATCACTTTCTGGTTTAGAAGGTAATTAAGTCCTTTGGTGTAATTTCACACATGCAAAGCACCAAAATTATGTTTTTATTAAATTAAATTATTTATTTTTTAACATTATAAGTCATGCACTTAAGGTTATACATTTATATATGTACGTAATGTGAAATTCGTTTCGCACAAAATTATATAATAAATACAAACATATGAATAAGAAACTTTAGACTCTCTCAAAGCAAATTTTAATACTATAATATCAAAACTTGTGTAACATGATTTATATTAAAGCATTACAATCGGGTTATATTTGGTGTATGGGTTAAAATTGATGCAAGAAATTAAAGATACAACAGACAATATGAATTTTGCTTGCAACAAAAATGAATCGTCCGTAGGTGCATATCCACTGAATGCACAAGTTTTATATTTTTTTATTTAATTCATTTTTAAGGTTTCCTATGAAATCTCTTAAAAAGGAAACGTCCAAAATTTAATTATGCTTTAAAAAGGCGTTCTCATTTTGCTATAAACTTGATGGTTCCTCAGATACTCACAAAAACACTTTTGTTTTTTAAGGCTTATTATATTCTTACGAAAAACTTTCACAAAGGAAACTATTAAAACATCGTTCTATATTTTTAAATTTTAGTATTTGAGATATTCTCAAAATGTACTTTAACGCCATTTTTACGTTTGTTTGTGCACTGATTTTAATCAAAATAGACAGAACCGAGATATTGCAGTAATAACTCTAAATACGGAGTTTTATTAAAATCGGATACGTATCTTTTAAGTTATTGTGGCTATTGATAACACACACACACACACACACACACACACACACACACACGCACGAACGCACGCACGCACGCACGCACGCGCTCACACTCGCACGCGCGCACTCACTCACTCACGCACGCCCGCCCGCCCGTCCGCACGCACGCACGCACACACACACACACACATGCACACACACACACACACACACAACACACACACACACACACACACACACACACACACACACACACACACACACACATACACGCGCCCCTCATCGCATAAACACATTAGTATTCTGCGTAAATAAATCAAACCCTGTATTGACAACGAATTGTGGATCAATTATAGTGTAAATTACCAGGTAAGTAAATCGTTAGAATTGATTTATTTTGTGTTAAGTAAAATTATTTTTTCTTATAATAAATGAGATTTGGGCATCCTGGTGTTATCATGTTATGCTGTCCAAGTAGGTGTGGAGATAAGAATTTTTAATAATGAATTGCTATTGAGAGTTTTTTCTTTATTTTGGAAAACAGAACTTCATGGAATAAACGAATACCTTTTGACAAACTTACGTTAACTTCAGGTTCAGTAAACTGTTAACGAAAACTTTTTTTAGAGTAATATGTCATGAGGCAAGAAACTCCTTGAAATGGCATTGTCCAATCAAACATCATCATGTGCTATGAATGAAAACATGGAATTCGAAGCAACAGTCGTCATGAGCAACAAAAATATAAAGAAAGCGTGTTTCATACGTAATCAGCATAATAAACGCTGTGCTGATGATGTCCTAGTGAGTCAAGCAAAAAAAAGTTTGCGAACAGGTGATTGCAACCTCATCTGATAAAGTATACGAGAATGTTGGCCCTATGATTGAGGCAAAATATCCAAGAACAGTCTGAATTGGATTATGCATTAGAGAATGAAATGAATGAGCAGAAACTGTAATCACTTGAAGCAAGGAAAAGATCATTACGCAACAACAAAAATGACTGGGATCAACTTAAAAATTTTAAGCGAAGGGAGCAAGGAATGGCACATGAAGGCAAAAAAAACGAGAAAGAATCAGATTATAAAGTTAAAAAGTCTGCTCATTTTTATCAAGTCCCTTTAATTGCAAGCTAAGTCAAAAAAAACTAAGCTCCAATTTATTTAATTTACATGAAACGCAACAAATGTTTAATATGATCTGGTCAAGCAGGCCTTGGGGTGAAAAGAAGGTATATGTAAGAGGCTTGGTTAAATTAGATGGTACACAAAGGAGAGACAGTGCAGAAAAGTCAAGAATCTATTCCATACATTTTCTTAGACCTAGTACTAAAGAACAAAAAGTGTGCAAGAAAATGTTTGTCGGTAGCCTTGGTCTATTAGATCGTACGGTTGGTAAAGGTCGATTTAGATAATATGCACAACGAGCAAACAAAGAAAAGAAAGAATCAAGGATAAATACATTTAGAGCAAAGGTGTCTGCTGTTCAGCAGTTCTTTGGATATCTAAGATGGAAAGCCATTATTGCCGGTCTTCATTTTCAAGATTGTACTTGGAACCTATGCGGATAATGACAATCATTTCTTCAGCTTTTACAAAAATCAGTATTGCAAAGAAGAATGTGTTGACGCTGCATCTGATATCAAATTTTGCGTTACAATACAAGAAATGAAGTTATCCGTATATAGACCGAACAAAGACGAATGCGACGTTTGTATTGCATATCGCACAAAAATTTGACGAGGTATATCAGCAGTATCAAACGCTTAAGGAGGAAGCTCGTGCAAAAAAGTAAAGGTAATTTGTCTGAAGATGCAATAGTTTTTACTGTCGATTTACAATCTGTCCAGTTGAGTCCAAAGAATAATATGTCTTCATTGTATTATAAAACGAAACTGGCAGTCCTTAACTTCGCATTTATAACATTCACATAAAAAAGGGATATGGCTTTCTTTGAAAAAAAGAGGCAGAAGGCCAGGCAACAGCACATGAGTTTGTGTCTTTCCTAACGTAATTCTTAGAAGATAAAGTTCTTCCTGAAGCAATGCAATACGAAGCTATTATATACAGTGATGGATTCTCGGATCAAAATAGGAATAGTGTCCACTCTAATGTTCTCTATCACTTTTCAACTGTACATGAGATGACAATAATTCAAAAACATTTACTGAAAGACCACACTCGAATGGAGGTGGATTCAACTAATTCTCGCATTGAGAGAGTTTTGAAAAGAACAAAGATCAAGCTGCCTGCAGATTACATTTAAGTGCGCAGAAGTGCCCGAACTAAAGTATCTCCATTAAAATGTAATTTTTCTGCTGATGCGAAGTCATATAAAGATCTTCTTCCATTATATAATCATTAACATAGCATTCACGCCATTGGCTTGCGGGATAGGAAAAACAATCCCCGTCTCCTATTTATTTTTTATTTATAATCTTTCTCCATGGCTTTCTCTCTCTGCACACCTCCCTAGCTTCCGCAACATTCATACATTGTCTCTGACATGCCCTTGTATTTTTAAAACTCCTTACCCCGGTCCTCCATACTCATTCTTCATCTTATTCTTTCTCGTTTTACCGCATGCGCTTCTCAGGAATCTCATGCCCGTAGCATTTATTTTTCTTTCCTGCTTTTTATAACATACCTAGGTCTCACTTTTGTACAGCACTAACGGGACAAACACGCATTATAGATTGCTCGCTTTATCGTCCACAGATATCCAATCACTTTTCTTCCAGCATTGACCCTTTGTCCAATCTCGCCATCCATTGTACAATTTGCAGTGAACATTCTGCCCAGATATACCAACTCGCCCACTTGTTTCACAATCTCATCATGCAGGGTAAATACTCTATTCTTCTGTTCACCTTCCCAATTGAACACCACAATATTAGTTTTGTTCACGTTTACTTTTAGGTCCATGCTCTCACAGACTATATCAGACAAGTTTGTGGCTCATCCGCATTTTCACTTAATAAGCCTGTGTCATATGCATACACCAGAAGTAGTACATTTTACATCACCAACCATTGCACCATTTGTATCAGTACATGCTTGCCTAACACATTTATCCATGTATAAATTGAACAACCACGGTGACATCACACAGCCTTGTCCTCCTTTCTCAGTATTCAAGCATTCACTTACACCTCATCTCACCCTAACATACGCCCGTCTACCGTTATATACTGCGCCCTTATTTCGTTTATTAGACCTTTACTTACTCCATATTCATTTAATATTTCTCACAGCTACTTCATATTCATTATGTCATAGGCTTTTTCCAGATCTGCAAATGCACAGTATATGTTCTTTTTTACACTTAAACACATATCGATCACCTGCCAAAGAGCAACCATCTAATCAATACATCCTCCCCTGGCAAGAAGCCAGCTTGCACATCTCAATGTTTAGTTTGTGTAGTTTCTCGTACTTTATCAATCAGTACTCTTCCAAATACTTTACCAGGTACACTGAGCAGACTTATTCCTATATATATTTGCAGTCACCCTTGTTCCCCTTACCCTTATACAGTGGTACAGTGATCCCGCTTTACCAAACACTCTGCACTTTTTCACATTTAAGGCATACATTAAATAATTCAAACAATCTTCGTATAGGATTTGTACCTCCATATTTTATCATTTCACCAGTGATTTCATCCACACCTGCTCCTCTACCTCATTTAACCCAATATCCATCTCAGTTTCATTCACCATTCCTGCTACATTCTCCTTATTTTATACTTATGATGCTCATTACTTTATAGCTTTCCGCAGTATTCCTTCCAGCACTTCCTCACTTCACAATCGTCCTTTACTATTTTGTTCCTCGTATTCATGAATCCTGCAGCGTTCTGTTTTGGGCCACGTTTGGTACCTTTGACCCACTTCCAGAAGAGTGTTTTGTTTCCCTTAAAATCATTCTGCATTTGTTCTTCTCCCACAGCCTTGTTTATTCCCACTTCCTCCTTCGCTTCTTTGTTTCTTACTTCGTACACCTCATACAATCGTTTTTTCTGAGTCTCACTTTTTGCAGAAATCATTCAATGTACGCATCCTTTTGCTTACACGCTGCCTTTTTTACGGATTCATTCCACCAAGCACAGTTTTTCTGTCTACCGATAGTCATTCTTCCACATATCTGCACGGCGCAATTGACACCACAGTCTTTGAAGCTTATCCGTGCACTTTCAACGTCATTGTCTTTGATTTCTTCGTTCCACACATTGATTCCCATTTAACCCTTTACTTCCACCATCTGCATATTTGATTCTCGCATCATTATCTACCCTATTTCTGGACGTTCACACTATGTTTTCCTTCCTTCTCCAGACCCACTTTTGTCTTAAACACACTCTCGGTACAACAAAAAAGTGGCCCGATCCACACTCCGATCCGCGTATTACTTTTGTATCTCTCACCAGGTTTCTAAGTCGTTCAACATACACTATCAATTCAATCATACTTTCAGATTTACCTCTGCCATATATACATATGTACATTTTTATGCTTAAACCACGTATTAGATGCGAACAGGTCTCTCTCCACACAGATGTTCAACAAACGGTCACCATTCACATTGACTCTTTAGTTGCCAAACTTTTCTAGGACGCATTCAGTGTGTTTTCTGTACACCCACCTATCCATTCATATGTGCCACTCTTTCGTTTGGATTACATACGTTCAACACGTTCTCTGCAACATTCCAGTAGTTCTCACACTCTTGGTCTCTTGCTGCATTCGCCGGTGTATAGCATACATTGAGACATTTTTTTCGAAATTACAATTCTAACTCACATTACCCAGGGGGATACCAATACGCACGGTTTAACACTTCTTTTCGCTCTTTCACTCACTATCACTCCAACTCCTTTAGCACCATACATTTCAGCCTCAACTCCTGATCATAGTGCTAGACTTGCACCCTCCATTTCCACAGCATCCTTCTTTTGCGTTTTGTCTCCGTTAATTTCAGTAATTAAATTAGCATATAGGTAATAGCAGTAGTATAGCTATAGGGATCCTAAATTATTTTTGTCACTAGATTTGTCACCAGATCTAGGAAAAAGTCACCAGAAAAGTTACTAGATTTCAAGGTTGGTAACATTGCCTATTTCAAGGGGTAGCTGAAGACCACAGGTGTGTAACTCTCTTCAAGGATGTGTAAGCTCTTCGAGGTCCCCGCTTCAAGGTCATTATAGTCCTGAAGGTCATTGTCCTCGGTCTCAGGCAAGTCTATGCATGTTTCGAGGCCACGCCCTATTCTGAGAAACAAAGGGGGGCCCATTGTTTAAAGTGTATGCTTTCAAGGTCACACGAGAGAACAAAGACTATCTATTGTTCCGTTATTCTAAAAATAGATTGTTATCTCAATTCTAGGAAATCAATAACAAAGGCGATGCATTGTTCAAAGTCTATGCTTACAATTTTCAAGGTAAAAGAACAAAAGCGATTCATTCTTCTGGTCGAGTTATAAAAATAAATTGTTATCTCAATTCTGAGAAATCATGAATAATGTATTGTTCAAAGTCTATGCTTATAATTTTCAAGGTAAATGAACAAAGACGATTCATTGTTCTGGTTGATTTATAAAAATAGATTGTTATCTAAAGACATCTCTTTCAAGAACAAAGGAAATCCATTGTCAACGATTTAAAGTTTATGCTTATAAGGTCACACCTGTGATAACAAAGACGATCCATTATTCAGTTAGAAATAGATTGTTATCTTAATTCTAGGAAATCAAGAGCCCTGAGGTGCATGTTTCAAAGCCACGCCCCCTCAAGTGCTCTAAACAGGTGGCCGTTCCCCTAAACAGGTAGCCGTTTCCTAAAAACAGGTAGCCGTTTCCTAAAAACAGGTAGCCGTTTCCTAAAACAGGTAGCCGTTTCCTAAAACAGGTAGCCGTAAAAAACAGGTAGCCGTTTCTAAAACAGGTCCGTTTCAAAACAGATAGCTGTTTCGCAACCGTTTCCCCATGTTCAGGTCGAAAATAGATTCCGCATCTCAATTCCAGGAAATCAAAGAGGGCCCATTGTTCAAAGTCTATGCTTACAATTTTCAAGGTTAAAGAACAAAGACATTCCATTGTACAGGTTGAGTTATAAAAATAGATTGTTATCTCAATTCTAGGAAATCAATAACAAAGGCGATGCATTGTTCAAAGTCTATGCTTACAATTTTCAAAGCCACATGAAAGAACAAAGACTATCTATTGTTCTAGTTGATTTATAAAAATAGATTGTTATCTAAATACATCTCTTTCAAGAATAAAGGTGATCCATTGTCAACGATTTAAAGTTTATGCTTATAAGGTCACACCTCTGATAACAAAGACGATTCATTGTCAACGCTTCAAAGTCTACGTTTACAAGGCCACATGAGAGAACAAAGACGATTCATTGTTTTGGCTGAGTCATAGCTTCTGAAATTCTAGGAAATCAAGAATAAAGGGGGCCCATTGTTCAAAGTCTATGCTTACAATTTGCAAGGTAAAAGAACAAAGACGATTCATTGTTTTGGCTCTGTCGTAGCTTCTAAAATTCCGAGAACAAAGACGATGCATTGTTCAGACTGATTAGGTCATCTAACAAGTAAAATATTTTTTATAAGACTACCACAATATACAGATAAAAATCGGTTTAAGTATTATGGGATATAGTCACTTTTGTAATTACCTTTGCTGGAGCATATCTATTTATATTTGTTTTCACATTCAATTTCCTTCAACTGATTCTCGTTTAATGCGGTCCACACACATCATCTTTCCTAATAGGTTCATTATATTGTATACTAGCCATATTCATTCTAAAGCTTCATATAAGGATCTACTTTGAGACATTGTTTAGAGACTTATTACAAACTCGCAAGCCCTGAGGTATTGTCTATGCATGTTTCAAAGTCATCAAGCAATGTCACGCCTCCCAGTGCCTCAAGTGGTTCCCCAAAAGAGATAGACGTTCCACAAAACAGGTAGCCGTTTCAAAACAGGGGTCCGTTTCAAAACAGGGGTCTGTTTTCCAAAACAGATGGCTGTTTCCAACATAGGTAACCGTTTCCCCATTTCAAGGTTAACCATAGAACAAAGCGATTCATTGTTCTGTCATGATTCCTAAAATAGATTGTTATCCAGCTACCACCACCTCAATTCTAGGAAATCAAGAACAAAGACGATGCATTGTTCAAGCCGACGTTCAATCTATCTATAATTTTCAAGGTCACATCTGAGAAATGAACAAAGACGATCCATTATTCCGTTATAATTTCTAAAAATAGATTGTTATCTAAATACATCTCAATTCTGGGAAATTCATGAAAAAGCAATCCATTGTCAACGCTTAAAGTCTATGCTTATAAGGCCACACCTCTGATAAAAAGGTTCATTGTTTTGGCTGAGTCATAGCTTCTGAAATTCTGAGAACACAGACGATGCATTGTTCAGACTGATTAGGTCATCTAACAAGTAAAATATTTTTTATAAAACCCAATATTCATCTATATATATCAGATAAAAGATCGATTTAAGTAAATATACATATTATGGAAATTTGATGTACTTAACATTTTGTAATACCTTTGCTGGATCATATCTATTTATTATTTGTTTTCACATTCAATTTCCTTCAACTGATTCTCGTTTAATGTGGTCCAAGACATCATCATCTTTCCTAATTATTTTCATCGCTTCATTATAATGTTTACTAGCCATACATTCAGCTTTCCTTAAAGTCCTTCATATCAGGATCTACTTTGAGACATTGTTCGAGACTTATTACAAACCTACGCAAACCATGAGGTGCATGCTTCAAGGTGATGTTTACTATGGTAACGCCTCCCCATTGCCCTCAAGTGCTCTAAACAGGTGGCCGTTCGCCTAAACAGGTAGCCGTTTCCTAAAACAGGGGGTCCGTTTCCCAAAACAGAGTCCGTTTTCAAAACAGACCTGTTTCGAACACAGGTAACCGTTTCCTCCCATTTCAAGGTCACACGAGAGAACAAAAGCGATTCATTGTTCTGTTATGATTCCTAAAAATAGATTGTTATCCAGCTACCACCCCCACCTCAATTCTAGGAAATCAAAGGGGTCCATTGTTCAAGACGACGCTTCAAAGTCTAGTCTACAATTTTCAAAGTCACACGAGAGAACAAAAGCGATTCATTGTTCTGGTCGAGTTACAAAAAATAGATTGTTATCTAACTACACTTCTATTCTAAGAAATCAACTTTCAAGAACAAAGGTGATCCATTATTCTAGCCAACGCTTCAAAGTCTATGCTTACAAATTTCAAGGTCACACCTCTGAGAAAAGAACAAAGGCGATCCATTGTTCCGTCATAATTTTAAAGATAGATTATTATCCAGCTACCCCCATCAATTCTGGGAAATCAAGAACAAAGGAGATCCATTGTTCAAGCCGATGCTTCAAGGATATATAGTCACGTGAGATCAGTCGGTTAGTAAGTTGTTAAACATGGAATTAGCAGGGTTAAACCAAAGCACCTATTGCAAACTCTATAAAAATACATGTGACCTAGAGATATCGAAAAATATAAAGTTATTAATGTTACAGTAATCAATAAGTATGGTGAACGTATAGTGTTAGAAACAGAGGAGTTTAAATGTGTTTACCTCAGCGCTTTTACGAGTATTTCAAAGAAGAAGAAAATCGAATTGAAGAATTTAAAACGATGCTAAACACAAAGGATGTATTCATGAGTAGTCTGGGTGCAGTCGGAAAACGATAAACATAACATTTAGTGCATCCAACCGTATGTAAACATGCTCATTTCGAAATTAGTGTTTAGTTGTGGAAAAGTCATGCAAGCAGCAATAAAATCACTCCTGGAACGATGTTTACTGCCGGATACTTCATACCTGTTGTAGTAATAATACGATGATAAAAAAATAAAGTGTTGTAATATGGTGTTCTTTAAGAGCGTAGTACCTCCACCATTTGTCAAGGTCACGTCATATTACAATTCAGAACAATTTTCAAGGTCCCAATCCTGTCCGATCCATCTTTTAACCAGAATGCAACTGGTGCATCTATATAAGGAATGCATAAAATTTACAGTAAACCTAAAGTGCTGTGAAGAGAAAGTTATAGATGTCTGACACTTGCATAAAAGGAAATGCGTCGAAGGTGCGTTTAACTACATATGCGGTCTTGTGCATTTTAAATTCTGAAAGGAATATGTTTTCCAGTACTGTAAGTAGTTACGGGGTCACGCTACAGAGACAATGATTGTAATAGTTGATGTACAGGGATTCAAAACGGCAAAACATGTATTTACACCCAAAAACTAGCAATATACAATGGAAATCAAGCTGCCCATTTGTGTTCAAACCACCATTTCCTTGGCACCTCTTAAATGTAGAATTTCAACGACAAGCCATCTGGTTAATCAATAATCATCACTGCATCAAATGGGGATCTGGATATACCTCTACACATCTCTTTCCACATATACTTCGTGAACTAATATCGGTAACAGATGATGTTACGTTAAAGGGCGAGAAAAAGCCGATTACATTCGAAAACATTGAGACAGTCAGTTATAGAAATTGAAGAGCAACCATCTTTACCCAAAATGAAAACAACTTGTTTCTTTCATACACAAACCACCTGTAATTGTGCTTTGACGAATGTACACTTTTATATAATAACTATGTAAGACAATATCAGTAAAGGTTTAAAATGTGTGCTTAAGTAAAGGGGAAAAGTTTGTAATATTTACAATAAAATGCTATTATTTTAAGTGTATTATTTTATGTAAAAGCTCTCTGATGCAAACTATTTCTCAGGTTATAACCCAGCCTATCCATCTAGGTCAACAAGTCAACTTTTAACATTCCTTGAGGTAAAATTCTGGAAATAGCAAATAACAGTTTCTATTACTGAATTCTAGCAATAGAATCAGTTCGTGGAAACAAGAGGGTTGTTTCTATGCTGAATGTTTATCAAGGTTCCGTATGGCTAAACGTTATGCTTACAGTATCTGGTGGTTGGAAATTCTCAAGGTCTCCAAGAAATTTTCAAGACCATATGTCCTACAGGGATCTTACCCGACATCATCCGATCGAAATGTAGCCGAAACCTGCAGGACCAATTCTAAACGAGTCATGGAAAGAAGGGTTTATGCTACAAGGTTATTGACTAAATTTTAATAAAAAGCGTGGGCTCATATTATGGTCCGCCAGGATGTTCCCAAATACAGATAACCGTTTCCCAAAACAGAGCCGTCACTCAACACAGGTTTCTAAACTAATCGTGGTAGGCTAAATTGAACTAGGTCAAAACATGGAATCTGGTCGTGAGGGTTAGAAATCCCAATTTGGGAAGGTTGCATCCAGTACAATTCTTAGAAATCTGAAAGAACTAGTTTTATATCAAGAAAACTAATCACCTGCCTTGGGATTTTATGGAAGGTACTGATAGGTAGTTTCATCCTAATTCACCTACTTTAGGGTAAAGGGTAGCTTTTCCAATAGTTATAGGTACTGTGTTAACGAGGCTTATCATCTAGGGATGCTTGAGATAAATTGACCCGAGAAAAATGGTGAATTGTGAGTCGTTTTGAAGAAGAAGCTAGAATAGAAAGTAGTGTTGGCAACCATGATTGTTAGGGTTTAAAAGTCCTCATTTGTGTGCACAGTATACTCTTGATTAGCAGCAATGACGAAAGTAGTAGTACGTAAGGTAGAAAGTACAAAAAAGCAGTAAGTGTGGAGGAGCGAAAGAAGAGGTTGGAGACGTTAATAAAACAAGTAAAAGAAGTAAAACTCGATTTGGAGTGTTATATAGTGAAAACAAAGATGATGAAGCTGCGTATTAGCAATATGTAAAATAGTGTAGTAAAACATGAAATTTTGGAAGGATGAGTTTAAATGCATATTTTAAAGAAGAAGAAGACGCTGCTATGTGTTGTTATAAGTATCTCACAATTGTATTAGGTTTAAGTAACTTTATAATTAAAAATAAAGACTTTAAGCTTGTGCTTTTGTAGTACTAGTTTTCGGTATTCTCTTCTCCCATAATGGTTCCTTATTGGCTCTGAAATCTGGGCGCGGTTCGATATCGACCTTTATAGAAATCCCCATAAGGAAATGGAACCCCTGCCGTACGTTGGGCTTTAAATTGGCCTATATACAATATAAAAGAAGATTTATTGGAAAAGATCAATGACAGTAAAATTGATCCCTAAATAAAAAGCAATTTACTGGTTTTAATGCAGATCGTTAGTTTTTAATCATTAAATGGCGTTTATGCATATGTGAACTAAAATTTATTAGTGAAGCGTTATAATGAATAATACAAAGACTTTCCTTTGTATAAAGGAGATTAAATTGATTTTTTTTACAAGAACCTAAAATTAAATTTCAGCCCTATTCCTAAATTGACTACCCTTGGATTTAAAAGGGTAAACAGTGACAGCTTGCAGTATAGAAATGGAGTTAATTTGATGTAATTTTTATATAAAAGGTTAAAAAAATCGATTTATAGTTTTAATGTTGCAGAACGAAGGAGATCTGATTGTTTTTTATTGATGGTCTAGAGATATGTAGTTAGGATAAATAATCTAGAATAAACATTTCCAAGATTTTTTATTAATATAAACATATGTTGTTATACACATTCCTTTACTAAAACACAGCTCTGTATCCACCTTACGTTTCTTTGACCTTGTTGATATTCTTACATCCAAACATTTAGCGTGATCTTGCTTAGGTGGAATCTAAGGACTGGTAAATTAATAAATTAATCTTACTCTTAATTTTATGATCCAACCTAATACTTTTACAAATTCATGTAGCAGATAAATAAAAGTTTTCAGGATATTTTATTTCAATAACAAGTAAAATTCTAAGCATACCAGGACAGTAACTAAATTGTCCTACCTGTATGATTGGGTTAGATGAATAATATATTAAATAGGGTAGTTGAAAAGAATGAAAGTATTCTTAAGCTTGAAAGCAACTAAAATGTTATCTCATACGATTTTAAAATAGGCAGAGGGTAATCTATAAAAGTTAATATGGCCACCGGTTAGGGGGATAGGAATTATATTATCCATTTATTATTGTTATTAATTATATGAATTCGGAATGATACAACTGAATTTTAGTAGTCTTAAGAGGATGCTTTCCTACTGCAATTATAGCAAAAGGGGACTATAATTATTATTTTTTTATTAATTACTACTAGTTCGGAATGCGGAGTAGGTTAAATTAATTTAATTTTTGTGTGCAAAAGTACATTTGTAAAGCACATATGAAAATTGCACTTAACATAAAATTGAAAGTAAGATTTTGAAAACTGAATTTACTAGTTTACAGTGAAGGTATTTAATTAAACCTATACTATTGACTACAAGATCACTTTGAGTTTGGACAATGCTATCCTGCTCTAAAATTACATATGAATACAAGCTATTGTATCCCTTTAAAACAATGAAAACCCATTCTAACGCCTAACACACAATAAAAACTATTCATATAAAAACAATCAGATCTCCTTGTTCTGCAACGTTAAAACTATAAATCGATTTTCTTAACCTTTTATATAAAAATTACATCAAATTAACTCCATTTCTATACTGCAAGCTGTCACTGTTTACCCTTTTTAAGTCCAAGGGTAGTCAATTTAGGAATAGGGCTGAAATTTTAATTTTTAGGTTCTTGTAAAAAATCAATTTAATCTCCTTTATACAAAGGAAAGTCTTTGTATTTTCATTATAACGCTTTACTAATAAATTTTAGTTCACATATGCATAAACGCCATTTAATGATTAAAAACAGTAACGATCTGCATTAAAACCAGTAAATTGCTTTTTATTTAGGGATCAATTTTACTGTCATTGATCTTTTCAATAAATCTTCTTTTATATGTTGTATATAGGCCAATTTAAAGCCCAACGTCGGCAGGGTTCCATTTCCTTATGGGGATTTCTATAAAGGTCGATATCGAACCGCGCTAGATTTACAGAGCCAATAAGGAACCATTATGGGAGAAGAGAATACCGAAAACTAGTCTACAAAAGCACAACTTAAAGTCTTTATTTTTTAATTATAAGTTACTTAAACCTAATACAATTGTGAGATACTTATAACAACACATAGCAGCGTCTTTTCTTCTTCTTTAAAATATGCATTTAAACTCATCCTTCTCAAAATTTCATGTTTTACTACACTATTTTACATATTGCTAATACGCAGTTCATCATTTTGTTTTCACTATATAACACTCCAAATCGAGTTTTATTCTTTTACTTGTTTTATTAACGTCTCCAACCTCTTCTTTCGCTCCTCCACACTTACTGCTTTTTCTGTACTTTCTACCTTACGTACTACTACTTCGTCATTGCTGCTAATCAAGAGTATACTGTGCACACACAATGAGGACTTTTAAACCCTAACAATCATGGTTTGCCAACACTACTTTCTATTCTAGCTTCTTCTTCTCAAAAACGACGCAGAATTCACCATTTTTCTCGGGGTCAGAATTTATCTGAAGCATCCCTAGATGATAAGCCGTTAACACAGTACCTATAACTATTGAAAAGCTACCCTTTACCCCTAAAAGTAGGTGATTTAATGAAACTACTATCAGTACCTTGGCCCATAAAAATACCCCAAGGCAGGTGATTAGCTTTGTCTATGATATAAAACTAGTTCTGCTTTCAGATTTCTAAGAATTGTACTTGGATGCAACCTTCCCACGAATTGGGATTTCTAACCCCCGACCAGATTCCATGTTTTGACCTAGTTCAATTTAGCCTCCACCACGATTAATGGCTCTGAGAAACCTGTGTTGAGTGACAGCTCCCCTGTTTTGGGAAACGGTTATCTGTATTTGGGGGAACATCCTGGCGGACCATAATATGAGCCCACGCTTTTTTATTAAAATTTAGTCAATAACCTTGTAGCATAGACACCCTTCTTATTTCCATGACTCGTTTAGAATTGGTCCTGCAGGTTTCGACTACATTTCGATCGGATGATGTCGGGTAAGATCGGCCTGTTGGACATATGGTCTTGAAAATTTCTTGGAGACCTTGAGAATTTCCAACCACCAGATACTGTAAGCATAACGTTTAGCCAATACAGGAACCTTGATAAACATTCAGCATAGACAACAACCCTCTTGTTTCCACGAACTGATTCTATTGCTAGAATTCAGTAATAGGAACTCTTATTTGCTATTTCCTAGAATTTTACCTCCAAGGAATGTTAAAAGTTGACTTGTTGACCTAGATGGATAGGCTGGGTTATAACCTGAGAAATAGTTTGCATCAGAGAGCTTTTACATAAAATAATACACTTAAAATAATAGCATTTTATTGTAAATATTACAAACTTTTCCCCTTTACTTGTAAGCACACAATTTTATGAACCTTTTACTGATATTGTCTTACATAGTTATTATATAAAAGTGTACATTCGTCAAAGCACAATTACAGGTGGTTTGTGTATGAAAGAAACAAGTTGTTTTCATTTTGGGTAAAGATGGTTGCTCTTCAATTTCTATAACTGACTGTCTCAATATTTTTCGAATGTAATCGGCTTTTTTCTCGCCCTTTAACGTACACATCATCTGTTACCGATATTAGTTCACGAAGTATTGTGGAAAGAGATGTTAGAGGTATATCCAGATCCCCATTTGATGCAGTGATGATTATTGATTAACCAGATGGCTTGTCGTTGAAATTCTACATCTAAGAGGTGCCAAGGAAATGGTGGTTTGAACACAAAATGGGCAGCTTGATTTCCATTGTATATTGCTAGTTCTTTGGGTGTAAATACATGTTTTGCCGTTTTGAATCCCTGTACATCAACTATTACAATCATTGTCTCTGTAGCGTGACCCGTAACTACTTACATACTGAAAAACATATTCACAATTTCAGAATTTAAAATGCACAAGACCCTATGTAGTTAAACCACAATTGACGCATTTCCTTTATGCAAGTGTCAGACATCTATAACTTTCTTCACAGCACTTTAGGTTTACTGTAAAAATTTATGCATTCCTTATATAGATGCACCAGTTGCATTCTGGTTTAAAGATGGATCGACAGGATTGGGACCTTGAAAATTGTTCTCTGAATTGTAATATGACGGACCTTGACAAATGGTGGATAGCTACGTCTCTTAAAAAGAACACCATATTACAACACTTTATTTTTATCATCGTATTATTACTACAACAGGTATGAAGTATCCGGCAGTAAACATCGTTCCAGGAGTGATTTTATTTTGCTGCATGACTTTTCCACAACTAAACACTAATTTCGAAATGAGCATGTTTACATGGTTGGATGCACTAAATGTTATGTTTATCGTTTTTCCGACTGCACCCAGACTACTCATGAATACATCCTTTGTGTTTAGCATCGTTTTAAATTCTTCAATTCGATTTTCTTCTTCTTTGAAATACTTAAAAGCGCTGAGGTAAAACACATTTAAACTCCTCTGTTTCTAACACTATCGTTCACCATACTTCGTATTGATTACTGTAACATTAATAACTTTATATTTTTTCGATATCTCTAGGTCACATGTATTTTTATAGAGTTTGGAATAGGTGCTTTGGTTTAACCCTGCTAATTCCATGTTTAACAACTTACTAACCGACTGATCTCACGGTGACTTATATATCCTTGAAGCATCGGCTTGAACAATGGACCTCCTTTGTTCTTGATTTCTAGAATTGAGGTGTAGCTGGATAATAATCTATCTTTAAAAATTATGACGGAACAATGGATCGCCTTTGTTCTTTTCTCAGAGGTGTGACCTTGAAATTTGTAAGCATAGACTTTGAAGCGTTGGCTAGAATAATGGATCACCTTTGTTCTTGAAAGTTGATTTCTTAGAATAGAAGTGTAGTTAGATAACAATCTATTTTTTGTAACTCGACCAGAACAATGAATCGCTTTTGTTCTTGAAGCATGCACCTCATGGTTTGCGTAGGTTTGTAATAAGTCTCGAACAATGTTTCAAAGTAGATCCTGATATGAAGACTTTAAGGAAAGCTGAATGTATTGGCTAGTAAACATTATAATGAAGCGATGACCTATAAAGAAAGATGATGATGTCTTGTAGACCACATTAAACGAGAATCAGTTGAAGGAAATTGAATGTGAAAAACAAATAATAAATAGATATGATCAGCAAAGGGTTTACAAATGTTTACATCAAATTTGCCAAATATGTATATTTATTAAATCGATCTTTTATCTGTATATATAGATGAATATTGTGGTTTTATAAAAATATTTTACTTGTTAGATGACCTAATCAGTCTGAACAATGCATCGTCTGTGTTCTCAGAATTTCAAAGCTATGACTCAGCCAAAACAATGAATCGCCTTTTTATCAGAGGTGTGCCTTATAAGCATAGACTTTGAAGCGTTGACAATGGATTGCCTTTTCATAATTTCCCAGAATTGAGATGTATTTAGATAACAATCTATTTTTAGAAATTATAACGGAATAATGGATCGTCTTTGTTCATTTCTCAGAGGTTGACCTTGAAAATTGTAATAGACTTTGAACGTCGGCTTGAACAATGATCGTCTTTGTTCTTGATTTCCTAGAATTGAGGTTTAGCTGGATAACAATCTATTTTTAGAATCATGACAGAACAATGAATCGTTTGTTCTATTATAAGAGATTTAACCTTGAAATGGAAACGGTTACCTATTTGTGAAACAGCCATCTGTTTTAAAAACAGACCCCTGTTTTGTGAAACGGACCCCTGTTTTGAAATCGGCTACCTGTTTTGGGAACGTCTATCTATTTAACCACTTGAGGGCACTAGAGGCGTGACATTGCTTGATGACTTTGAAACATGCATGACAATACCTCAGGGCTTTAGTTTGTAATAAGTCTCGAACAATGTCTCAAAGTAGATCCTTTATGAAGACTTTAAGGAAGCTGAATGTATGGCTAGTATACAATATAATGAACCTATTAGGAAAGTATGATGTGTGACGCATTAAACGAGAATCAGTTGAAGGAAATTGAATGGAAAACAAATATAAATAGATATGCTCCAGCAAAGGTATTACAAAAGTGACTATATCCATAATACTTAAACGATTTTTATCTGTATATTGTGGTAGTCTTATAAAAATATTTTACTTGTTAGATGACCTAATCAGTCTGAACAATGCATCGTCTTTGTTCTCGGAATTTTAGAAGCTACGACAGAGCCAAAACAATGAATCGTCTTTGTTCTTTTACCTTGCAAATTGTAAGCATAGACTTTGAACAATGGGCCCCCTTTATTCTTGATTTCCTAGAATTTCAGAAGCTATGACTCAGCCAAAACAATGAATCGTCTCTGTTCTCTCATGTGGCCTTGTAAACGTAGACTTTGAAGCGTTGACAATGAATCGTCTTTGTTATCAGAGGTGTGACCTTATAAGCATAAACTTTAAATCGTTGACAATGGATCACCTTTATTCTTGAAAGAGATGTATTTAGATAACAATCTATTTTTATAAATCAACTAGAACAATAGATAGTCTTTGTTCTTTCATGTGGCTTTGAAAATTGTAAGCATAGACTTTGAACAATGCATCGCCTTTGTTATTGATTTCCTAGAATTGAGATAACAATCTATTTTTATAACTCAACCTGTACAATGGAATGTCTTTGTTCTTTAACCTTGAAAATTGTAAGCATAGACTTTGAACAATGGGCCCCCTTTTTGATTTCCTGGAATTGAGATGCGGAATCTATTTTCGACCTGAACATGGGGAAACGGTTGCGAAACAGCTATCTGTTTTGGGAAACGGACCCCCTGTTTTAGGAAACGGCTACCTGTTTTTAGGAAACGGCTACCTGTTTAGGGGAACGGCCACCTGTTTAGAACTGAGGCGTGGCTTTGAAACATGCACCTCAGGGCTCTTGATTTCCTAGAATTGAGATAACAATCTATTTCTAACTGAATAATGGATCGTCTTTGTTATCACAGGTGTGACCTTATAAGCATAAACTTTAAATCGTTGACAATGGATTTCCTTTGTTCTTGAAAGAGATGTCTTTAGATAACAATCTATTTTATAAATCAACCAGAACAATGAATCGTCTTTGTTCATTTACCTTGAAAATTATAAGCATAGACTTTGAACAATACATTATTCATGATTTTCAGAATTGAGATAACAATTTATTTTATAACTCCCAGAAGAATGAATCGCTTTTGTTCTTTTACCTTGAAAATTGTAAGCATAGACTTTGAACAATGCATCGCCTTTGTTATTGATTTCCTAGAATTGAGATAACAATCTATTTTAGAATAACGGAACAATAGATAGTCTTTGTTCTCTCGTGTGACCTTGAAAGAATAGACTTTAAACAATGGGTTTGTTTCTCAGAAAGGGCGGGCCTGAAACATGCATAGACTTGCCTGAAACCGGGGACAATGACCTTCAGGACTATAATGACCTTGAAGGGGGACCGAAGGACCACATAACCTTGAAGAGTTAACACCTTGGTCTTCAGCTACCTTGAAATGGCAATGTTACCAACCTTGAAATCTAGTAACTTTTCTGGTGACTTTTTCCTAGATCTGGTGACAAATCTAGTGACAAAAATAATTTAGGATCCCTATAGCTATACTACTAATAGAAATCTACTGTATGATCAGTATGTTGTGTTTGTGAATTTTTATTGTAACAATCTTTATTTTGTTTATCTTTGTATTATCTTTTACCTATTGTTGGAATAAGTGTTTTCAAAAATTAAGCTGTAACCATAATTTACTTGAATATATTAATTTTTGCCAGTTTCCTTATAATTTTTGGGTAGAAAAATACTTATAGCCAAGGATAATTAGAAAAACTGGAAATGCATTCTATTATTTCTTCAAAATTTTGTTTTGCCCGTAAAATTAGTTTTTAAACACAAACGCAATTTTTAGAGTTGGGCCTCTTCTTTTAAGTTACCCAGGATGTACCATCATTAACAATTATTTTTACAATTATTAAACATAACTTTAAATTTACCAGATCCTTTTTCTGAGGAATTGGCCTTTTACAAAAAAACAAACCGCCCATTATTTCTTATTTCGAGCATGCTTTGAAAATACCTCTTAAAAAACTTTTTTATTCACAATAATGTTTGCTTTTACTTAAAATAACTGATTTTCAATGCTCGTTGAATATTAAATTGAGAAACCCTTATAGAATTAGGCATTAGCGTTTTGTTTTGGTGACCTTCTAAATTACATGCCCTTTGTTTTAAATATTAAAATATAATTAAAAATATTAATATAATATTAAGGGACCCCAAGGCCCACAAACCTGAATTTTTCAAAATTGTTTGGGCGAAATAAAGTTCAACTAAATCTAACTTTTGATTTTTCAGGGTGATCTAAAAATTTTACTTATCAAAGCTATATTATTTTAAATGGAATATTTTCTAATTTTTTTTTTGAAATAAGGTGTAAAAATAAGGTAACCATTAATTACCTATATAAATTCAGTTTAAATTTTAAATTTTTTGAAAATGTTGGGTTGTCAAAAATTAAGTTTTTTCATTCAAAAAGATAACAAAATTGGTTCTAATAATATTTGGGTCTACTTTTTTATTGTTTAAATCATAATTTATAAAATCAAAAATCGGTTTAACTTCAAATTAAATTCTTTTTTTTAAATACAAAAGAAATTTTTTATCAATAATATTTTTAAATATTAATTATTATTTATATAATTAAATTTTTCGGAAATTTATTTGTTACATTTTAGAAATTAGCCATTAATATGTGAAGTTAAATTCTTTATTTATAAACATTTCTCACATTAGTATTTAAAATCATTTTTAAACTATTATATTTTTCATTAAATAAATATTCATCAAGAAAATGGATATGGTGTTGACCAAGGGAAAATCCAGAAAATTTCTTTTGGTTAGGGTTTACCCAAAATAATCCAAATCCTGTAGGACTTTTGAAGGTTTACAAAATTTACATAAATCCTTTCCAAAACCTAATAAAAGTAAACCAACTGGCAATAAGAAGTGGTTTTTATTAGCAATGCTAAAATTCCCACATGTACAGATAATTGTAACAAACAATTTAAGAAAAGTTTGAGAAAGGTTTCAAAAAAACAAATTTCATCTTTCACATTAAATTCTCAAAATTTTATGGCAATGACTTTAAAACCATGATTTTTGTGGGCAATTAAAAATGGGATAACAAGTTTTTAAATTTTTTTTTTTGTGTGAATCCATTTCACAACAACTTTGGTAAGACCTTTGTTTATTAAAATTATTTAATAAAATTTTTAATAAATATTAAGGGGAAATGCATTTACCCAAAGATCCATTGTTTACTCCAAGGATTACTTTTTTGGGATTATTAAAAATATTAAAATTTTTAAAAATTTTAATGGCTTTCTTTTTTTTTTTAATGGTGTTTTAAAATAATAAACTTTCATTAATTTTTCTTCTTTAAATATTTAAATTTTAAAGTGTTTAAACAATTTTTTGAAAATTAAAAATAGACATCAATTTATTAATAAAATTTAGGAAGCCCTTAAAATTAAATTTCAAATTTTAAAAGAATAACTAAGTCATTAAAAAATATTTTTAAATTTTACAAACAGTTTACGAGAAAAGCTAACAATATTTGTAGCCAAAAACCTTTAACAAAATTTTCGAGTTATGTATGTTAAATTTGAAAACTTAATTTGAAAATTAAAACATTAAAATCCAAACATACATCAAATAAAATAACTATTAAATCTACAAAAGAATTTTATCAAAATTGGAATGTTTTAACAATAAAAGCCAAATTAAAAGTTTTTTAATTTTTTTTTTAATTTAATTTCAACACATTTAAATTAATGCTTTAATTTAAATAAAGGGTAAGCATTTATTTTTGTCTAAAAAACACACAAAACCTAGAAAACCAAAAGTAAAATTAAAATCAAAAAAAATTTTTTTTTTAAATTATAAGATGCCAAAACCTTTTAAAACGAATTTTTTTTAATTAAAAATTAGGGTGTTTTTTAATTTTTTTATTGCAAACAAAAAAAAGGTTTGTTTAAATACCATTTTCAAATTGAAATTATTTAGATTATTAAATGGTGAAAACCCTGGTTACCAATCTCAAAATCCAATTTCTTTTTGGTTTTATAAAGCTACCTTTTTTAATTATTTTTGAAAAGTAAAATTTACATAAAGATATAAAAAGGGATTTTAGGTGTTTAAATTTTTAATTTTCTTGTAGGTTTAAAAATAGCTTTAAAATTTTTTTCCAAATTTGTAATTACTTAAAAAGGAAAAAAATACCAAAATTAAAATTTTTCTTTAAAATTAATAGAAGGTGTAATAAATTATTAATATCTTTAAAATAATTATCTTGTAAGGATTTTCTTAAATTAATTATTTAAAAATTAGGCACAAACGTTTTTGATTAATTTAATTACCTAATTTTTATATGGTGGTAATTTATAAGGTATTTTCAAAGTTTTTTCCCCTGAAACCTTAAAAATATAATTATTATTTTTAATTTAAACAAAAATTAAACCCATTTTTCTTTTTCCATTAAATTAATTAGGTGTATTTTTAAAAAAACAAAAAATATGAGTGTTCTCCATTTTAAATAAAAATTTCAACCCAATCTAAACCAAACTAAGGTTTTTGGTGTATTTAAACTAATTTTTTATTTTAAAACAAATTATTATAAAATTTCTCTTTGTTGATTTAACTAATTTTTTGTTAATTATGTTTGGATTTTTGGTTTTTATCATTTTCAAACTGAAAATTTTCCCAAAACTTTCATTACATTAATAAATTAAATTTTTGTTAAAGTGTTTTTTTAAATTTTTTAGCTTTTTCTAAAATTTCTGGTTTGTCATCTTTAAAAGTTTAACAAATTTAATTTTTGAGTTGGTTTTATATTTTAAACTTTTTTGGGCTTGTTTATTTTAATTTTTAATTTGAAATTTTTAATCTTTAAAATTCTTTTTTAAAAAAACTTGTGTTTCAAATTTTAAATAAAAATTACCATTAAAATCCCAAAAAATAAATTTTTTTATTTTAAAAATATTTTTTAAATTCTCAGAAATTAAAAGAATTAAAATTGTGGAAAATTATGATATTTAAAAAAGTCAACAAAATTTAAGAAAGAATTAAATTGTTAAAAGGGTTTTTGACAAATCCAAGGTAGGCTTCTGAAATGTCGGTTTTCTCAAGCCAGAACCTAAATTAATTTAACCAAACCGTTTAAACAATTTTAACCTTTGAAATCACAAATTCTAACTATCGAATAGTTAATCGAATTTTAAAAATTAAAATACATAATTTCCAAAAGATTAAGTTATAAAAATAATGTTCAATATTTCAAAGACATTATTGAAAAAAATTTTTCTTGTATTTAAAATAAAAAAGAATTTAACTTTCAAGTTTTTAAACCCTTCGATTTTAAAATTATATTTGAAACAATAAACAAAAAATTTTACTTTTCCTAACGATGACCTAAATTGCTATTTTCTAATCAAAATTTTAATTTTTGAAAAATTAATTTTAAAAATGTTAAATATTTCGGAAACTTGGGTTTATATAACTTAATAAGTCTACCTTATTTTTTATTTAAAAAAAAAAAATTAAAAAAGGAATTTTAAAATAACTTTGATAAGTAACAATTTTTGATCACCCTGATAAACAAATAATTTTGATTGTAGTTAGAAAAATGTTTCCCAATTTTAAAAAAAAAAAAAATAAAAAAATTTTATTTTTTTTTGAAAATAAATTTTGATATTAAAAATAAATTTTTGAAAAGGTTCAAACTACAAAACAATTTTAATCTTTATCATAAAGTTTAAAATTTGTAAATAAAATTATCCATTCTTTAAAGCTAAATATGTTTCAAGGATACTATTTTGTACTAATTTTTATTAAATTATGTAAGTACTTTAAAATTATTCAAGAAAACTTATTTCCAGCGGGTTCTTTGATCACATTCCATATCTAAAAAAATTTTGGAATTGTTGTCTTCTATCTAAATCCAAGAATTTCATTTTTGGACATTCTCTCTCTCTCTCTCTCTCTCTCTTTTTTTATATATATATATATATATATATATATATATATATATATATATATATATATATATATATAATATATATATTCTAGTCGTTATACAGAAGTATTGATAAATTATTGCATGTTTATGATATACAATAATTTTTAACAATAATTGAATTTGTATCTTATATTATAGTTTCAATCATAATTAAAAATTTATAAATCGATATTTAAAGGTTAAACAATGAGTTAATTTGAACTTTTTCCTTAATATTTATTATACCTTCTTGCAACTTTTTTTTAATAGATGAAAACTCTCCAGAAAACAATTAAATCACTTACCAAGTTTTATTTTGAAATATCAGATTTTAAAAGTATTGAATTTATTCTTATATAATTAATTAGAACAAACATTAAATTCTTTTCGACTTTAGATGTGGCTAATCGTTATCTATTTACAATTCAATTACCGAATAATTGTTTCATTAATTGTGCGCGCGTAGTATCTGTCTTTTTCTTCCGAATGCGTTCTCTTTGTTTGTGTACCAACCCTTATCAAGCTTGCAAACATTTCTTATAATGTGATTGTAACTAATAATCAAAACACATTTTGAACCCTATTATCAATCTGCACTATTTTTATCAGTTTACATATTATTTAATTAATTATCTCAAACATTTCTCCATTAGTGTCATGTAAGCACTTAGTACTCGGTAACTAGATATCAATCTAAATTATGTATTTTATTTATATATTTTTTCTGAATCTGTACACTGTATTTAAATATAAACAAAAACAGCAAATAACAAAACGTATCTCTGTGATATCATTAACCAACAACGTTTTTCGTTCAGACTTACACAATCTCCCGATAAGGATAGCGATATGATTTTATTATAACTAAAATCCACTTTAAAATAACACTAGTTACATCAAGAAAATGGTTTTATGGTGGTTTTCGTACTTTTTTAAAACGTAAGTAAATATTAAATTTAATTAATAAATCAGTGTAATTATCATTCTTTCAGAGTTAGAATACACAAATAGAGAGCACGATTAAACAAATAGATAAATTTTAAAAACCGGGTGAAATAGCATGCCGTGTGATAAAGACTGCTCGTCGATTGGGTATTAAAACAGTATCAGTTTATAGTAGTGCTGATAAAAATGCAATGCACGTGCATATGGTAAACACTAAGAAATATTATTTTTTAATTAAAAAAAAACATTTTAACAGGCCGATGAGGCGTATCTCATTGGACCACCAAGTTCAAGAGTTATTTACGTGGAGATAAAATAATAAATGTTGTGAAAAGACGCAATGCCAAGCGGTACATCCTGGTTAATTCTTATCTGAAAATGCTGAATTTTCGGAAGATTAGAAAACAATAATTTTTTTGGTCCGCCCTTCAGCTATCCGTGATATGGGAATAAAAAGGTTCATGATGTTTGTCTATAATTTATAAATATTTAAATTGCAGTACATCAAAAAATAATGAAAGATGCAAATGTCCCTATAATTGAAGGGTATCATGGTGAAGATCAAAGCAATGATAAACTGAAAATGAACTGATAGGATTGGGTATCCTATAATGATTAAAGCTGTACGTGGAGGAGGGGTAAAGGTATGAAATTAAAAATGAAAATGAATTTATGGAAGCTCTTGAAAGTGCACGAAGCCTCAAAAGTCGTTCAGATTCAGTCGTTTTTAGAACGCTTTATAGCAGAACCCAGGCACGTTGAAGTTCAAGTGTTTGGTGATTTATGGAGATGCTGTGCATTTGTTTGAGCGTGATTGCTCTGTCCAGAGACGTCACCAAAAATTATTGAAGGGCTCCAGCGGTAGATATACCCATTTGTAACTATAATGTTTATTAACGATATTTACAGCCTGGTTTGTCAAATAAACTAAGATCAGTTAGGTGACGCAGCAGTTAGAGCAGCAAAAGCAGTCGGATATGTGGGTGGGGTACTGTCGAATTTATTTTGATCGTCATTCACAAATTTTCATTTTATGAAATGAACACAAGATTAAGGTTGAACATCCGTTACTGAAATGATTACTGGTACAGATTTTTGAATGGCAACTGAAAATAGCATCAGGTGAACGTTTGTCTGTTACTCAAGACGATATAAAATTAAACGGTCATTCTTTTGAATCGCGAATTTATGCTGAAAATCCAGCAGGGGGATTTCTCCCTGGTGCTGGACCTCTTAAATATTTAACAACACCGTTAGTTTCTGATGATGTAAGGGTTGAGACAGGTGGGTGTCGTTTTGACTGAAAAACTATAAACTACTTTAATGATTTCAGGCGTAAAGCAAGGAGATGAAGTATCCGTTCACTACGACCCCATGATTGCAAAGCTCGTTGTTTGGGGACAAAACAGAACCGAAGCATTATTAAAAATGAAAGCGAAATTAGCCCAATACAATGTAAGCCTTATGTTAGAATGTTTTTTTTTATTTATAAACCTATTCATGTGTATTCTTGTACATGTATACGAGGGGACATTTAAAAATCCCAAAAGTTTTATCTACAGCTTTGCCTAAATTCGGTTTTATTTATTTGCAATGTAATTACCCGACTTTTCATAATTTTTTTTTGTATTCTCATATTTTTCCGGTAACATACTTATGCAACCTCATAACTAGAATCATTCTAATGTCCTCAATATATTTTAACGCCTCCCCCGAAAGGGATGACAATAAATAAAATAATTTCTCAGATATCGAGAGATTGGGATTTTATTGATGCACTTTGTCTTTAATTTCTCTTCGACCATATTTGTAAAATTTGATTGAATTTATTTAAAATGCTAAAAAACACGTTCAAACCTTTAGGTATAAAAAATCTATTTAAGCAGAAATGGCAACAAAACAATAGGTACAAACACATAAACTAATGATTTAAACGTATTTAAATAAAAAATTTATATTCAAATCTTTTATGCACTATTATCTCCAATTGAAAAAAAAGTAAAAGGAAGTATTTGATTCCCTTCCCAAGGGAGGGGGGCTTCGAGCTTTAAGCTCCTTTAACCATAATCATGGTTCCAGCATACATACAAAGATTACGTATATATGCGTCGTGGGATTAAGGATGGGTGCAGTCAGGGATCGGAAGAAACAGTTAGGTTGAGTTACACACTTTGCTAGTTCGGTATTTCCAATTGAAGTTGTTATAAGTAGAAAAAGGACTAAATTAACTCACGTTTTTGCTGCAGATAATCTTCGTAAATAGATAATATGAACTTATCCTTGTAGATATAACTGTAGATCTTGTAACTTGTAATCTTACTTCTTATAATTATTAGAAAGCCCCAAAATGGAGAAAGATGGCTGCTGCTGTTTTGATTTGTTTCTTGTTATAGCCGTTATAGGTAATAATTTAACTACCGTGTGGCTTGATGGACCAATTTTATGTTAGAAATTCTTCTAAAATTTAAGTAAAATTTCTGGATTATCATGTCATTGCACTCTCATTAAATTATGTAAATAACATTCCACACGGTTAGAAAAGTGTGTAAACTAAATATACGTTTGTTGAAATGTTTTTTATATACAAAAACGTGCGTTTCCATTTGCATCAAAACAAGCTCTGGTGATTATCAAATTCAACCAACTCCAGTGCGATATGGATGCGCCGTACAAAATGTATACAATTAATTTAACATATGTGCATACATACAAATGCGTAGAATTAACTTAAAGTAATTAAAAATTATTATTAATTTTATTAAATACATAAATAAAAAGTTTACCTCGAGTAGGATTTGATCCTACGACCTGTTTCCTAGAGTACCGGAACCAACTGCGCCATCAAGGTTCAAGAATCGATGAAATTTTTTTATTAAAGAACTGATGTAAATTCTAAATATTTAAATTTACATCAGTTCTTAAAGACAAAAACAATAAATTGGGAAAAATTAATTAACCTATATTAGAACTGTTTCCAAACCTACAAGAGTAATTAAAAGCATTTGAAATTACCTAAAGATGCTTCAAATTCTCTGTTAGCTTCTGGAGTGTAAACCCTTGTCCTTGTGGAAAAGTGTACATTGAAACCAGGTACTGGAGATTTTGTAGAAATCAATCAGAAAAAGTGGCCATAGCCCATCCCTTAAACGTAATATTCCAATTGATGTTATGTTTGTTTACAAGGAGAAGTTATTGGGATACATTAACACCCAAATAACTTCAACAGATAAGCAGAAAATTTTTGTTTAATGGGTTTTGACATCTTTAAGTATAAAAAGAAGGAATCGTATGTTTTAATTTTATTTTTAATTTGTACCATGTCTAGGTGTTTTGCTGTTTTAAAGCAAATAATTCACCAATTAGTATGTTAAGTTATCACGGCATAGCAATGATTTAACATAGTCAAAGTTGACACAAAATTACGATAACAGTCTTTAAGTGATAAAAGATAATTATTTTTTGGAATTATGTAACTAGATATTTAATTGGTATACCAAGTTTTTAGGTGTAAATGCTTTTATCTTTTTTTATATTAAAGTATTTAAAAATTTTGGATTTACATTATGATTTGATTAAATTTTGTTACATTTCAATTTTGATTTTGGCTTTTTTTAGTGTTAGCCTTTGTCCTTTAGAGAGTATTCTGATATGTCATTTTCAAGGCGGTTTAATGATAATATCTTTAGTAAAATAAAATTAGATTCCGTAGTTGACTTTTTCAAATAGGTTCACGTAACTATTACAGTAGATTTACATTTGCGTTTTCAGATTTCGTATATTATAATTTACTGTAATTGTTAACGAAACTTGTATACATAATTAATCATACTACACGATTTCAAAATCCAAAAATAAGTAAGTATCTTAATGATAATCGTGAAAGTATTTTCATTCACATACTGGTATTTAGAAAAAGGTGACGAATAATTAACACAAAGTAATTTGCCAACAGAGTTTCTGTAATGAAATAAAAGTTAATAAACGTAAGTAGTTCTTACTGGTTTTACACGCGCATTCTTATTTAAATGAATTCTATTACTAAAATAATTGAATACAAAAGAGCAAACGATCGGCGAATATTTTTGCGAAATTTTCGCCATTTAGCCTTCTTCCGCTATGCGTTACAATAACTGTACAACTGTGAAAATGTTTCTGTAATAAAAATAGCTAATTTATAATGATATTACACCATGAAGCCCCAACATGGTCATAAAATACTATTTTTCTCTCTCGTTTCCAAGAAATATTCGTATTTTTAAAAAGAAGTATAATAACGGGAACTTCTTTTATCGTTTGTAACCATGGCACAAACTTAGTGTTAGTTTTTGAAAAATGTCTTGCAAAGAGAAGAAGAACAGGAGGAAGACGAAGTAGAAGAGCAAAAATCAGTGAAAGAAAAGGTAACCCGAGACTTCACAAGGGAACAGTCGCAGAGAATTCATAAAACCCAAGAGGAACACAACGATCTTCTTAGGGATTTAGAATTGCTAAATGCCAAGGTAGAAATACTAGGTTCTAGGTTAAGAGAATGGAATCTCCGTAAAGAAAATGTTAAAGTAACAAAATTTAGAGATCTCCAAAAACCATTCATACTTTTTTTTGATCAGCCAGATACTTTAGTAACGTAAAAAAATTCATGGGCTTTTTTGTGTGATTTACATAAATAGTATTCCAAACGGATGGAGATTATTTATCGATGCATCTAAAACAACTTTAAAACCAGTGTTTTAAACTCCTACCATCAATTTCCGTTGGATATTCGACAGATACGAATGAGAGCTATTAATAAATAAAGCTGTTTCTAGGAGATCTCAACTATGAACAGTTTAATGGAAAAAAGTTCGGATCTAAAAGTTGCTGCTCTCTCTCTCTCTCTCTCTCTCTCTCTCTCTCTCTCTCTCTCTCTCCCTCTCTCTCTCTCTCTCTCTCTCTCTCTCTCTCTCTTTCTCTTCTCTCTCTCTCCTTCTCTCTCTTCTCTTCTCTTCTCTTCTCTTTCTTCTCTTCCCTTCTCTGTTCTTCTCTGTCTCTGTCTCTGTCTCTGTCTCTGTCTCTGTTCTGTCTCTGTCTCTGTCTCTGTTCTTCTCTGTCTCTGTCTCTGTCTCTGTCTCTGTCTCTGTCTCTCTCTGTCTCTGTTCTGTCTCTGTCTCTGTCTCTGTCTCTGTCTCTGTCTCTGTCTCTGTCTCTGTCTCTGTCTCTTCTTTCTCTGTCTCTGTCTCTGTCTCTCTGTCTCTGTCTCTGTCTCCTTTCTGTCTCTGTCTCTGTCTCTGTCTCTGTCTCTGTTCTTCTCTGTCTCTGTTCTCTGTCTCTGTTCTGTCTCTGTCTCTGTCTCTGTCTCTGTCTCTTCTGTTCTGTCTCTGTCTCTGTTTCTCTGTCTCTGTCTCTGTCTCTGTCTTGTCTCTGTCTCTGTCTCTGTCTCTGTCTCTGTCTCTGTCTCTGTCTCTGTCTCTGTTCTTCTCTCTCTGTCTCTGTCTCTGTCTCTGTTCTGTCTCTGTTCTGTCTCTGTCTCTGTCTGTCTCTGTCTCTGTCTCTGTCTCTGTCTCTGTCTCTGTCTCTGTCTCTGTCTCTGTCTCTGTCTCTGTCTCTGTCTCTGTCTCTGTCTCTGTCTCTGTCTCTGTCTCTGTCTCTGTCTCTGTCTCTGTCTCTGTTCTTCTCTGTCTCTCTGTCTCTGTCTCTGTCTCTGTCTCTGTCTCTGTCTCTGTTCTGTCTCTGTCTCTGTCTCTTCTCTGTCTCTGTCTCTGTCTCTGTCTCTGTCTCTTTCTCTGTCTCTGTCTCTGTCTCTTCTCTGTCTCTGTCTCTGTCTCTGTCTCTGTCTCTGTCTCTGTTCTGTCTCTGTCTCTGTCTCTTCTCTTCTCTGTTCTGTCTCTGTCTCTGCCCTGTCTCTGTCTCTGTCTCTGTTCTGTCTCTGTCTCTGTCTCTGTCTCTGTCTCCTCTGTCTCTGTCTCTGTTCTTCTCTGTCTCTTCTCTGTCTCTGTCTCTTGTCTCTGTCTCTGTCTCTGTCTCTGTCTCTGTCTCTGTCTCTGTTCTCTGTCTCTGTCTCTGTCTCTGTTCTGTCTCTGTTTCTCTGTCTCTGTCTCTGTCTCTGTTCTGTCTCTGTCTCTGTCTCTGTCTCTGTTTCTGTCTCTGTCTCTGTTCTGTCTCTGTCTCTGTCTCTGTTCTGTTCTTCTCTGTCTCTGTCTCTGTCTCTCTCTGTCTCTGTCTCTGTCTCTGTCTCTGTCTCTTCTCTGTCTCTGTCTCTGTCTCTGTCTCTGTCTCTGTTCTGTCTCTGTCTCTGTCTCTGTCTCTGTCTCTGTCTCTGTCTCTGTCTCTGTCTCTGTCTCTTCTGTCTCTGTTCTGTCTGTCTCTGTCTCTGTCTCTGTCTCTGTCTCTGTCTCTGTCTCTGTCTCTTTCTGTCTCTTCCTGTCTCTGTCTCTGTCTCTTCTCTGTCTCTGTCTCTGTCTCTGTCTCTCTGTCTCTGTCTCTGTCTCTGTCTCTGTCTCTCTGTCTCAGTCTCTGTCTCTGTCTCTGTCTCTGTCTCTGTCTCTGTCTCTGTCTCTTTCTCTGTCTCTGTCTCTGTCTCTGTCTCTGTCTCTGTCTCTGTCTCTGTCTCTTCTCTGTCTCTGTCTCTGTCTCTTCTCTGTCTCTGTCTCTGTCTCTGTCTCTGTCTCTGTTCTCTGTCTCTGTCTCTGTTCTTCTCTGTCCTGTCTCTGTCTCTGTCTCTGTCTCTGTCTCTGTCTCTGTCTCTGTCTCTGTCTCTGTTTCTGTTCTGTCTCTTCTCTGTCTCTGTCTCTGTCTCTGTCTCTGTCTCTGTCTGTCTCTGTCTCTGTCTCTGTCTCTTTCTCAGTCCTTCTCTGTCTCTGTCTCTGTCTCTGTCTCTGTCTCTGTCTCTGTCTCTGTCTCTGTCTCTGTCTCTGTCTCTGTCTCTGTCTCTTTCTCTGTCTCTGTCTCTGTCTCTGTCTCTGTCTCTGTCTCTGTCTCTTCTCTGTCTCTGTCTCTGTCTCTGTCTCTGTCTGTCTCTGTCTCTGTCTCTGTCTCTTCTCTGTCTCTGTCTCTGTCTCTGTCTCTGTCTCTGTTCTCTGTCTCTGTCTCTGTCTCTGCTCTGTCTCTGTCTCTGTCTCTGTCTCTGTCTCTGTCTCTGTCTCTTCTCTGTCTCTGTTCTCTGTCTCTGTCTCTGTCTCTGTCTCTGTCTCTGTCTCTGTCTCTGTCTCTGTCTCTGTCTCTGTTCTTCTCTGTCTCTGTCTCTGTCTCTGTTCTGTCTCTGTCTCTGTCTCTGTCTCTGTCTCTGTCTCTGTCTCTGTCTCTGTCTCTGTCTCTGTCTCTGTCTCTGTCTCTGTCTCTGTCTCTGTCTCTGTCTCTGTCTCTGTCTCTGTCTCTGTCTCTGTCTCTGTTTCTCTGTCTCTGTCTCTGTCTCTGTCTCTGTCCTGTCTCTGTCTCTGTCTCTGTTCTGTTCTCTGTCTCTGTTCTGTTTCTGTCTCTGTCTCTGTCTCTGTCTCTGTCTCTGTCTCTGTCTCTGTCTCTGTTCTGTCTCTGTCTCTGTCTCTGTCTCTGTCTCTGTCTCTGTCTCTGTCTCTGTTTCTGTCTCTGTCTCCCTTTTGTCTCTGTCTCTGTTTCTCTGTCTCTGTCTCTGCCTGTTTTCTCTGTCTCTGTCTCTGTCTCTGTCTCTGTCTCTGTCTCTGTCTCTGTCTCTGTCTCTTCTCTGTTTCTCTCTTTCTCCTTCTCTCTCTCTCTCTCTCTTCTCTCTCTCTCTCTTTGGAACGCTGTTGTATATCCAATTTTGCGGTTTTCTTTTACAAGTGGAACAGCAGGGATAAGGATAATCATTGAAACTACATGACTTTTCGTCAAACATTGTCCTGGAGAAAAATGTACAAAATCCTCCACCTGTTAAACCGAACAGAAATGTTATTTTACATATAAAACTAGGCCTTATTTAAAATTGTTAAAAGAACGAACACTACAGAACTCGCGTTTCTTCAAGGAAAAAATTTTAAATTAAGTGACGCAAAAATAAAAGCGTGAATTTTACTGGGCCTGACTTTCGATCGTTACTCCAAATTGTTGAATACAATTATCACTGGTGGAAAGTAGATGGTAACAGGCCTTACGACAAATAGTTACTGGTTTCTTGGGAGAAAAGGCAAAATATTGTAAAAACACGTGGAAGCTTTTTGCCAAAAGGGATATGTCTTTGAAAATTCACTTTTTAAGCTAACATTTTTTTTATGATTGTCCTGAACAGGCTAAATTAGGGCTACGGCAAAACCAGGAACATTAGGAGGATGGATAGAGGGAAATGAAGTAGACGCCTTGAACAGCTACCTTAAATTTTCTCATATATTGGGGAAAACAGGAACTAGGAGATCATTCCAGGTTTAGAAGCCGTGTGAAAATTGGATTGCACCCGTTTGGTACGACAAGTGGAGATTTGTACTGCATACTGATGATGTGAAGAGCGAACCAGTGTTTCTCGCAAAGATAGTCGGAGATGGTATCAAGAATTAATTCCCAGCACAATAGCCGTTGTAATAACGATAATACAAAGAAAGAACTGAAACCATCCTTCTATGCTCAAGGGACTGTATGTGAGAAGTTAAGGACGGGTCATTTATAAGCCTAATCGCTCTTTTAATACGATCAACGATATCGACAGCGTATTGGGGAGCACTAACCCACAGGTGAGAATTATATTCCAGATGAGGCCGAATTTGGGCCTTAAAGCAGAAGGAGTTGTCGAGAGGGTTGCAGATCTGTACAAAAGCCTATTTTACGAGCAGCTGTTTTGGTAGCTGGCAGAAGATGGTCAACCATGGAGATTTGAAGATACAGTCATACCCAACAGAGTAATAGAGTCTAAAAACTTAAGAACTGAGCCATTCATACTTACAACAGAAAATGATCGATCTTTTTTGGCGGACATAAGGCAACACTGAGATTGTTTCCAGGAAACTTTGGCGATTTCAGCGATGAACATGGCAAACGCTTTCATCATCGTTCAAATGGAGAAAAAATATCATGGAAAGTGTATTTGTTAATGTTGGCGAATTATTTGTGGAATCTTCGACGGAGGAATACCATTGTATGTGGGCAACAAAGTGGCGAAAAAAATAATAATTTTTTCTAAATTACAGCCCAGAAAATATTGCTTATTAATTTTAATAACAATTGTTGATGTCGGCACAAAAATCTTGTATCCCTCATAAAATGGTATGCGACACTCATACATCTGCAAAGTTTCTGGCCTTGTAATTAATACAAATAACTATTATGGTTATTTTTGTGTTAATATATTTCTTTAAACAGCAATCAAGCGTTGTTCATTGAGCGGTATACCCAACTCACTAACTTATCGCACTTAGCCCAGTTTGTTTACAGTAAACAACAATCAATGTCAATGTAACCATAATCTTGATGAGCTTTCTTTCAAAAATTCCAATTGTAGTATTTATTATTTTATTTATAAGAACATTTCTTTGGACTATTAGTCACCTTTTTAAATACGTATTTAGTACATTAGTTAAATGGGATGACTAATGTTTAATTTCAGATAGCCGGTCTAGAAACGAACGTAAATTTCTTAATTTAAACATAAAATTTGCAGCTGGAAACGTTCATACAAACTTTATACGAGACCACAATGACAGTTTATTTGCTGAAGAAAACTAAGTGAGGAACAATTAATTCAAGTTGCTGTCGGGTTACACTTATTGGAAAGTAAAGATACTACAGGACAGACTAACAACCCATTTGTTTTGGAATCAAATTTCCGGATTAACCATAACTTTCAAAGAATAATTAAGTTAATTTTTAAGGACACAGGTAATAACTATATTGTTGATGACATAAACATACTTTTATTTTAGAATTAAAATAATGTTGAAATCATTGAATAACAATAAGTACTCGGTGTCTTTAGACAAAGGTGAAACATGGCACTTAGTGGAAGGAACTATTTCCAATGATAACACCGGAACGTCATTAAAATGCAATATAAATGGTGCTGTTTCTAATGATATACAGCGACGATCAAAACTTTGTAATATTTAATGAAGTTAGTATGAATAATTTCCTAAATACTTTGTTCCATCTTATTTTGCATTAGAGCAGGCCAAGGAAATCTAGGTGGTATGGTTGAATCTCAAGTGACCTACTTAAAAAAAGTAGATTTTAGTCTTCAGACCTTGAACGTCTATTACCTAAATAAAACGGAAATTGTACATTCTTTACGGATCATACATGAACACCTTTTTATCTAATACAATGCAATGTTTTGTTAACCAAATCTACGTAAAACTAAAGAATGCCTTCTCCTTTTTTCATACTTACAAAATAAAAAAACAAGTACAGGAAATCCAAAGTACAATTCCATAAGTAATTCAATGTGAAGACTTCCTTTTGTGATCAAATATACCTGCTGCATTTTTCTCTTTCTTTTCTTACCTATTAAACATGGTGTAGAGGCTTTATATGCAAATCTAGTTTTGAAAATGTAAACTTTACCATTTTTAAAATAAAATCTCATCGGTTTTTAATGGTATATTCTAAATTATCTCTAAACGTTTCGATAATCGTTATCTTGTCAGAAGTAATATTTAAAATTGTTGATGCAATTTTGTTTAAATTTTTTAATTTTTTCCTTTGAAATTTTTACATCTTTTTTTTAATTTTATTTTTCAACTTTGAAAATTGTTTAAACATCTTTAAAATTTTAACAGATATTACTACTGACGAAGATAACTGTAAGTGTTATCGAAACGTTTAGATTTATAATTTAAAATATACCGTTAAAAACCCAAAAGATAAGTTTTAAATCTATTTTTCGTTCACAAAGTCAATAGGTAACCAGAACATCAATATGTATCCATTTGATTTAGCCTGTCCAGGTAATACACAGGTCCTTTTCATACGTAAGCCAATGTGAAGATTTTCTTTCGTGATGAAATCTGCGGCGTCGATTTTTTCTTGATTTTTTTCATGTCACACAAGTAAGTAAATAACCAGAAATGTGTCCATCTAAGTCGTAGCCTGACAAAAACAAAACAATTAAATATATATTTTCTAAAAGTTTGATGCCAAACAGTGGGGTCTTAGTTCAACTGCATTATATTACCAGAAGAATTTGAATCCATAGCACTATCTGAATCTGAATCGGATTCTTGAATTGTCCTAGTGCTGTAATAACAGATGGGATATTGTCAATCCAAAAATTTCCAGTATGTTTCTCCCAATCTTATGAAATAATCTTTTCCATGTGCAAACAAAATTTTGTCACATAGTAGGAGAACATTTGGATAAAGCCTCAAGCCATAATTTTGTACCATTCGGTCAAGGTTCTGAACTTATTTCTTATTTTAACAATTAGCCATTTCAGTTGGGTTTATTGACAATCGTAAAACTTCATACTCATGTTTAATCAAAGTATAATCAAATTTTTTCCTCTGGACCGAAAAGGTTGAATTTTGTTCCACAGTTGCTTTGTTGTAATTTTGCCTCAATTACTACCCTGAACCCTGAATCCTTAAAAACTGCCCAACGTTACGGTGCGTTGTCCATAACCATCCACAATTTGAATCAGCAAATAGTTTGTTACACCTCCAATCCGCACTAAGTCGTGTATGCTTACATTAGTAAGCGCGTTGCCAAGCTACAGTGGAAATAGGAGGGTCGAGATAAGGGTAAGATGACTGAATAACAGCTCAAACACCTTAACCAACCATAAATTCACAACTTATACAGCTCAGTCCGGAAAAGATGTCTCTTGGGGCACCCAATCTTAAATATTGCTAAAATAAATCGTCTTGACGGATGGTAAATTAATCCTGTTTGATTGTGGAAAACAGATTTGAAACCTACTAAGTAAACTCATACACTAATTTCTCAAAGTCAAGCACACTTTCAAACAAATCAACTCAAAACTTCAGAAAATTTAGTGATACACGGGTCGTTATAACTTACTGAACACGCTTTGTATAAATGGAAACTCCAATTTATAAAAATAAAATATTAACTTATGTAGTTTTTAAAATGTCCCTCGTATATCTACCAATTTAAACCTGTAACGATTAATTAACTTTAAAATTAAATAAATAATCAATGCCCAATTTAGAAAAACCTCTAACACAAAATGAATAAACTCCATGCTTCATTTAAATACACAAATCTGACACCTTGGCCTGAACTTTACAACTGTAGACCATTTCTTAAGAACTTGATTTTGTCTACAACGACGTGTTTCATTTTACATAAAATTTCCTGTCCATTGACAAGCGTGTGTTTGTAACCCATTTATTTAAAAATTCTAAATGTCGTTCGACCACCATCAAAATCGAAATCTGTTTTAACGTTATGACACAATTTGTCCAAAGTAAAATATTCATTGTTCGAATTAAATTGCCAAACTAGTAGTTGTAGTTGTTTCCAAAGTAAAACTCGAAACTCCGTTTACCACAATATGTCGTCTTTAAATTGTGAGGTTTGCCGTTATGACGAATTGGATAGTTCGCTTGAAACTTAAACCAAATATATACTTAATGTCGAAAAAATGATTTGCGTTCTTACGTACTTGGAATATATCCCCAGTTACGATAAGTTCCCATTACTTTGTAGCATTATTAAGCTGCTTCACAATTTTGTCTTCTTTTATGACTTTTGGCATTTCCCAACAAATTATCAATTCAGTATGAGACTTGATCATGATGTGCGTTGTTTGCAACACAGCACGATTACTTATGACATGACGGTGTAAAATTTACTTCTCGTCATTTTGACAAATGGGTATATCACTACAGAAGAAAAATATCATGGTTCTAGATTCAAAATCAAAAGATGGAATAGAGTTTAGTTTCTTATTGTGCGCTATGGTTTTGCTTATTTTAGGATGGAAAACTAAATTTTTTTACCTCAGGCTAAATTTTAAGCGATGATGGTTCTTTGTAGGGGTTTAGTAATGTCAGTAGCACCGATGCCAGGAATATTGGATAAAGTTTTGGTAAAATCGGCGACGTTGTTAAAAAGGAGATCCTGTCGCAGTATTAATTGCAATGAAAATGGAATTTATAGTAAGGGCTGTTAAAGATCTGAAAGTGAAATGTAATGCACAAAGTTGGTGACAATGTGCAAAAAGATACACTTGTACAATTTGAAGAAATACAGTAACTTTGTTAACCATCATGTTTTTGGCCAATTATGCCCTTCTTCTTTTACGAAAATTTTGTATAAAGGTCACTGCAGCGCTCAATAGCGTTACACATTTTTTATTTCTTTTAGTATATTAAATGTAAACAAATTTATATAACAATATTATGCAAACTTTTAATTTTTATATATATATATATATATATATATATATATATATATATATATATATAATATATATATATATATATATATATATATATATATATATATATATATATATATATATAATCCCAATAGTGGGGCTTTTAGTGTATACAATATCGTCTTCAAAATTATTTATTGCAGGATGGTGGGATCTTTCTTAAATTAAAAATATTTTAAAATTACTTTTTACTATTACAACACAAAGTTATATTTTTTTGGCATACCGTATATTATTATAAATTTATTTGGTTAATTTTAACCATTCACTATATTATCTTAAACACGCGTCTGGGTCTGCGTCAGCGTCTGCGTCTGCGTCTGTTGCGTCTGCGTCTGTCCGCGTCCGCGTCCGCTATGCGTCTCTTCCGTATGCGTCCGCGTCCGCTCCAGTCGTCCGTGTCCGCGTCCGCGCCCGCGTCCGCGTCTGCGTCTGCGTCTGCGTTGGGTCTGCGTCTGCGTCTGCGTCTGCGTCTGGGTCTGCGTCTGCGTCTGGTCTGCGTCTGCGCCCGCGTCTGCGTCGCGTCGCGTTGCGTCGCGTCCGCGTCATCCGGTCCGCGTCCGCGTCCCGCCCGCGTCGTGGTTCCGCGCCGCGTTGGGTCTGCGTCCGTTCGCGTCTGCGTCTGGCGCTGCGTTTTTCTGCGTCGCGCCTTGCGTCCGCGTCCGCGTGCGTGCCCTGCCTCTCTCTGCGTCTGCGTCTGCGTCTGCGTCTGCGTCTGCGTCTCGTTCTGCGTCTGCGTCTGCACTCCTGCGTCTCTCTGCTCTCTCCGCTCCGCGTCTGCGTCCGCGTCCGCGTCCGCGTCCGCTCCCATTGCGTCTGCGTCTGCGTCTGCCTCTGCTCTGCTCTCTCTCTCTCCTTCGTCTGCCTTTCTGCTCTGCGTCTGCGTGCCCCCATCCGTCCGGTTGCTTGCGTCTGGTCTGCGTTCTCTGCGTCTGCGTCTCTCTGCTCTGCGTCTGCGTCTGCTCTGCGTCTGCGTCTGCGTCTGCTCTGGTCTGCGTTCTGCTCTGCGTCTGCGTCTGCTTGCGTCGCTCTCGCCTGGTCTGCGCCTGCGTCTGCGTCTGCGTCTGCGTCTGCGTTTCTGCCTTTCTGCTCTGCGTCCCTCTGCTCTGCGTCTGCGTTGCTCTGCGTCGCGTCTGCGTCTCTCTGCGTGTGCTTCTATCTGCTGGTCTGCGTCTGCGTCTCGAATCGCCCTTCTGCTTCTGCGTCTGCGTCTGCGTCTGCGTCTGCGTCTGTGTCTGCTCTCTTTGCTCTGCGTGCGTCCGCGTCCGCGTCCCGTTACTCCCCGCGTCCTCTTCGCGTCCGCGTTCTGCGTCTGCGTCTGGTTCTGCTCTGCTTCTCTCGTCTTCTCTCCGTTCTCTGCTCTGCTCTGCGTCTCGTCTGCGTCTGCGTCTGCGTTGCGTCCTTTGGGGTCCTCTGATTCTCGGCTCCGTTGTTTTTCCCTCCGCGCATTTCCCGTCTGCGTCTGCTCTGCGTCTGCTCTGCGTCTGCGTCTCGTCTGCGTTCCGTCTGCTCTGCGTCGCGTCTGCGTCTGCGTCTGCGCTGCGTTCTGCGTCTGCGTCTGCGTTTGCGTCTGCGTCTGCTTCTCTGCTCTGCTTTCCCCGCGTCTGGTCCCGGTCCGCTCCCTCTGCGTCTTTGCGTCTGCGCTGCGTCGCTGCGTCGCTCGCTCGCGCGCGTCGCCTCTGCTTTCTCTGCGTTTTCGTCTGCGTCTGCGTCTGCTCTTTGCTCCCTCGCGTCGGTCTCTCTGGTCTGGTCTGGTCTGGTCTGCTTTCTGTCTCTCTGGTCTTTCTGGCCTGGTCTGGTCTCTTCTGGTCTGGTCTGGTCATCTGGTCTGGTCTGGTCTGGTCTGCTCTGGTCTTCTTCTTCTGCTGTCTCTGTCTGGTCGGTCGGTCTTCTGTTCTGCGTTCGTCTGCGCTGGTCTGGTCTGGGTTGGTTGGTTTGTTGGTTGGTTGGTTGGTTGGTTGCGTTGCGTTGCGTTGCGTTGCTTGCGTTGCGTGCGCGTGCTGCGTTGCGTTGCGTGCGTGCGTGCGGGTGGTGTTTGGTTTTTTTCCTTCCTTCTTTTCGGCGTTGCGGGTCTGGCTCTTCTTTCTGTGTCTTGCTTTTGTGTTTGCGTGCTTTTTTTTTTTTTTTTTTTTTTTTGTTTTTGGTTTTGCTGGCGGCTTTTGGTTTTCTGTTTTTTTTTGTTGGGTTGGTTGGTCTTCGTTCTTGTTTTCTTTTCTGTTCGGTTTGTTTTTTTTGGCTAGTTTTATTGTTCTGTTTTTGGTTTTTTTTGGGTTTTGGTTTGGGCGTGCTCTTGGTGGTGGTTGTCGTGGTGGTCCTTTTGGGTTGTTGTTGTGTGTTAAAAAATTAAAATTAAATTATCTTTTTTAAACGAAGGCGTTTAAGTTCAAGGAACTTTTTTTATTTAGGTTCATTGTTCCCCATTTGTTAGATAGGAAATTAATTAATTTTATATATAAATTTTATTATTTTTCGGGTAAAATGCTACGAAGCTTTAGATTTATAAATACCGTTTTAAAATTATTTGTTCAGGTGTGGGATTTATTACAATTAAAAATATTTTCGTAAAATTTTAAACAGGGTTTACAAAAGTTATATTTTTTAAATGGAACAAGTATTAAAAATTCCTTTTTAGGGACTTTTTCATTTGGGTATTTAAACGCGAATTTACTATTCAATTTTTGTTTGAGGTTAAAAGAAAATTGTAAAACCGTATTAAAATTTAAATAAAATTTTTGGTTGATTAGTCATAATGTGCTTAAAATCAAAAAAAAATTTTTTTTAATTTTCGGTATCGTAAGCAAAGAAGATTTTCAAACTAGAAAGATTTTTAAATGGAAAGGTATACTTGTTTTAATTGTTAAAGGAAATTTAATTCTTTTTTATGAAAACAGTTGGTATTTATTTTTGCCTTTTTGAAATCCAAATTTTTACGAATTTAAAGTTTAAATTTTTAATCATAGAAACGATTTTTTAAATAAATTAATTGTGTTACATTAAATGGAATTTAATTCAATTTTTTGATTAACATTGTTGGATTTATTTTTTCCTTTTTTGAAACCCATTTTTACTAATTTGTCGATTTTCGTATTTACATATGTTGTTTTTTTAAATCACATCAAGTAGAAAACAAAAATATTAAAAAAAATTACAATAGATTGTTTGTCAGGTGTTTTCAAACAACGATTAATCATTTAACAGTGGTTATTTTGACGTTAATTTAGAAACATATACTAATAGATTATTTAAAATTATTGATTTTTTGTAAAATGAAAGGACAAATTTTGTGGAGAATCAAAAAAATTTTTATTCCCTAATTACAGCTTTTATAAGAAACCAAAGAAAACGTTTCGCAATCTTTTAAAAATTTAAAGTACGGAAGGTTGGATATCCAAAACGAAAATAAATTGTTACAAATGAAAATAATTTCTGTACTTTACTTTAAAACCCCAGTTAGTATTCGAAATTAAGGAAATTTAAAACAGCAAACTTCCAACAATGTTAAAAAAAAATAAATTTCCCCTATCTTAAACTGAAAAACAAGATTTTCAAAATCAATTAATTTTTTTCCATTTAAAACATTAAATCAACAAAATTTTATATCAAATATTATTTAAAATGTAATTTCATAAATATTTAAAGAATAATTTTATTTTTATTAAATAAAATAAAATTTTATTTAAAATAAATTATAATTTTGGGATTTAAAACGGAATATTTTGGTCCTTTTTTTGGCAATATTGAATACATAATAATAATTCAAAAAAACGAATTATATCATTTATTGGAGAATGTACCTTTGGCTCAAAAGAGGGTATTTTTCCAACAAGACCACCTCCTCATCATGCCAGAATTGTAACCCAGTGGTTAAATTCGACGTTTCACGAAATTGGATAGGAAGACAAGTACCGATACCTTGCCAGCTAGATCTGATATAACTCCATTGGATTTTTCTTTGGGGCTTTGTGAAGAATGAGGAAGAACCAACAACTGCTGAGAATATGAAATTGGAATTAGAAATGTTTTTGCAAATTACTCTAATATGTTAGATCGGGTTGAAGCTTTTTTATTAAAAATTCAGTATTGTCTAAATCAGCGTGGTCGACAATTTGAACATTTAATTTAATATTATTTTCTTCCAAAATCGATAAATTCAGTAAAAAGCTGGATTATCAAAAACGGCAAAAATAAATACCAACAATGTTATATCAAAAAATTGTAATTAAATTTCCTATCTATCAATGTAACACAATGTATACCTTTCCATTTAAATAAATCAAGTTATCTTAAAAATCTTAAAGCAAATTCAGTAAAAAGCTGGATTATCAAAAACCAAAACATAAATACCAACAATGTTATATCATAAAAAATGTAATTAAATGTCCTATCTAACAATGTAAAACAATGTATACCTTTCCATTTAAAAAATCAAGTTATCTATGATTGAAAATCTTATACTTTGCATTACGATATCTCGAAAATTAAATAAGATAATAGTACTATTTTTACGATTTTATGTAGCAAGTTATGACTAATCAACCATTAAAATTTTTTTTTACATTTCTCCGGTTGTTACAATTTTTTTTTCAACCTCTAAATTTTCAAAATGGAATGCACCCTAAATTGCGGTTTAAGATACTCATATAGTGAATAAAGTGCCCTTAAAATTAACCAGAATCCAAATTTATAATAATATACGGTATGTTCCAATTAAAAAATATAACTTTGTGTTGTAATACCCTGTATACGAGTAGTAATTTTTGAAAATATTTTCTAATTGTAACGAAAGATCCCACCATCCTGCAATAAATAATTTTGAAAACGATATTGTATACACTCATAAAGCTTCGTCCACCACTATTGGCGGACCCTGTTTATATATATATATATATATATATATATATATATATATATATATATATATATATATATATATATATATTTAAATAAACAATTTTTTTAAAACGTGTTAAACAAAAATTAATTCAACGTTTCAAACGTCCTTTGTTCCCTTTGTCAAAATTTATTTGACAATTACAGAAATTGAAATAAAATATTTTTAAAAGTACAAAATATGAAACAAGGTAACTAATTTAATTTAAATCTGGACGAGTGTGTTTGACTTGGGTAGTTGGTCTATATTGATGTAGAAGGTGCAGAAGTGGGGACGCCTGGAATAGTTGCAGCATAGTGTTTGAAATTCTGGAAGATTTGGAGTTGGTTGAAATGTAGCATCAACTTGTTTAATGATATTCTTCCAAATTTGTGGCCTTGTCATCTCGTTTATTGAGGGCGTTTGGTCTTCTTTCAATTTCAACTGCTTCTCTAATAATTCTTCTTGTAAGGTATATAGATGCAATTAAACGGATATTGTTGGTTTAATTTGGTGTCCTGTATCTAAATGATGTGTAGCTAAAGACGATGAAATTGTTCTGTTTTTGCTAGTTGGTGTTCATCGGCTCTCGCATATAATATTCTGTTAGTTTGTCCTATTAAGTTCTTCGACAGGTTGCACGGTATCTCATAACTCCTTGGTTTTATTAGGAACTTTGTCTTTGGGGTTTTTAAAGTTGGGACAAAGTTGAATTTTTGAATACCGGTCTGAAGTCGTTTTTAAATTTCTTTGCTATTCTGTCTGTAATTCCTTTATATAAGGTAGAATAACAGGAATCTTTCGTTCATTGTTTGACAAGCTATTATTTCTTGGTCTTCTTATTTCGTTGGTAATTTTAATATTTTTATCTTTGTATCCATTTTGAACTAGTATTTTATTTTGTTTGGCATATGTGTTAAATTCGGCCAAATCTGCTTGCCAGAGGTCATCATATCCCTTAATTATTGTGCGCCTTCGTTTAAAATTTTTTCTTGCGGGTTTGTGCAATTCATTGACGAGTTGTAATTTGGACATGATCCACAATTTCTTTAAGTTGATGTAGTTTTTCCTCCAACACTAGATAAGCGTTAAAGTTCCTTTAACAGCTTTCTGAATTGCAGACAAAAAATCAAGGTATCCTTTACTTATAGCATCACCATCTTCTTCCGGATCCGCCAACTTGTCAAACGGTTTCCATCCAAATTCAACCTTGTCGATAAATAGTATTGCTTGGTGATGACATCTTGAGGATCTATGGGGTTGGCAACATTGCTGAGTCTCTTATTCTCGATATCGAATTGATTATCATCAATAAGTTGAAACTGAGGGGTTAATTTCTTAAATTGATACTGGGCATGTGACCGTCCAAATTTATCAAGAGGCATTTTAGTTATGATATGTCGACATCAATGCAGTCTGATTTATATTGTTCAGAAAACTAGTGTTTGGTCTTTCAATGTATCCATCTTCATACAATTCCTCTACAATTGATATTATATCATTTACGACACCGGTGTTTCCAGCCAATTTTCTGCCCACAATACTTCTAGATCACGAATTAGTTCATGTACATCATTCCAATACTTATATTCAATCGGCCTGTTTGTTAATTCCTTAAAAACATAGCTCCACCTCCCTGAGTTGAGGTGATGACAGCAAGGGTTTGATTATTTGTGTATACTTTTTTGCTGCGGCTTCCTCGAATCTGTCCACTTACATCATAATCTCGCCTTGCAACATTCGTAGCTAAAATACGTTTATAATTCTTTCTATCCTTTGAATTTACTAGATTTAAATCGGGTTCATTCATAATAAGCAGATCATATAAACCTGGAGTCCCTTTATACGTGACACCATTAATGATCATATCGTTTCCTTTAATTGTGATGGGGGTATTACCAATTGCCCATTTGTCTGTTTTGCGTCGTAGTGGACTCCATAAGTGTGATCAATAGCACCTTCAAGATCCCTCATAATACGTTCAACATATATACGAGGTAATTCGTGGTACTGCTCGAGAAATTCTTCAGAGATGGGTTCATTACAGGAATCATCTGTGATACTAAGAGGTTCTTCTCCTCGGTAGTAATCTCTACGACAGATGTTTCTAGGAAAGGTGGTGTACGAGGGGATTTATTTGAAACAGCGGAAGTTGAGCTAGGGGGCTTGTCTTCGTTGCTAATGAGTGTGCTAGCGGGCTAGTAGTAGCATGTTTTCTTCGAAATATGAACAAAGGTGAGTTTTTGGGTTTAACGGACTCCTTTGTTTTCTTATCAGGATGCATTTTATTCGCTATTTCAGTTAGAGGTTCTTAATAGAAATGCCTGTAAGTCGTCAAAGTCAGTCAGCGATCACTATGCCAGCAGTTAAGTTCAGCTGTACATTATAACTGAAAGAATATAATTATATTCTTTTCTATGTTAATATCATGCAGACAACTTTGAATGGAAGCACCCAAAATTTAAAAAGCCGTAATTTTTGAAATGTGCTATTGTTGTTTAAACGTTTACATTTGTTATAATTCACAAAATTCTAGTTATAAGCGTGTTTATTGTGTTTATTTATATTTGACTTTAATAGTGATTACATTCAGTAATTAAAAGGTACAATATTATAATAGCTATAGTAGAAAACACAGTTGTAGGAATTTTTCCGTGCATTTAAAATAATTTTAGTAAATTAAACATGACCGAACGATTTGCAGTGTCGATATGCAAAAGCAACGGAAAAGGCAAAAAGTTAGGAAATTCTTTTCTCATTTCCTAAATCGATTATTAAGGAAAGAATGGGTTCGATTGTTTCAAAAAAGGAAATTCGACCCGTCAAATAAACATTTGTAGCAAACACTGAGTTGGATCAATACGAAGACGTGATACAAGCAAATTAATGAATACTTTACCAAAAAGTTGAAAGACAAATAATTCTGAGGAAATAAATTTCTACGTTATTATTAAAACTAATTTTATAGCAATCCTTCATTATATTTACTGCACTACCTGAAAGGAACCAGACAAGCAGAAGGCTGAAAAAAAAGAAAGCAACCGTTCAAACTTTTAATTATGAATAAAAAAGATACAAAAAGTCGACTCTTCATGAAATACCAGGTACTAGTACAGATGATCCATACACTGTATTAGAAAGAAGATATAGTGAATTATCAAAGAACCCTGAAAAGCAAATTTCACATCAAGAAAAGATTTGGAACTCTGACAGAAAATACAAGTTTGAAGTGTGTTGATGAAATTAGATTTAGAAATTAAAGTTAACGCTTTTCTTTCTAACTCCAAATTAACTGGATATTGTATTAAAGAAAAAAACAAGCAAGATGGACCACTGAAGAATTGTCAAAACCATTACTATAAGATATTTCAGTAAACGTGCTTACATTTATCTCCGGCAAACACTGAAATATGCCTGGTATCTCAATCTACAACGTTGCAGCTCAGATAGACTTAAACATGGTTTACTAAAGATATTCTCAATGTAATGAAGCTTTACGGTAACAAAACTGATCGTCAGAGATTAACATTTCTCTCTTTCGATGAAGTCAAAGTGACTTCTGTGGTCATACGATCAAAATTAGATGAAATTCGGCTCACAATTACATGCAAGTAATAATAAGAGGACTTTTTTATGCATGGAAACAACCAATTTGTTGGATTTGATACTAAAATGACTAAATCAATTTTAGAAGAATGTAACTCAATTAAACAAATTGATTACAACGTTGTGCTTATGTGTCAGATTGCCGTAAACATGGGTCTTTAAGATTTACATAACGATTGAAAAAAACGTTCTATTTTCACCCTGTCACAAAGAGCAAATCTATTTTTGCAGATGACATCTCTTAAAATTAACAAGGAACTGGTTTTTGGACCATGGATTTATTTTGGAAAATCAAACACTAATAACAAGAGAGCCAGTAAACTATTTAATTAAAGAAACATCACAGAAATCAGTTCTTGCCATAAACTTATGCCAATTCACATTACTTTGAGATCGCAAAGACAAAATGTACGTTAGCAGCTCAACTCTGTCACACACTACTCTGCTTTAAAAGCACTATTTGCCTGGTGGAAACAAAGAACACGCCAGAAATGTTGAGAGTTCATAGAACTAATTAGTAAATAGTTTGACACTATGAATTCTTATACACCATCAAACTGTGATTACAAAGGTCCCTTTCGGTATAACACAAAACCAGATGAAAATTTTGGTTGACGCTAAAGTGACTTTTAAAACTATGAGAGTTATCTCAAAAATTGTTTACAAATATTCCAAGGGCGTTATTATTTCAACCACTTTGCAAGAGTTGTTCAAAGATTTATCTAAGTATATTTCTTATATCTTAACCCATCGACTAAATCAAGACTGTCTTGAAAATCTATCTTCACAGGTAAACAGTGAGTTAACTTCAAAACTTTTCTAACTAAATGGATTCCTTATAGATTCGCACGAGGCGGCTTGCCATCACCTGAATGCTTTGTATAGGCTCAGAATGATTCTTCTTGGTAAGAATCCCGAATAGTACAAACGAACACTAATGTGCAGGTAACATTGGAATCTAGAAGAAGAATTTATATTAGCCGGTGCTTTTAAACAAGCTGCTATAGAAACAAATCTACAAACAGAAGAAGCTACTCAGTCCGAAATCCAAGTAAACAGATGATCACAAGTGATTGTTCAACAACACAACAGCATCTACTGTACATATTTCTGTTCACACATCATCAATGATGGTTTGGTATATATCGCGCTACTTGGCAAAAAAATATGTAATACCCCAATCTTGCAGCTATACTTACAAAATTGATTACGCTGTATTCGTCCAGTATACCATCATGGATACAAAGTTTGTCTTTGGTGGCTTAACACAACCATCTTCATCCTGGCAGAAAATGTCCAATGTATGGACAAATTGTTTATAAAACTACCGCAAAGATTTTAGATTTACAAATAAATTTGTACAAAAAACTACAAATTATATATTTAGAAAATTATCAGATGTTCCTCGTCAACATTAAGGCATTTGTTAGCATTTTTTCGAATAAAATATATAAACGAGCAAGCAAACGCTTATCTAAAATATAAAGGTCAAGCACTGATGAAGGAAGGAAATATGCTAATAAAATGAAAAACTGCAACTTAGAGCACACTTGCCGTTTGTGTATCTGTTAAGGAACGACATTTGTTTTGTATTGTTTACAGAATAAATGTTTTCATACAATGTTTAATTTCTTTGAGTATACCTTCTTTGTTATATAAACAAAAAATGGATAAATACAATTTTCTAGTCGAATTATAAGGCAAACATTTGCCTAATATATTCTTAAATTTATTATTATCAATTGCCTTATTATTGCAAGCAGATTTTATTCCTGGAATAGTGTGCAATATGGTTTCTTTATTTAATTTTATCTAAATACAAGATTAATTCTACATGTATATTTCCAGAATCAAGATTGCTAATCTCTAGATCGTACTACAATTTAACCGAACATTTAATGAAATTAAAAATGATTATTTATTAAATACATAAATAAAGTTTACCTCGGTAGGATTCGAACCTACGACCTGTACTTTATAATACCGCGCTACCAACTGTACCAAGGTTCAAGAATCGATGCAAATTTTTGTCTTTATGTATGTAGAACTGATGTAAATTCTAAATATAATGAGATTACAGTCAAATTACTTATATTAATGGAATGTGAGCCTGCAATATCGAATTCACACATACCAAAGCAACTTGACTAATATTAAATTGTCAGTTTTGTTATGAACGAATAAGTTCAAGGTAAATTAAAATGATTCTTGAACCTTGGTGGCGCAGTTGGTAACGCGGTACTCTAATCAAAGTACAGGTCGTAGGTTCGAATTACTCGAGGTAAACTTTATTTATGCATTTAATAAAATTAATAATCATTTTTAATTTGGAACATTCTCATAAACTTATAATGAATAATGTTCATTATATAATTTGACGTTATTAATTTAGAAAATTGGTAAATTGTTAAAATACCTTCTAAACAAATATTAAGAAAATATTACATTTAATTGTTGCAAGTTCGACGCGTCATAGCTTAGTGAGACAGCGGCAGCTGAACCCGTATCTTATACTCGTATAAGCACAAACGAATCAGCATACCTGTGACGTATTGCTGCTCCCATTGGACAAAAGTTACGAGGCAACCGTTCTATTTAGTAACCGTGATTTCAGTTAGTTCTATTAGAGGTTTATAAGTACTTTCAAACATTCTTTCATTATCAATGCGGGTAGTTTTAAGACTGTTGTATTTCTGCTGTATTATTTTACGAGCCTGAATAATTTTTCGCTTTAATATCATCTCCTTATTATCCATTGCAGCAAAAGGGCTGTTAATACCTAAACGGATGTGTAACTACTAAACCACTGAAATCAGGCTAAGGTATTATATATTCATCAAACCTTTTCCTATAGCGACCATTATTGACTTCAGCATCCTTATTTATGACTATGAACCCAAACGGATCTATCCAGCACTTTGAACACATGTCCGAAACAATGTCATGCTTATGGTGGGCTTACATGATCCTCATACACATGTTTTAGGTTTAATTCATCTTGCTCAAATAATATAATTAGATTCGCATTGTCACGAATTAATTGCTTTGGAATTTTACTGTAAGTTTGACCCAAATAGAAACAATCAATATCGTTATGTCTACCCATAGAAAAATATGCCCTTATGTTATTTTGCTTTTCACAGCGATATCATCAAAGATAAAGATAGAGTTTGCTTTTTTGGAAAAAGTGACCAGAAAGACAGATTTCTTTGGTAATATATTAAAGGTCACCTCAGGCCACGATTGGTAACTCTACAATAAAGACCATGTGGTTGGTTTGTAATCTAGCTAAGTCTCTTCAAGGTCATCGATTCAAGGAAGTGGTGAAAAGGTTTGTAATGCAAGTCTCTTCAAGGTCACGCTCGCGTTTTCAAGGCAAGTAACTAGAAAAGTCACTGAAAAGTTACAGATATTGATCATTGATTGTCCACGTCAATTGTGGTTTATCGTACACGATGCATCCTCAAGTCATCACATTGTGTCTCAAGCAATTATGTTTCAAGGTCATCAACAATGTTTACTTTGCATAAACTAATTGGTTTTTTAAACAGGTAGCCGTTTCCAAAACATGTAGCCGTTTCCTAAGACATCCGTTTAAAACAGATAGCTGTTTGGGACCGTTTCAGAGAGAACAAAGACGATCCATTGTTCAGGTAAAATAGATTGTTACATCTCAATTTAGAAATCAAGAACAAAGACGATGCATTGTTCAAGCCGACGGTTCAAAGTCTATGTATAAGGTCGCATGAGAGAACAAAGACGATCCATTGTTCATTATAATTTTTAATAATGATTGTTATCTCAATTCTAAAATCAAGAACAAAAGACGATGCATTGTTCAAGACAGTTCAAAGTCTATGCTTACAATTTTCAAGGTCACTAGAGAATAAAGACGATTCATTTTGTTATAATTTCTAAAAATAGATTGTTATCTCAATTCTGAAATCAAGAACAAAGGCATGTTCAAACATTATGGGAAGTTGATGTACAACATTTTATAATACCTTTGCTGGATCATGTAACATTCTAACCATATGTAAACTTATTTCGAAAACAGTGTTTAGTCGTAGTATTGTGGACAAGTAGAGTCATGAAAAAGCAATAAAATCACTCTGGATACTTCAGAATAATAATTTAACATTTTGTTGTTCATGCTGTCAAAATAATGGTAGTAGTAGCAAAAAGAAATGAAATAAGATGAAATTACTGATTGTCACTCATCATCATTTCAAAGGAATGTATAAACAGGCAGCTAATGAATACTTAATAGATTGTGCTTCCTATAAACTATCGAACGATACGCATATTAATTGATACAGTCACACCTTAACCTTGCACCAGTAGTGCGTATGGGATGGCAAAGCGATAATGTGGTATTACGAAGGAATGGAATGAACTTTATGGTATTCATATGTAGAAATACAAATTCGATCAGAAATTGAAACCAAATTGGTTGGTCACATGTAAACGAGATATAATACATGAGCAGATTGAATCTCTATCATCTCGGTATTTATTACAATTGGGAATTGATTAAAGGATATGAGAGAATTTTTGAAAACTGTTATGATGAAAACTACAACTGTTGTTCGTGTATTCAATGCCCACCATGTAGAAGAACTATTCAATTTGAGGATATAATAAGCTATAGATTGAATTTCTTGAATCTACAATCTGGTGAGTTTCTATGAAAACCTCATACGACAAGTGGTTGACTACCGTCGTTTTCGTGAGAAGAATTCGGTGATGACGACATTTATAAAGACATTCATGATGTTATAAATGCCAAATATAATATTAATTCACACTGTATGCTTAATGGAAATATTGTACTATCGCCCTGCTTATCTAACGTATAGCATTTACTAAAAATAAAGTTTTACGATTTTAGGTATAAATACCCTGCCCTATCCTCAAGGTGAACAATGATAGGTAAGAAGCGAAGAGTGCAGGTGGTTTAGTGAATACTAATCAATAAACTTCCGGGAAGCATTTACCCAGTTACCAGTATTGTGGCCCCGGTACAAATTAGAAACGACTGCACGCGGTCACCCCGGTATTAATCAATTAGATGCTCAGTGCAAACTGCATGATATCAGTTATAGAGACTACCAAGATTTAGAAAGTCGACATAGAGCAGATAAAATTTTAGAAGAAAAAGCTTGGGAACGCTTTAAATCGGCAGACGCAACATTAGGTGAACGAGCTGCAGCTTTAGCAGTCTGTACCATGAAGGCAAGAGAAAATTTGGAATGGGTTTAAACGTCGGTCCAAGAAGAAGAATAGTTTATTGCATGTACACAATAGCTAAAGAAATGAAAGCTAACGGAGATTTGACACAATAAAGTCAGCACTGTCAACGGCAAAACGTGTAGTAAAAAGGTTAAAGAAAAACATTAGTTCCTAGAGTAATTCCCTACCTAAACAAGGAGGTGTTTTACCATTTCTTATTCTGTTATTCGGGATTATCAGCAATCGGTGCTTTAGCTGGCGGCAATTGAATTGCCAAACGTCAATGATGCAAAAATGCCAAAAATTGCAAGAAGAGACATCGCTCCAATCGCATGATGGAATCGATCGCGGCGCATTTTATCTAAAACCATACAAATCTGGTGGTATTGTACTTAAAACCGTTTCCAAAAACTGAGTAGATTACCCGAAAGAGCGTTAACAGATATTGATTTAAAGAAATACACAAGATGTCCATACTTTTATTTTTTATGAGAGAAAATTGAATCTGGAATCATCAACTTAGATAGCCAGAGCGGACCACATTGGGTTTGCTACAAAAGCGTGGTGAAAGGTGGTATTACGATAGTTTCGGTAATCTTCGACCACCAGTTGAAGTGATTAACTACTTTCGTGGATGTAAAATTTATTATAATTACACCAAGATCAGAATTTAGTAGCATTATTTGTGCACCTATGCCTACAATTTTTATATAAATAATGACATAACTTAAATTTTTTCAGTTATGTCAATAACATTCAGTTTAGAAGGTGTTGGTAACATAGCTAGCTGCAACTTCTAACGCAGCTAGATTTGGAGAAGAAATACGTTGTTGGATTGGTGGGATTTTACGGTTGCAACAGCATTAGAAATATTTATACGGCAACGATAGATTTTATTTTAGAACAAATTCATCTCATTTGCGAGTGATTAATATTCCACACGTGCCTGAGTTAGATGAAATTAGTGATTACCACAGAAAACATTAGGGCAAACAACAATACGCTGTGTGAGATAAACAGTTCATTTGAGATCGAACTAAAGAAAGTAGCATTGGCCGCATGCTCGGGTTTGAGCCTAGAATATAAAAGCGATACTTACACACATGCGTTAGACATCCAAATAATTAAAACACTAATCTGAATGTGCAACATCATAAAGGGATCTTATCGAAACGGTAAACCTGCAAAGGTAATATACGAAATTGACGTTTCAGTGCCCTCGAGCATCGTTTGATAAAGTTCAACCAACACTCAATATTTAGAAACAGACATAATCAGTAATATAACAATCAAATTGACAAATCAAAAGGGTGAGTTAATAGACTTTGGTGAAAGTGAACCATTCACGGTACGCTTAGAACTAAAGAACATGGGTCTGCGAATTAATCACAGGACATCTTCATACAAAGACCCAATCCCTCATTGCAGTTAACATCTGCAGAAATACTTTTAACATCAATTGGATTGAAAGTTCTGAGTGACCAAACCAATAAACGTGTTTCAAAGCGTACATTTTAATAATATTAATGTATCTCTAAAGTTAAATTTGTTGAATAAGTTTACTTTAATGTCTATCTCTTTTTAATGATATGTTCGCTTACACACCTGAAGCTGAATGCATATGTATTCATCAAAAACAAAACATGTGGAAAAAGTCAATGTTTATTGAACAATAGGTTTTCTAATAATGCATTTGCATTCTTAAAATTTGTTGGAATGTATAAAAATATAATATTCAAGCTAAGATTTCTTTATAAAAACACACAATGCATCTGCATTCTTAAAAACTATTTTAATAACTTTAAAACTTGCCAAAACTACATTTATAATTAGTATATATACTTAATAACTTTAATGAAAATGTTACAAAAAGATTTCTTATAAATAACAATAGTTTGCATTCAAAAGTATGTAATTTAAAAATGCAATATTTAATGTGAACAAGGATTTTCCTTGTATAACAATGAAAGCTTTTATAGTGCCTTCTTGAAAAATATGAAGTAAACAACTATAAAGACAATTAATAACAATTAATTTAAAGGTTTGAGAAGAAATTTATATAAAAAGACATCATCCTTGTAGTAAATCTTTAATTAGTCATCAATCATTGTGGTTAACATCTGCAATGACCGAATCATTAAACATCTTTCAAAACGTACATTTTGATGATGCTATAATTAAATCAGATATTCACATTCTTCCGTATGGCTCTTCTAAGTATGGACCTTCCGAAGAAATACGCATTTTAATTCAAAGTCAGAATCTAATCTAATAACTTATGATAGTTTTCTGTACATAGAAGATAAGCTGAAGAAAGAAGATGAAGGAAAATCATGCAACTTAACCAATAATTTCCCAACTTCCTTTTCGAAGAGATTCAAGTAGTATAGCTAGGCCGATCCTGTCCCACTTTTGTCACTAGATTTGTCACCAGATCTGGAAAAGTCACCAGAAAAGTTACTAGATTTCATCGGTAACATTGCCTATTTGAAGTAGCAACCTGCTAAGTCAAGGTCATGTTAAGGTGTGTAACCCCTCTTCATCATGCTTGCACGTTCTTCAAGGCAGTAACTAAAGTCACTAGAAAGTTACTATTTGTGGTTGTCAATTGCACCTTCCTGAAGGTCATTGTCAAGCAAGTCTATGCATGTTTCAAGGCCACGCCCTATTCAGAAATCAAGAACAAAGAGGGCCCATTGTTTAAAGTCTATGCTTTCAAGGCCGGAGAACAAAGACGATCTATTGTTCAGCTATTCTAAAATAGTTTGTTATCTCAATTCTAGAAATCAAGAACAAAGACGATGCATTGTTCAAAGTCTATGCTTACAATTTTCAAGGTAAAGAACAAAAGCGATTCATTCTTCAGTTATAAAAATAAATTGTTATCTCAATTCTGAGAAATCATGAATAATGTATTGTTCAAAGTCTATGCTTATAATTTTCAAGGTAAATGAATAAGACGATTCATTGTTCAGTTAGAAATAGTGTTATCTAAATACATCTCTTTCAAGAACAAAAGGCAATCCATTGTCAACGATTTAAAGTTTATGCTTAGGTCACACCTCTGCAAAGACGATTCATTATCTCAATTCTAGGAAATCAAGAGCCCTGAGGTGCATGTTTCAAAGCCACTACAATGGCCGTTCCCTAAACAGGTAGCCGTTTCTAAAAACAGGTAGCCGTTTCTAAAAACAGGTACCCGTTTCCTAAAAACAGGTAGCCGTTTCCTAAAAACAGGGGTCCGTTTCAAAACAGGTAGCTGTTTCTCACCATTATACGAATCTCAATTCTGAGAAATCAAAGGGGCCCATTGTTCAAAGTCTATGCTTACAATTTTCAAGGTCACATGAAAGAACAAGACGATCTATTGTTATGGATGAGTCATAGCTTCTAAAATTCTGAGAAATCAAGAACAAAGAGCCATTGTTGTCAACGCTCAAAGTCTATGCTTATAATTTTCAAGGTTATATGAGAAATGAACAAAGACGATTCATTGTTCTGGTTGATTTATAAAATAGATTGTTATCTACACTTCGATTCTGAAATCAATCAAGAACAAAGGCGATCCATTGTTCTAACCAACGATTTAAAGTTTATGTACAAGGTCACATGAGAGAACAAAGACGATCCATTGTTTTATAATTTTAAAAATAAATTGTTATCTCAATTCTAGGAAATCAAGAATAAAGGGCATTGTTCAAAGTCAATGCTTACAATTTTCAAGGTAAGAGAACAAAGACGATTCATTGTTGAGTCAGCTTATGAAAAGGTGATCCGAACTTATCCGACCTTACCCGAACTTATCTCTATATAAGTAGATAAAGAACAGTCCCACGTCAGTCGATACATTACAATCGTCACAACAACAAATTACCTAAAGTAAAAACTATTATTAATCACCAGTGTGTGCATCATATTTTACAATCGTGACTAGAAGTTTTATTGTAAACCGAGCAATTTGTTAAACGTAAAGAATAACTATTATTGCTTAATCTGTCTGTGCATCATATTTTGCAATCGTGACTAGAACCCGTTGTGAAGAGCAATTTGTTAAAAGTTCATTGTTACGTGTGTGCTTCATATTGCTAGCTATGAGTATGCCAAGTAGTAGTGAGATGGTTAATTTAACAAAGCGCATTGTTCCCTATTGAAAACAAAAAGGAATTTGCCAGGCACATCCGTATAGTTAACACCAATATCAAGCTATTGCAAGATATAATTAAACATAAAATTTATTGTGAGACCAATGAAAGCTTGCTTAAGCTTGAGAGCAATTTAGCATTGCTCAAGTGCTATCTGGTTAGATTGAGACGGTTAAAGAACGCTTCAGAGAAGTTGGTAGTGGAATTGTCAATAAAAAGGTATGCATAAATTACGTTGGTACCCCTAGACTCATGTTTTTAATGGTAGGCTGCTTACAGGAATTATAATCAATATGTCAAACATTAAGGACCCTTTGATATTTTACTAAACGTATAATAGTTTTGCACGTAAGGTGAAATTAATGTTAAGGCAATCTATGCTAAAGGTAAATGTGGTCTTAGGCTGCAATTTCATGCAACCCAAAATCATAGTATTGAGTTGAAGACTTTTGCCACAAAAATTGCGTTATTGATATTTCAACTAATACGTGTCTGGTACAATGAAAACGTGTATGATAAGTTACGGATAAAATTAGAGGAGTTTTCCGAAAGGATTCCGGTTGGGCAGTACATGAAGTCTTACATTTAAAAGTAAATATTAATAGCTATGTCCCATTTAGAGGTTGTTCAACTGTTAAAGTTCCACGCTTCATAGCAGTAAAGCATGCTGTTGTTAATGTTAAAATAACGATGAGTTTTGCTTCCTGTGGGCCGTTGTTTCGGCATTATATCCCTTCACAAAATCAGAGTTCTAGTTATCCTCATTTTCTAGACGTTTTGAATTTTGATTCAATTCACTTCCCCATTCAGCTGGATGATGTAAAAAAATTTGAGAAATTAAACAACCTCGCAATTAATTTGTACTGCATAAATGATAAAGAAGTTGTACCCTTTGTATTGAGTAATCAGCAAAGCGATAAAGAACCCATAAATCTTTTAATACTTTCTGATCAGGATGATAACACTGTATACCATTTCACATGGATTAAAAATATGTCAGCTTTATTTTCAAAACAGATATCGAATAAGCACAAGAAATTTATTTGTTACCGATGTTTGAACCATTTTTCTTCAGATCTTCTACAAAAACATACCATCACTGTCAGCAACTTAATCAATGCTCTACTAGGCTACCTACGAAGCGGAAATGAATTTACAGTTCAAAATTTCGCATTCAAGAAAAGGTGCCATTTGTCATTTATGCGATTTAGAAAGTATTTTAGAGAAGTGTGCAAATGGTATCGAAGGTAATACTCTATTTCACTCCAAACACACACCTTTCAGCATTGCTTACTATTTGAAGTGTTCATATGATGATTCTTTATCCCGATTTAGCTTTATAGAGGAAAGGATTGCATTCAATGGTTTGTTAACGAGCTTCAAAGTATTGCACATTGGGCTACCGAAATAATCAATCAAATAATTATTCCTATGGGTACTTTAAGTCTCAGTCAGGTTGAGCAATTTGAAAGCACGATTTGTCACATTTGTCGAAAACCATTTACTAATTCTGATATAAAGTTAGAGACCATAATCATCTTACAGGAGCATTTCGGGGCAGCGCACCAGGGCATGTAACCTAAACTATACAGACTCCCACATTCTGCCAGTTGTGTTCCATAATTTATCAGGTTATGATTCTCATTTCATCATTAGAGAATTGGCTAGTGTTCCCGGTTTGATTTCTGCTACCCATAAACAAAGAAGGTAATGGAAGGCACCAAAATTAAGTTTAGATTTATTGACTCTTTCAGATTTATGAGCAGTAGTATTGAAAAGTTGTCAGACTATTTGGAGGATAGTAAAAAATTATTTCCCCGCTAATGAGGAGGAATTTTCTCTAGTAGTTCGCAAAGGTGTGTTTCCTTATGAGTATATTGATACGTGGGATAAATTGAATGAGACCACGCTCCCCAAAGAAGCATTTTCAGTCATCTTAATGAGGGAATCAGTGATGAGAGTTTTGCGCATGCGGTTAACGTTTGGAACAAATTTAGTATTAAATCGTTAGGGGAATACTCATTTGTATCTAAAACAGACGTTCTACTTTTAGCAGATATTTTCAGAACTTTCGGCAAACTTGTTTAAGTACTTAGCTTGATCCTCTGCACTATTATACAGCTCCCGGTTTAGCATTCGATGCTATGCTTAAAATTACACAAGTAAAGTTAGAATTATTTACAGACATTGATATGCTAATGTTTATTGAAAGAGGGATTAGAGGTGGTGTAGCTCAATGTTCAAATCGGTATGCTAAAGCTAACAATAAGTACATGGGGAAAATTTGATCCCACCTCCGAAAGTGTGTATTTAATGTACTACGACGTAAATAATTTATATGGAGCCGCCATGTCAAATTTCTACCATTTGGCGATTTTTCTTTTGTTGATGAAGCTAATTTTGAAAGTTTAGATTTAATAAACCATCCTGATGATTCGAAATATAGTCGAACTATCCTGTATAAGCAGCATATTATGTAATTCATTATAGAAATTTGAAAGTATATTTAAAATATGGATTGAAGTTGGTAAAAGTACACCGTATATTACGTTTTAAACAGTCCCCGTGGTTAAAAAAAATAGATTTAAATACAGCCATGCGTCAGCAATCTCAAAATGAATTCGATAAAAATTTCTATAAATTAATGATTAATAGTGTTTTCGGGAAGCTGATGGAAAATGTACGTAAGCATAAGGACATACGGCTAACGAAATGGGAGGGTCGCTATGGTGCTCGTGCTTACATATCAAAATTTTTTGATGGTCAATAATAAGTATCAACATCATAAGATAAGCATGATATGTTTCATTAAACAAAACAGTATATCAATCCTTTATGATAACGTTAGTAAATTTTGATTTTGATATAACTTACAACTTTCATAAACAATAGCTCTTCAGGACAGCTACAGGAAACTGCAATGCAGTATGATCAAATCTAAAAAGTACCACGTTCTTTGACTCCCTGAAAATATACATTTATATTGAATATTGCAAAATATGTTATTGATGAGTGTTTAATGGTTGCTATAAATCAAAGTGTACAAATGCGGTAATTATTAAGACATTATTTGATGAAAAATTAGCTTAGACAATACCATTAAAAGTTTTGAACTTGTGTACCATAAAGGTTCGTTAACCTCTAATGATGTAAATAGGATTTTAGATCATAAATTGGTGACATACCCTTAAAATGTACATATACAGTTATTATGGTGATTCATTGTGTACAAATGCTCTACAAAATATTGTTTATAAAGACACTTTCTATTATAGTGAATGTATTGACACAGCATAAATCTAATTACAAGTGTTTTAATTATATTGATAGAACAAAATACATATGTTTTCAACTTGAAAATGAGGAACTACAAAATTTAGCTGGATTTTGGAAAACATTGAGAAAGGTGATTCTGCTTGGGATGGACATGTACCAGATTCAGGATATGGATTAGTAATTTAAACGATTATAGAAATACTTTAGGTTTACTATATAAGATGATGTAATATTTAAATAAATACAATTATAATTTTTATGTGGTTTTAATTCATCTAAAGTTACAATGCCTACAATATATTATAAACTAAATCGTCTTTATTGATCCATGATCTTTCATCCAATCCCCACCACTTTACGAATAACTTGTTATTCTTGGAGCACTTTTTCCATAACATCCGGATACTTTGTTTTCTGTAATTCATGTTCATAAAGCCTCCCAGTACAGGTGATCCTTTCATGTCTTCCAACATGTAGGTGGCTTTAATAATGCAAACTTTCACAATCTTGAATAGTTCACTTGACCAATTGGGGTGTATCCTTTAGCGAAAATACTTTTAAACTTACTGATTCGTACTATGTCACCCACAATAACGATTCCTATCAACTATTTTATGTGAGTGTAAGCCTCAGCTTTGTATGATTACCGACATCTTTGGGCTTCATTCCTGTAGTTCTATGCTTACGATTGTTATAATCCATCGTTACGGTGTAAATTGTATCAATCCATTTATATTTACCCTGTAGGCTGAATGACTTGTATAGCAGACTTAACGGTCCTGATCACTCGTTCCGCAATTGCTGCCTTCTTTGTACTATAGGTGGAGTAATGGTTGACTCCATAACGCTGCATTAGTTTAGTGAAATGGTCATTGTAGAATTCTTTTCCTGCATCTGTCTGCAAATTGGAAGGTTTCCGACCGTTTTGAAGATTGCCTGCATGGCCTTGGCAACTTCAAGCCTGTTTTGTTTTTAATCCTTTGGTCCACAAGTATTTCGAAAAACAGTCAATAACTACTAAAATATACTTGTAGCCCTTATTTTGTTTGGCATATGTGTTAAATTCGGCCAAATCTGCTTGCCAGAGGTCATCATATCCCTTAATTATTGTGCGCCTTCGTTTAAAATTTTTTCTTGCGGGTTTGTGCAATTCATTGACGAGTTGTAATTTGGACATGATCCACAATTTCTTTAAGTTGATGTAGTTTTTCCTCCAACACTAGATAAGCGTTAAAGTTCCTTTAACAGCTTTCTGAATTGCAGACAAAAAATCAAGGTATCCTTTACTTATAGCATCACCATCTTCTTCCGGATCCGCCAACTTGTCAAACGGTTTCCATCCAAATTCAACCTTGTCGATAAATAGTATTGCTTGGTGATGACATCTTGAGGATCTATGGGGTTGGCAACATTGCTGAGTCTCTTATTCTCGATATCGAATTGATTATCATCAATAAGTTGAAACTGAGGGGTTAATTTCTTAAATTGATACTGGGCATGTGACCGTCCAAATTTATCAAGAGGCATTTTAGTTATGATATGTCGACATCAATGCAGTCTGATTTATATTGTTCAGAAAACTAGTGTTTGGTCTTTCAATGTATCCATCTTCATACAATTCCTCTACAATTGATATTATATCATTTACGACACCGGTGTTTCCAGCCAATTTTCTGCCCACAATACTTCTAGATCACGAATTAGTTCATGTACATCATTCCAATACTTATATTCAATCGGCCTGTTTGTTAATTCCTTAAAAACATAGCTCCACCTCCCTGAGTTGAGGTGATGACAGCAAGGGTTTGATTATTTGTGTATACTTTTTTGCTGCGGCTTCCTCGAATCTGTCCACTTACATCATAATCTCGCCTTGCAACATTCGTAGCTAAAATACGTTTATAATTCTTTCTATCCTTTGAATTTACTAGATTTAAATCGGGTTCATTCATAATAAGCAGATCATATAAACCTGGAGTCCCTTTATACGTGACACCATTAATGATCATATCGTTTCCTTTAATTGTGATGGGGGTATTACCAATTGCCCATTTGTCTGTTTTGCGTCGTAGTGGACTCCATAAGTGTGATCAATAGCACCTTCAAGATCCCTCATAATACGTTCAACATATATACGAGGTAATTCGTGGTACTGCTCGAGAAATTCTTCAGAGATGGGTTCATTACAGGAATCATCTGTGATACTAAGAGGTTCTTCTCCTCGGTAGTAATCTCTACGACAGATGTTTCTAGGAAAGGTGGTGTACGAGGGGATTTATTTGAAACAGCGGAAGTTGAGCTAGGGGGCTTGTCTTCGTTGCTAATGAGTGTGCTAGCGGGCTAGTAGTAGCATGTTTTCTTCGAAATATGAACAAAGGTGAGTTTTTGGGTTTAACGGACTCCTTTGTTTTCTTATCAGGATGCATTTTATTCGCTATTTCAGTTAGAGGTTCTTAATAGAAATGCCTGTAAGTCGTCAAAGTCAGTCAGCGATCACTATGCCAGCAGTTAAGTTCAGCTGTACATTATAACTGAAAGAATATAATTATATTCTTTTCTATGTTAATATCATGCAGACAACTTTGAATGGAAGCACCCAAAATTTAAAAAGCCGTAATTTTTGAAATGTGCTATTGTTGTTTAAACGTTTACATTTGTTATAATTCACAAAATTCTAGTTATAAGCGTGTTTATTGTGTTTATTTATATTTGACTTTAATAGTGATTACATTCAGTAATTAAAAGGTACAATATTATAATAGCTATAGTAGAAAACACAGTTGTAGGAATTTTTCCGTGCATTTAAAATAATTTTAGTAAATTAAACATGACCGAACGATTTGCAGTGTCGATATGCAAAAGCAACGGAAAAGGCAAAAAGTTAGGAAATTCTTTTCTCATTTCCTAAATCGATTATTAAGGAAAGAATGGGTTCGATTGTTTCAAAAAAGGAAATTCGACCCGTCAAATAAACATTTGTAGCAAACACTGAGTTGGATCAATACGAAGACGTGATACAAGCAAATTAATGAATACTTTACCAAAAAGTTGAAAGACAAATAATTCTGAGGAAATAAATTTCTACGTTATTATTAAAACTAATTTTATAGCAATCCTTCATTATATTTACTGCACTACCTGAAAGGAACCAGACAAGCAGAAGGCTGAAAAAAAAGAAAGCAACCGTTCAAACTTTTAATTATGAATAAAAAAGATACAAAAAGTCGACTCTTCATGAAATACCAGGTACTAGTACAGATGATCCATACACTGTATTAGAAAGAAGATATAGTGAATTATCAAAGAACCCTGAAAAGCAAATTTCACATCAAGAAAAGATTTGGAACTCTGACAGAAAATACAAGTTTGAAGTGTGTTGATGAAATTAGATTTAGAAATTAAAGTTAACGCTTTTCTTTCTAACTCCAAATTAACTGGATATTGTATTAAAGAAAAAAACAAGCAAGATGGACCACTGAAGAATTGTCAAAACCATTACTATAAGATATTTCAGTAAACGTGCTTACATTTATCTCCGGCAAACACTGAAATATGCCTGGTATCTCAATCTACAACGTTGCAGCTCAGATAGACTTAAACATGGTTTACTAAAGATATTCTCAATGTAATGAAGCTTTACGGTAACAAAACTGATCGTCAGAGATTAACATTTCTCTCTTTCGATGAAGTCAAAGTGACTTCTGTGGTCATACGATCAAAATTAGATGAAATTCGGCTCACAATTACATGCAAGTAATAATAAGAGGACTTTTTTATGCATGGAAACAACCAATTTGTTGGATTTGATACTAAAATGACTAAATCAATTTTAGAAGAATGTAACTCAATTAAACAAATTGATTACAACGTTGTGCTTATGTGTCAGATTGCCGTAAACATGGGTCTTTAAGATTTACATAACGATTGAAAAAAACGTTCTATTTTCACCCTGTCACAAAGAGCAAATCTATTTTTGCAGATGACATCTCTTAAAATTAACAAGGAACTGGTTTTTGGACCATGGATTTATTTTGGAAAATCAAACACTAATAACAAGAGAGCCAGTAAACTATTTAATTAAAGAAACATCACAGAAATCAGTTCTTGCCATAAACTTATGCCAATTCACATTACTTTGAGATCGCAAAGACAAAATGTACGTTAGCAGCTCAACTCTGTCACACACTACTCTGCTTTAAAAGCACTATTTGCCTGGTGGAAACAAAGAACACGCCAGAAATGTTGAGAGTTCATAGAACTAATTAGTAAATAGTTTGACACTATGAATTCTTATACACCATCAAACTGTGATTACAAAGGTCCCTTTCGGTATAACACAAAACCAGATGAAAATTTTGGTTGACGCTAAAGTGACTTTTAAAACTATGAGAGTTATCTCAAAAATTGTTTACAAATATTCCAAGGGCGTTATTATTTCAACCACTTTGCAAGAGTTGTTCAAAGATTTATCTAAGTATATTTCTTATATCTTAACCCATCGACTAAATCAAGACTGTCTTGAAAATCTATCTTCACAGGTAAACAGTGAGTTAACTTCAAAACTTTTCTAACTAAATGGATTCCTTATAGATTCGCACGAGGCGGCTTGCCATCACCTGAATGCTTTGTATAGGCTCAGAATGATTCTTCTTGGTAAGAATCCCGAATAGTACAAACGAACACTAATGTGCAGGTAACATTGGAATCTAGAAGAAGAATTTATATTAGCCGGTGCTTTTAAACAAGCTGCTATAGAAACAAATCTACAAACAGAAGAAGCTACTCAGTCCGAAATCCAAGTAAACAGATGATCACAAGTGATTGTTCAACAACACAACAGCATCTACTGTACATATTTCTGTTCACACATCATCAATGATGGTTTGGTATATATCGCGCTACTTGGCAAAAAAATATGTAATACCCCAATCTTGCAGCTATACTTACAAAATTGATTACGCTGTATTCGTCCAGTATACCATCATGGATACAAAGTTTGTCTTTGGTGGCTTAACACAACCATCTTCATCCTGGCAGAAAATGTCCAATGTATGGACAAATTGTTTATAAAACTACCGCAAAGATTTTAGATTTACAAATAAATTTGTACAAAAAACTACAAATTATATATTTAGAAAATTATCAGATGTTCCTCGTCAACATTAAGGCATTTGTTAGCATTTTTTCGAATAAAATATATAAACGAGCAAGCAAACGCTTATCTAAAATATAAAGGTCAAGCACTGATGAAGGAAGGAAATATGCTAATAAAATGAAAAACTGCAACTTAGAGCACACTTGCCGTTTGTGTATCTGTTAAGGAACGACATTTGTTTTGTATTGTTTACAGAATAAATGTTTTCATACAATGTTTAATTTCTTTGAGTATACCTTCTTTGTTATATAAACAAAAAATGGATAAATACAATTTTCTAGTCGAATTATAAGGCAAACATTTGCCTAATATATTCTTAAATTTATTATTATCAATTGCCTTATTATTGCAAGCAGATTTTATTCCTGGAATAGTGTGCAATATGGTTTCTTTATTTAATTTTATCTAAATACAAGATTAATTCTACATGTATATTTCCAGAATCAAGATTGCTAATCTCTAGATCGTACTACAATTTAACCGAACATTTAATGAAATTAAAAATGATTATTTATTAAATACATAAATAAAGTTTACCTCGGTAGGATTCGAACCTACGACCTGTACTTTATAATACCGCGCTACCAACTGTACCAAGGTTCAAGAATCGATGCAAATTTTTGTCTTTATGTATGTAGAACTGATGTAAATTCTAAATATAATGAGATTACAGTCAAATTACTTATATTAATGGAATGTGAGCCTGCAATATCGAATTCACACATACCAAAGCAACTTGACTAATATTAAATTGTCAGTTTTGTTATGAACGAATAAGTTCAAGGTAAATTAAAATGATTCTTGAACCTTGGTGGCGCAGTTGGTAACGCGGTACTCTAATCAAAGTACAGGTCGTAGGTTCGAATTACTCGAGGTAAACTTTATTTATGCATTTAATAAAATTAATAATCATTTTTAATTTGGAACATTCTCATAAACTTATAATGAATAATGTTCATTATATAATTTGACGTTATTAATTTAGAAAATTGGTAAATTGTTAAAATACCTTCTAAACAAATATTAAGAAAATATTACATTTAATTGTTGCAAGTTCGACGCGTCATAGCTTAGTGAGACAGCGGCAGCTGAACCCGTATCTTATACTCGTATAAGCACAAACGAATCAGCATACCTGTGACGTATTGCTGCTCCCATTGGACAAAAGTTACGAGGCAACCGTTCTATTTAGTAACCGTGATTTCAGTTAGTTCTATTAGAGGTTTATAAGTACTTTCAAACATTCTTTCATTATCAATGCGGGTAGTTTTAAGACTGTTGTATTTCTGCTGTATTATTTTACGAGCCTGAATAATTTTTCGCTTTAATATCATCTCCTTATTATCCATTGCAGCAAAAGGGCTGTTAATACCTAAACGGATGTGTAACTACTAAACCACTGAAATCAGGCTAAGGTATTATATATTCATCAAACCTTTTCCTATAGCGACCATTATTGACTTCAGCATCCTTATTTATGACTATGAACCCAAACGGATCTATCCAGCACTTTGAACACATGTCCGAAACAATGTCATGCTTATGGTGGGCTTACATGATCCTCATACACATGTTTTAGGTTTAATTCATCTTGCTCAAATAATATAATTAGATTCGCATTGTCACGAATTAATTGCTTTGGAATTTTACTGTAAGTTTGACCCAAATAGAAACAATCAATATCGTTATGTCTACCCATAGAAAAATATGCCCTTATGTTATTTTGCTTTTCACAGGCGATATCATCAAAGATAAAGATAGAGTTTGCTTTTGCACAATTCGGCTCAATCACATCTTGATTATCACTGAACGTAAAGTAACCTATATCCTTTATCGGAAGTAGGATTTCCTGTAAAAGTTTGTACTTGTTTTGATTTAATGATTTGGAGTATACGTATACATGTTTAAATTTCAAACCGTTTTTCTCAGTAAGCAAACTAATCATTGCGTTTGTTTTGCCGCAGTTGGAGGGGCCACATATAATGCCACGACTATTGGAAGTAAATCACCATGTTTGAAGTACAGACTTTTCATCAAAGTCATGATTTTGAATTGGAAGTTTTTGTTTCTGCGCAACTACTTTCATCTTGATGGATGAAATGAAACTAAACGAATAATAACAACATTTTTATTTATATATACAGATTATAATTTTTCACTTCTCCGGTGAGTGGGTTGTACTGCACAATAGCATCGTGGAGAATAAGACCATAGGCAACGATTCCATTATCGAAAGGTGTTAGTGTTTCCATTTCCAATTTGATGTCTACTGTTGAGTTTTTAAGGATTCATTCTGTTTAGAACAGTCCATTACAAATACTGGACATGATTTGAATTCGGTGTAGTTGAATAACGCATCTGTATTATCTTCATCATGTAGTACATCGGAAGTTCAAAAATTGCGATAGGCAGGTATGTATTGGTTAGCACTGAAGTTCAAATGCATTGCTTCATAGGATAATACTCGAATTCAGATGTACTTTAAGGTTCCTGATGTTAATGTGATCAAAATTTCCGGCTCTTGCAGACTTTGTGTACCTTTTACCTTGTTGGAATGCAACAATTATCCAGCGCGGTTTTTCTAGTTGCGTTGACGTTTTTATTGGCCATATATCAGAGGTTGCTTGTTTTAAAGCAGGTAATTCATATAACTCCCATTGACGAAATGGAACAGTAAAATAGAATTCTTATTTATTCCTTCAAACAAGTCTAGTTTCGCGGCATCACTAAGGGTTAAGTGTGGTACTTTCCATTGAATTTTATTTAGGTTATTTCCGCATCAACGTCACCATAGTAGCAGTTTGTATCGCTTCTAGATCGAATTAAAATCAACTCTTGACGCATATTCACGATCACTTGACGATAATCCTCCATTATTCCAAATATGTGGTTCAATGGTATGCATACTGCAAAGGATTTTTCACCATTTTCATTGAATTCTACTTGTAATGGTTCCTCATTCTTTGGTGACCACAAATGGCTTAATGCTTTGCTCTTGCTTGTCGTATAAGAAATATATCCTTTAAGTGTAGATGTTATGCCGGGATTTCGGCAAACGTCCACTCTTTGACCGCCTAACTCATAACGAATCTCTTCGAAAAGGAAGTTGGGAAATTATTGGTTAGTTGCATGATTTTCCTTCATCTTCTTTCTTCAGCTTACCTTCTATGTACAGAAAACTATCATAAGTAGCTGTAATTAGATCCTGACTTTGAATTAAAATGCGTATTTCTTCGGAAGGTCCATACTTAGAAGAGCCATACGGAAGATAGGTGTGAATATCTGATTTAATTATAGCATCATCAAAATGTACGTTTTGAAAGATGTTTAATGATTCAGTCATTGTGTAGATGCAATGAGGTTGATGAGTAATTAAAGATTTACTAAAGGGATGATGTCTTTTATATAAATTTCTTCAAACTTTTAAAATTAATTGTTATTAATTATGCCTTTACAGTTTGTTTACTTTAAATTTTTCAAGAATGCACTATAAAAGCTTTCATTGTTATACAAAGAAAATCCTTGTTCACATTAAATATTGCATTTTTTAAATTACATACTTTTGAATGCAAACCTATTGTTATTTATAGCGAAACTTTTTTCTTCATAACACATTTTCATTAAAGTCTATTAAGTACTATATAAGTTTAAAGTTATTAAAATAATTTTAAGAATGCAGATGCATTTTGTGTGTGTTTTATACAAAGAAAGTCTTTATTAGCTTGAATATTACATTTTTTTCATTCCTACAAATTTTTAGAATGCAAATGCTATTATTAACAAAGAAAACCTATTGTTCAATAAAACATTACATATTTTAGATAAATGCATTCAGCTTAGTGTAAGCGCGACATATCATTGTGAAAAAAATAGAACCATTAAGGTTCCTTCACATAACAAATTTAATATTTCTTAGAGATACATTAATTCTATTAAAATGTACGCTTTGAAACACGTTTAATGGTTTGCTCACTCAGAACTTTCAATCCAATTGATGTTAAAAAGTATTTCTCTGCAGATGTTAACTGCAATGAGGGTTGATTGGTCTTTTGTATGGAATTGTCCTGTGATTAATTCGCAGACCCATGTTCTTTAGTTCTAAGCGTACCGTGAATGGTTCACTTTCACCAAAGTCTATTAACTCACCCTTTTGATTTGTCAATTTGATTGTTATATTACTGATTATGTCTGTGTTTATTTCTAAATATTGAGTGTTGGTTGGAACTTTATCCAAACGATAGCCGAGGGCACGGAAACGTCAATTTCGTATATTACCTTTGCAGGTTTACCGTTTCGATAAGATCCCTTTATAATGTTGCACTCCACATGCAGATTAGTTGTTTAATTATTTGGATGTCTAACGCAGATGTGTGAGAACATTCGCTTTTAGTATTCTAGGCTCAAACCCGAGCATGCGGCCAATGCTACTCTCTTTAGTAAAATCGATCTCAAATGAACTGTTTATCTCACACTTAAGCGTATTGTTGTTTGCCCTAATGAAAAATTTTTCTGTGGGTATCTTTGATTTCAAGTAAGCACTAATTTCATCTAACTCATAGGCACCGTGTGGAATATTAATCACTGCAAATGAGATGAATTTGTTCTAAAATAAAATCTATCGTTGCCCGTATAAATGTTTCTAATGCTGTTGCAACCGTAAAATCCCACCAATCCAACAACGTATTTCTTCTCCAAATCTAGCTCTATCGGTGGGTAGAAGTTGCAGCTAGCTTGTTACCAACACCTTCTAAACTGAATGTTATTGACATAACTGAGAAAATTTAAGGTTATGTTGATTATTTATATAGAAATTGTAGGCATAGGTGCCCGCAAATAATGCTATTAAATTCCTGATCTTGATTGTAATTATAATAAATTTTACATCCCCGAAAGTAGTTAATCCTTCAACTGGTGGTCGAAGATTACCGAAACTATCGTAATACCATACCTTTTCACCACGCTTTTGTAGCAAACCCAATGTACCTCCCTCTGACTATCTAAGTTGATGATTCCAGATTCATTTTTCTGTGGTAATTTAGGCAGGCTATCTCTCATAAAAATACCCTAAAGTATGGTACACCTTTTGTGTATTTCTTTAAATCAATATCTGTTAACGCTCTTTCGGGTAATCTACTCAGTTTTTGGAAACGGTTTTAAGTATAATGCACCTCCAGATTTGTATGGTTTTAGATAGAATGCGCCACCAGCGATCGATTCCATCATACGATTATGGCGCGATGTCTCCTCTTGCAATTTTTGGCATTTTTGCATCATTGACTGCTTTAGCAATTCCGATGCACCGCCAGCTAAAGCACCGATTGCTGATAATCCTGCGAATAACGGAATAAGAAATGGCAAAACACCTCCTTGTTTAGGTAAGGAATTACTCTAGGAACTTTAATGTTTTTCTTTCCCCAACCTTTTACTAACGTTTTGCCGTTGACAGTGCTGACTTTATTGTGTCGGTGAAATCTCCGTTAGCCTTCATTTCTTTAGCTATTGTTTTCCGTACATGCAATAAACTTTCACCATTCTTCTTCTTGGACCGACACCCCATCCCAAATTTTCTCTTTGCCTTCATGGTGGTACCGACTGCTAAAGCTGCAGCTCGTTCACCTAATGTTGCGTCTGATGATTTAAAGCGTTCCCAAGCTTTATCTTCTAAAATTTTATCTGCTCTATGTCGACTTTCTAAATCTTGGTAGTCTCTATAACTGATATCATGCAGTTTGCACTGCGCATCTAATTGATTAATACCGGGGTCACCGCGTGCTAGTCGTTTCTCTAATTTTGTACCAGGACCACAATACTGGTAACCGGGTAAATGCAATTCCACCGGTAGTTTATTGATTAGCGTATTCACTAAACCACCTGCACTCTTCCGCTTCTTACTATCATTGTTCACCTTGAGGGATAGGGTAGGGTATTTATACCTAAAATCGTGTAAAACTTTATTTTTAGTAAATGCTATACATTAGATAAGCAGGGCGATAGTACAATATTTCCATTAACATACAGTGTTATGTGAATTAATATTATACTTGGCATTTATAACATCATCAATGTCTTTATAAATGTCATCATCCGAATTCCTTCTCACGAAAACGACGGTAGTCAACCACTTGTCGTATGAATTTTCATAGAAACACCAGATTGTAAGATTCAAGAAATTCCAATCTATAGCTTATTATATCCTTCAAATCGAATAGTTCCTCTATGTTATGGGCATTGAATGTACACGAACAACAGTTGTAGTTTTCTATCATAACAGTTTTCAAAATTCTCTCATATCCTTTAAGCAATTCCCAATTGTAATAAATACCCAGATTGCTAGATAGAGATTCGTAATCTTGCTCGTGTATTATATCCTCCTGGTTTACATGTGACCAATCAATTTGGCTTTCAATTTCTTGGGATCGGAAAAATTGTATTTCTACGTATGAATACCATCTTAAAAGTTCATTCCATTCCTTCACGTCTAATACCACAATGTTGCCACATCCCATACGCACTACTGGTGCAAGGTTAAGGTGTGTACTGTATCCAATTTCAATATGCGTATCGTTCGATAGTTTATAGGAAGCACAATCGATTAAGTATTCATTAGCTGCCTGTTTATACACCTCAGCCCTATGTTGAAATGATGATGACCAGTCGGAATAACCTTCACTATTTTGACAGCATGAACAACAAAATGTTAAATTATTATTCATATTGTTATTACATGAAGTATCCAGGAGCGATTTTATTGCTTTTTTCATGACTTTACTTGTCCAACCTCACTACGACTAAACACCGAAATGAGCATGTTTACATATGGTTGTAGGAATGTTATATGATCCAGCAAAGGTAAAGTACATCAAACTTCCCATAATATTGTATTTACTTAAATCAATTTTTATCTGTATATTGTGGTAGTCTTATAAAAAACGTTTTACTTGTTAGATGACTAATCAGTCTGAACAATGCATCGTCTTTTCTCAATTTCATAATACGACTCAACAATAATCGTCTTTGTTCTCCACCTTGAAAATTGTAAGCATAGACTTTGAAGCGTTGACAATGGATCCCTTTGTTCTTGAAAGAGATGTATTTAGAATCTATTTTTATAAATCAACCAGAACAATGAATCGTGTTTGTTCTTTCTCAAAACCTTGAAAATTGTAAGCATAGACTTTGAACCGTCGACAATGCATCGTCTTTGTTCTTGATTTTCAAATTTTAGAACTATGACTCACTAACAATAGATCGTCTTTGTTTCATGTGGCCTTGAAAATTGTGCATAGACTTTGAACCGTTGAAATGGATCGCCTTTATTCTTGATTTCTCAGAATTGAAGTGTATTTAGATAACAATCTATTTTTTTATCTGAACAATGGATCGTCTTTGTTCTCCATGTGACCTTGAAAATGATAAATAAGACTTTGAACAATGACCGCCTTTGTTCTTGATTTCTAGAATTGAGATAACAATCTATTTTTTAACTCGACCAGAACAATGAATCGCTTTTGTTTTTTGAAAATTTCATAGACTTTGAACAATGCATCGTCTTTGTTATTGATTTCCTAAATTTTAGAATGACAAGCCAAAACAATGAATCACCTTTTTATCAGAGGTGTGACCTTATAAACATAGACTTTGAACAATGGGCCCCATTTCTCAAATTGAGATGTTCGTAGAAACGGTTTAAAACAGCTACCTGTTTTGGAAACCCGGAAAACAATACCTGTTTTTAAAATCCTGTTTTTAGGAAACGGCTACCTGTTTTAGGAAACGGCTACCTGTTTCGGCCACCTGTTTTGGGGCGTGGCTTTTATGCACCTCAGGGCTCTTGATTTCCTAGAATTGAGATGAATGGAATCGTCTTTTCAGAGGTGTGACCTTCTAAGCATAAACTTTAAATCGTTGACAATGGATTGCCTTTGTTCTTGAAAGAGATGTATTTAGATAAATCTATTTCTAACTGAACAATGAATCGTCTTTTTCATTTACCTTGAAAATTATAAGCATAGACTTTGAACAATACATTATTCATGATTTCTCAGAATTGAGATAACAATTTATTTTTATAACTCGACCAGAAGAATGTTCTTTTACCTTGAAAATTGTAAGCATAGACTTTGAAGCGTTGATTTGCCTTCATTCTTGATTTCCTAAATTGAGATAACAATTTATTTTTATAACTGAAGAATGAATCCTTTTGTTCTTTTACCTTGAAAAAAGCATAGACTTTGAACAATGCATCGTCTTTGTTCTTGATTTCTAGAATTGAGATAACAAACTATTTTTAAATAAACAATAGATCGTCTTTGTTCTCCCCTTGAAAGCATAGACTTTAAACAATGGTTTGTTCTTGATTTCTCAGAATAGGGCGTGGCCGAAACATGCATAGACTTGCTTGAGGGCAATGACCTTCAGGAACAAGATGTAAACCATAAATCTAGTAACTCTTCTGGTGACTTTTCTAGTTACTTGCCTTGAAGGAACGTGCAAAATTGAAGGGAGGGTTACAAAACACGTGACCTTGACTTGGTTGCTACCCTTCAAATAGGCAATGTTACCGACCTTGAAATCTAGTAACTTTTCTGGTGACTTTTTCCTAGATCTGGTGACAAATCTAGTGACAAAATGGGACAGGATCGCCTAGCTATACTACTGATTCATTATGGGTTACGGTCAAAGATACGTTTGCAGAAGATAATGTTGAAACGGATGGTTTAAATGATATTACCTTACGCTTTACAATAAAAGAAGAAAATTTGACGCTCAAGGGTGTGTTGTTTAAAGTATCTCACAATTATATGAATTAGTCGAACTTATAATTAAGTGTTGTGAATATGTTGTTCAAGTAGACAGACAGTAAAATAACGTAGTACTAGTTTTCGGTTTTTCTTCCAAATAAAGTTCCTTATTGGCTCTGCATACGTTTCGCGGTTCCATACACGTGAATTTTATCTGATTCCCAATAGATACATATTATGTGCTTTATCGATATCTCCCATAAAAACAATGACGTACGTTGGAACAGGCTTTAAATTGGCCATATACAACAAAAAAGAAGATTTATTAAAAAGAACAATGACAGCTTGCAGATAGAAAGTTATATGAATTTAAATGTACACGTCATATAAAAGATCCCTAAATAAAAAATCAAGGGATTGTTTTTAATTATTAATAGATATTTATTAAATAATCAGAAGATTACTAGAGATATTTCCGACCATAATCACAAAATTTTTGTTTATTTTGCACCAGAAACTGGAACAAAAATATTAAAAATTCAGTATTTTCCAATTTTAAATAAATGCAGTGAAATAAAAGAATACTAATTTGTTGTTACAAGATACTGTGATTTGCAATAATATATCAGTGTTTGCTGTCAATCAGCTGCAGCATCAATGACATTTTCCAAGGAATTACGGCATTTAGGTATAAAAAACATTAATGGCAAAATAAAATAAATGGTATTTATGCTAAAAAATTTCTTTTATTAAAAGGTTATAATGATAATACATAGATTTCCTTTAAAAGGAATTTAAATTGATTTTTGCAAAAACCTAAAAACATAACAAAATTTCAATTTTATTCCTAAATTGACTACCATTGGACTTAAAAAACAAACAGTCCTTGCAGCATAGAAATAGGGTTAATTGATGTACAATGTTTCAGTAATTTTTATATAAAAGGTAAATGATCTCTTGAAATAAGAAAATCGATTTAGTTATGGTTTTAATATTGCAGAACGCACATTTTCATTATTAGTAACATAAGAAGTTTTCGTTTAAAAAGGAATACAAATAGGCTTGCATTCATATGTAATTTTAAATAAATGGATTATTATAATTAGAATTTTTTATTTTAAACAGTCTCACATTCTTAAAATTATTATTACATCTCATTTAATTTCCATTTCATAAAAGAATGTTGTGAAATTTTCAGGTCTAAAGAATGTATGTAGTTAGGTATAAATAGAATAAACATCCTCAAGATGATAATTTTTATTATAAACGTATTTTTTAATACGTTCCTTTTCAAAACACAAGTACAGCACATCTACCTTAACAATTGATTGTAAACATACGTTTCTTTGACCTTATGTTGATATCAACCTACAACAGCAAACATTTAGCGTAATCTGTTTGACACCTTAGGTAGAACCTTATTTAAAACGGTAAATTAAGTGTTCCAAAATCTTCTCAATTTTATGGTCCAACCTAGTATATCTACTTTACAAAGTAACAGATGTGATAAATAAAAGATACAGGATATTTTATTTCAATACAAGTAAAATTCTTTATTCATTATCGGTATACACCAAAAGCATACCAGTAACTAAAGAGATAAATTGTCCTACCCAAATTAGGTTAGTTGAATGAATATTAGTAATAGGGTAGCAAAAAGAATGAAAATATTCTTAAGCTTGAAAGCAACAAAATGCATAAGACTGAAATAATCAAGGAACGCCAAAAATAGGTAAATATACACCACATCAGAATGATCGGGTTAAATTATATTACAAAGTGCATTTTTAATGTTTAAAAGAAAATATGTTATAAAACATTTGAAAACGCCACAATACCAAAAGTACCAGAAACATTAACATTAAAACAGATATAAACACAAAATAATTTATAAGTTAAAACAAAACGATGATGTAATAAATTGATCAAATAAATTAATAAAAATTTACCAAATGACCGCCGTCGGCTCACAGGATTAAGATACAATTAACGCACCTGAAATACTGATTTTTTCAACAATTACACTTATCCAATTCAAAACAAATGACAAAAATTATGAAAAAATGAAAATTCTGGCGATTTCTTTCAATATATCACAGAAAACAACAAAACCAGTTATTGAATACATAAACAAATTAACACAAATGAAAATAAAATAACAGATACATAAGATTTAAATATGTTTGAAAACAAGAAAAAATTCAGAAGTCATAAACTATAAAATTACAAAACTTTAAACGGATCTGTACGTACACTGTGACAGGTACAGAACAGAATGGTTCATAGGGGTCAATGAGTTACCTTAAAATATAGAACTTCCTTGAATTTGAACTTGCGGAAAGGTAACTCAAGTAAAACAAAAATAATGTACAATAAACATTGACATAAGGATTAAAGATTATTAGTCAAAAATACAAATAATGCAATCTAAGTGTACAAATTAAATTACAAATTAAGTGATTAAAAGGAATTAAAGGCTTACAAAAAAGAAAAAAAATCAAAAAAAAAAGGTTTAGTTTTAAATATAATGAGAAAAAATAACACCACCAAAATTTGAGGAAAAATATAAAATTAAGTAAAAATGCCTGTTAACAGTCAGCATTAAAGGAATTAAAAAAACTTTCAGAATAACCAAGTGTATTCAAAATCTTTACGCTTGGGGATACAATAATATAAAATTAAGAAAGAACAAAACATTTATTAAATTACACCCAAAAGGCAAAATAAAATTTTCCCTCAATTTTAAGAAATAATTAAAAACTCCTCAATTTTACATAAATAAATTAATGATCTTAGATTAACGTTTTAAACAACCACAAAAGGGAACAAAAATATGAAACTTGCACAACAAAATTGGTAAGATTTTAAAACTGAATTTACCAGTTTTAGTTGTTTTAATGGGTAAAACCTTTTCCATACAAATCTATACAGAACCTTCTTTTCTAACCAATAATTGAATGTGCAACAGCTATACAAGATATACACAATTTACATAAAACTGTTACCAATCAGAAACTGCAACCACAAGGGGTCTTAATATTACCAACACAGGGTGTCAATTTAGAATAAAAACGAAATTTTAAAGCCCTAATACAACGTCGGCTAAACCCACAATCAAAATAAAGTAGACACAATTTACAAGTTTCAACAACATTAACTGCAAAAAAAACCAAAAATCAGAAAAACTGGTTAATTACAGATACGCCACAACTAAACGTTACAAACCAATAAAGAACGGATATAATACCCGGAAAAACCAGAACAAAGATACTGTCAACACCTTTTTTACACAATACAGACAATACAATCGTTCCGTTTCCAACACTATACGTTACGATTTAATTTTACACACTATTTTTACATACCCAGAATACACAGCTTCATCACTGCAATAAACACTCAAATCGAGTTTTACGCTTTAACTCCAATTACTTGACTTACTGCTTTCTGTCCTGCTTTTCAGACCCAAAAAGTCATTCTCAAGAAAAGTTTAAAGGTAAAACAATGACGATAACCCTGTTGACAAGATCTATTGAAAATACCTCAAAAAGTACGATTTAAGCATTACAGTTCTAAACACTGTCCGCTACAAGACCTATTTAGATTTTAAAATTGGAAAAGTTGACTCAGTTTAGTACCCAAATCTTTTTAGCATAAACAATAACCTTCCCATAGGTTGATAAAATATGGTATTTCGACAATAAACAACCCCTCAGATCAATAAACTTTGACCCCTCAAAATTCCAGTTTAGATTTCTAAGATAAATGGTTTGACCTAGTTCAATTTAGCCTCAGCTACGATTAATGACTTTGCTCTGAAACAACTATCTGTTTTGGGAACCGGATCCGGTTTTAGAATCCTTGGTTACCTAATGACCACGCTTTTATTACAATTTAGTCAAGAACCTTGATATTAGCAAGACAACAACCCATCATCTTCTTGTTTCCATGACTGGTTGATTGTTTAACTCGACTTTTCGATCGGATGAGGTCGGGTAAGATGGGCCTGTGGACATTGGTCCTTTTAAATTCAGACCACATAACCAGATACTTAAGCATAAACCAATACCTTTGCATAGACAACCTCCAGAACTGATTCTATTGTTAGAAAGACCATTTGCTATTTCCAGAATTTTACCTCAAGGAATGCTAAAATTGTTGACCTAGAGGATATATAAATAGAAATAGTTTGCATCAGGGGCTTTACATGAAATAATACACTTAAAATAATAGATTTTATTGTAAATATTATTTTCCCCTTACTTTAAGCACAAATTTCAAAACCTTTTACTGATATTGTCTTACATAGTTATTGTATAAAAAGTGTACATTCGTCAAAGCACAATTACAGGTGGTTTGTGTTAAAAGAAACAAGTTGTTTTCATTTTGGGTAAAGCTGGTTGTCTTCAATTTCTATAACTGACTGTCTCAACAGTTTTCGAATGTAATGGCTTTTTCGCCCTTTAACGTACATCATCTGTTACCGATATTAGTTCACGAAGTATATGTGGAAAGAGATGTGAGGTATATCAGATCCCCATTTGATGCAGTGATGATTATTGATTAACCAGATGGCTTGTCGTTGAAATTCTACATCTAAGACGTGCCAAGAAATGGTGGTTTGAACACAAAATGGGCAGCTTATTTCCATTGTATATTGCTAGCTCTTTGGGTGTAAATACATGTTTTGCCTGTACATCAACTATTACAATCATCTCTCTGTAGCGTGAAAAACATGCACAATTTTAAAAAATTTCAGAAACCATGTGTGTTTAATTAAACCGCACAATTCGAGCAAAGTTTCCCTTTATGCAAGTGTTCATCTATTTATAACCCAAAATATCTAATTGCTCTTCACAGCACTTTAGGTTTACCGTAAAATTATTCATCTCCATATAGATGCAAGTTGCATTCGGGTTAAAATATGGAAGATCAGGATTGGGACCGAAAATTATTTCTCTGAATTGTAATATGGCGTGACCTTGACAAATGGTGGCTGGTGATACTACTCTTAAAAGAACACCATATTAAACACTTTTTTTTAATCATAATATTACACAACGGGTATAAGTACCGGCAGTAAACTCGTTCAATGATTTTTTGCGAAACTTTTACAAACTACAACTAAACACTAATTTCGAAATGAGCATGTTTACATATGGTTGGATGCACTAAATGTTATGTTTATCCCACTGAAACCATGAAACATTTTGTTTAAACATATAGACAACATTCCTTCTTTTAAAAATTCTCTGTCTCAAAGTAAAGGATCCTGAATGAAGGAAAAAAGCGAATTGGATAGTAAACATTATAATGAACGGAAAATACCTATTAAAAGATGATGATGTTCGGACCACATTAAACAGAATCGAAGGAAATTGAATGTGAAAAACAAATAATAAATAGATATTCCAAAGGTAATACAAAAGTGACATACATAATACAAATCGATTTTTATCTTTATATAGATGAATATTGGTTTAAATTATAAGAAAAAAAATGTTACTTTTAGATGACCTAATCAGTCTGAAAATGCATCGTCCTTGATTTCTCAGAATTTCAGAAGCAGACTCAGCCAAAACAATGAATCGCCTTTGTTCTCGGTTACCGACAAATAAGCAAGACTTTGAAAAAGAACAATGATCGCCTTTTTCTCTCAGTTGAAAATTGTAACATAGACTTTGAAGCGTTGGCGGATAATGGACCCTTTGTTCTTGATACCAGATCAAATTTAGATAACAATCTATTTTAGAAATTTAACGGAACAATGAATCGCTTTTGTCCCAGATATTGAAAATTGTAAATAGACTTTGAACATGGATCCCCTTTGTTCTTGATTTCCTGGGTGAGATTGGATAACAATCATTTTTTTCACCTGAACAATACTCAGTTTTCTCTGTGGAAACGGTTTGCAAAACAGCAGTTTTGGGAAACGGATGTTTTGTACCTGTTTTAGGAAACGGACCTGTTTTGAAACTACCTTTTTGGAACGTCTTATGTTTAAACCACAGGCACTTTACACAATGACCGAAACACATAAACTTGGAGACCGAAAATGACTTTGAATAAACAATGACACAATCCAAAAATCTTAACAGAAACAGTTATGGCCGAAGGATCAAAGCATGTTGAAACGTTACCAACAGACCTTGAAGAATTGATAACACCTTTCCTCCAGTGGCCTTGAAGAGACCGGGTTACCAAAAACCACCTGGCTTTAAAAAACAAACCATTCATGGCCGACAGAAAATACAAACCTTTCCTTCAACGCCTTGAAATCAAGGTTACACACCACCACGTGGCCTTGAAGAAACGATTAAAATACAACACCTTGACTTACCGGGTTCCAATTGGTCTTGACTAAATTTCCAGAACATGGACAGAGACCTTGAAATCAATTTACGAACCAGAAACTGCATTTCTGGTGACCCAAAATCTGGTGACAAGATAGTGACAAAATGGATTTCGACCGATACACCGAACAGACGCAAGAACGCAGACGCAGAACCGCAGACGCAGAACCAGACCAGACGCAGACCCAGACGAAACGCAAAACCCAGACGCAGACCAGACAACCAGACGCGAACACAGACGAGACGCAGACGCAGACGCAACGCAGACCAGACCAGACGCAGACGCGCGCAGACGCCCAAACGCAGACGCGACGCAGACGCGACGCAGACGCAGACAGAGAACCAGACCAACCAGAACAGACACAGACACAGACACAACAAACAGACACAGACACAGACAAGAACAGAACAGAACAGGACAGAATAAACAAACACAACAGAACAGAACAACAAACACAGAAAGAACAAAACACAGACACAGACACAGACACAGACACAGAACAGACACAGACACGAACAGACACAGACACAGAACACAGACACAGAACAGAACAGAACAAGAACAGAACAGACACAGACACAACACAACACAGCACAGACACAGACAACAAGACACAGGGACAGACACAGAACAGGCAGAACACGGAACAGAAAACACAGACACAGACAAAAGACAGAACAGACCAAAACACAGCACAGAAAGAAAAACAGAACAGAACAGAACAGAACAGAACAGAACAGAACAGAAAGAACAAACAGAACGAAGAATACAGATCAGAACAGAACAGAACAGAACAGAACAAACAGATACAGAACAAACAGAACAGAACAGAACAGAACAGAACAAGAACAGACAAAACAAAAAGAACAGAACAGAACAGAACAGAAAGAACGAACAGAACAGAACAGAACAGAACAGAACAGAACAGACAATACAGTACAGTACAGTACAGATACAATTACAGAACAGATACAGATACAGAACAGAACAAACAGTACAGAACTGAACAGAACAGAACAGACCAACACACAGACACAGAACACAGACAACACAGAACAGACACAGACACAGACACAACACAGAACAGACACAGACACAGACACAGAACAACACAGACACAGAACAGAAACACAGACACAGACACACACAGACACAGACACAGAACACACAGACACAAAACACAGAAACAGACACAGATACAGACCGAACGACACAGAAAGAAATACAGATCAGACACAGACACAGACACAGAACAGACACAGAAACAGATACAACACAGAACAGACACAGACACAGGAAACAGCACAGACACAGACACAGACACAGACACAGACACAGACACAGACACAAACAAGACACAGACACAGAAACACAGAACAGCACAGAACGACACAGAACACAGAAATACAGATACAGATACAAGACACAGAACAGATAACAAGATACAGATACAGAACAGAACACAGATACAGATACACAGAAACAGAAACAGTACAGATACAGTACACAGATACAGATAAGATACAGATACAGATACAGATACAGATACACAGATACAGAAAGATACAGATACAGATACAGATACAGATACAGATACAGATACAGATACAGATACAGATACAGATACAGATACAGATACAGATACAGATACAGATACAGATAGATACAGATACAGATACAGAACTACAGATACAGATACAGATACAGATACAGATACAGATACAGATACAGATACAGATACAGATACAGATACAGATACAGATACAGATACAGATACAAGATACAGATACAGATACAGATACAAACAGATACAGATACAGATACAGATACAGATAAACAGATACAGATACAGATACAAGAACAGATAACACAGATACAGATACAGATACAATAAGATACAGATACAGAACAGACACAGACACAGACACAGACACAGACACAGACACAGACACAGACACAGACACAGATACAGACACACACACAGATACAGACACAGACACATACACAGGACAGATACAGACACAGATACACAGACACAGACACAGACACAGACACAGACACAGACACAGACACAGAACAGACACAGACACAGACACAGACACAGATACAGACACAGACACAGACACAGACACAGACACAGACACAGACACAGACACAGACACAGACACAGACACAGACACAGACACAGACACAGAAACAGACACAGGTACAGGTACAGGTACAGGTACAGACACAGACACAGACACAGACACAGACACAGACACAGACACAGACACAGACACAGACACAGACACAGACACAGACACAGACACAGACACAGACACAGACACAGATACAGACAAAGACACAGACACAGAGACAGACACAGACACAGACACAGCCACAGACGGACTCAGACACAGGCACAGACACAGGCACAGACACAGACACAGGCAGAGGACACGGACACAGACAAAGGCACAAACACAGACACCGACACCGACAGCGATACAGACGCAGACACAGACACAGATATAGATATAGATACAGATACAGATACAGATAAAGATACAGATACAGATACAGATACAGATACAGATACAGATACAGATACAGATACAGATACAGACACAGATACAGATACAGATACAGATACAGATACAGATACCGATACAGATACAGATACAGATACAGATACGAATACAGATACAGATACAGATACATATGCAGATACAGGTACAAATACAAATATAGATACAGATACAGATACAGATACAGATACAGATACAGATACAGATTCAGATACAGATACAGATACAGATACAGATACAGATACAGATACAGATACAGATACAGATACAGATACAGATACAGATACAGATACAGATACAGATACAGATACAGATACAGATACAGATACAGATACAGATACAGATACAGATACAGATACAGATACAGATACAGATACAGATACTGATACAGATACAGATACAGATACAGACACACACACACACACACACACACACAGACACAGACACAGACATAAACACAGACACAGACAGAGATACAGACAAAGACACAGACACAGACAGACAGACACAGACACAGACACAGCCACAGACGGACTCAGACACAGGCACAGACACAGACACAGGCAGAGGACACGGACACAGACAAAGGCACAAACACAGACACCGACACCGACAGCGATACAGACGCAGACACAGACACAGATATAGATATAGATACAGATACAGATGCAGATACAGATAAAGATACAGATACACATACAGATACAGATACAGATACAGATACAGATACAGATACAGATACAGATACAGATACAGATACAGATACGAATACAGATACAGATAAAGATACAGATACAGATACATATGCAGATACAGGTACAAATACAAATATAGATACAGATACAGATACAGATACAGATACAGATACAGATACAGATACAGATACAGATACAGATACAGATACAGATACAGATACAGATACAGATACAGATACAGATACAGATACAGATACAGATACAGATACAGATACAGATACAGATACAGATACAGATACAGATACAGATACAGATACAGATACAGATACAGATACATATACCGATACAGATACAGATACAGATACAGATACAGATACAGATACAGATACAGATACAGATACAGATACAGATACAGATACAGATACAGATACAGATACAGATACAGATACAGATACAAATACAGATACAGATACAGATACAGATACAGATACAGATACAGATACAGATAGAGACACAGATACAGATACAGATACAGATACAGATACAGATACAGATACAGATACAGATACAAATACAGATACAGATATAGATACAGATACAGATACAGATACAGATACAGATACAGATACAGATACATATACAAATACAGATGCAGATACAGATACAGACACAGATACAGATACAGATACAGATACAGATACAGATACAGATACAGATACAGATACAGATACAGATACAGATACAGATACAGATACAGATACAGATACAGATACAGATACAGATACAGATACAGATACAGATACAGATACAGACACAGACACAGATACAGATACAGATACAGATGCAGATGCAGATGCAGATACAAATACAGATACAGATACAGGTACAGATACAGATACAGATTCAGATACAGATACAGATTCAGATACAGATACAGATTCAGATACAGATACAGATGCTGATACAGATACAGATACAAGTAGATATGCTATACCGATTCTAACTCACTCTTCGACTACGGGAGGGAACAGTTAGGAGAAGGGTGTTTTGATATGTGAATCATCCTAACGGTTTTAACCAAAAAGTCACTAGATTTCACTGGTCACTTTAAGGCCACGTGGTAGGTTGGTAACCCAGCTAAGTCTCTTCAAGGTCATCTCAGGCCACGTGTTAGGTTGGCAATCCTGCTAAGTCTCTTCAAGGTTACCGCTTCAAAGCCACGTGGTAGGTTTGTAACCCTGCTAGGTTTCTTCAATGTCATGCTTGCACGTTCCCTTCAATTTCAGTAGCTAGAAATGTCACTATTGAAGTTACTAGATTTCTGGTCATTGATTGTCCACGTCAATTGTAGCTATTGTATCTATTCCTCAAAGTCATCACATTGCCCTCGGTCTCAAGCCCTGAGGTCTATGCAAGTTTCAATGTCATCAGACAATGTTTACTGTGGTCACGCCCCCCAGTGCTCTGAAGTGTTTCCACAAAGCAGGTAGCCGTTTCCTAAAACGGGTAGCCGTTTCCTAAAAACAGGTAGTCGTCTCCTAAAACAGGGGGTCCGTTTCCCAAAAGAGACAGCTGTTTCGCAACCGTTTTCTCCGATTTCAAGGTAACACGAGAGAACAAAGGCGATCTATTGTTCAGGTCGATTTATAAAAATAGATTGTTATCTAAATACATCTCATTTACAGGAAATCAAGAACGAAGAGGATCCATTGTTTAAGCCGACTCTTCAAAGTCTATGCTTATAATTTTCAAGGGTTACATGAGAAATGAACAAAGACGATTCATTGTTCTGGTTGATTTATAAAATTAGATTGTTATCTAATACAAAGTGATTCTGAGAAATCAAGAATAAAGGCGGTCCATTGTTCTAACCAACGCTTCAAAGTATATGCTTATAATGTTCAAGGTCACACGAGAGAACAAAGGCGATTCATTGTTTTCGCTGAGTCATAGTTTCTCAAATTCTGAGAAATCAAGAACAAAGACTGATTAGGTCATCTTACAAGTAAAATATTTTTTATAAAACATAATTTTTAACCACAATATTCATCTATATATACAGATAAAAAATCGATTTAAGTAAATATACGTATTATGGGAAGTTTGATGTACTCAACGTTTTGTAATACCTTTGCTGGATCATATCTATTTTATTTATTATTTGTTTTTTACATTCAATTTCCTTCAACTGATTTTCGTTTAATGTGGTCCACGATTCATCATCATCTTTCCTAATAGATATTTTCACCGCTTCATTATAATGTTTACTAGCCATAGATTCAGCTTTCGTTAAAGCCTTCATATCAGGATCTGAGATCCTTTCACTTTGAGACATTGTTCGTGACTTATTTCAAACCTACGTCTCTTAAACTTATATGCAAAAACACAAATTAAATTCTTTTAATTATACAGTTACGTAAATTTCAAGGTCAATTCCGAAAAATCTATTTTCAAGTTTAAATGTAATTCGAATTTATCCGACCTTACCCGACCACCTGTAAGGCTATCAAATAGATTGTCAATGATTAAAATGTATTGCTATCAATTTTCAAGGTCCTAGAAATCAACCTACAGAGGTATCCCGATATATGGCCGGTAAATGTATATAGGAGGATGCTCTTCAAAGCAACGTATACTATAGGATCCACCTTCTCGTTTTCAACACCAATGCGTACACACATTGCATGCGCATATTCTTCAAGACCACGTATAGTAAATCACTTAGTAATTTATTAAGAAAAACCCGCAATTGCCTTAGGTCAAGGCCATCATACACGTTTCCTACATATATCCCTCAAGGTCACACAGAAATTCTTGGCTGAGCTAAAATGTTAATTCTTATAAATCAATTCTCAGGGATATTAAATAGACTTTTCAAGGCGTGGGGAATTCTACCTTTCAGGGTCACCCAAGCAATTCTTGGATGAGTCAAGACGTTAATTCTAAAGGTCATTAGACCGATTCTGGACCACTCTGAAGTTAGTTAAGGCCAAAGGGCAGCAGAATCGTGGTCAAGGGAAGTCTGCACCACTCTCAAGTTAGTCTAGGTCAACGGGCAGCACCATCAAGGTCAAGGAAGTCTGGAGTACTTTGAAGTTAGTCAAGGTCAAACCTAAAAATAGGAATTAGAAGGGTAGTAGCATCAACGCTAAAGAAGTCAGCTCGATTCTGGACCACATTGTACGATTTTCTGTGTTGAAGTTAGGTTAGGCTGTTCAAGCAATTTGGCAGAGTCACGGTGTTAGTTCTTAGAAATCAACTTGCAGCTCATAGGTCGATTCTGAAAAAAAATTTATTGCTGGTAAATATAGTCTCAAAACACAATTATATGTATTAGATTTAAGGAACTGTATTATATAATTAAAAAATAAAGAATTTAAGTGTTGTGAATATGGTGTTCTTTTTCAAGGGACGTAGATTTCACCAGCTACCTCCACCATTTGTTAAGGTCACGCAATATTACAATTCAGAGAAATAATTTTCAAGCTCCCAATCCTGTCCGATCCCGTCCGATCTTATCCATCTTTTAAACCCGAATGCAACTAGTGCATCTATATAAGAAGAGTGCTATCATGATGAATAATTTTACGGTAAACCTAAAGTGCTGTGAAGAGCAATTAGATATTAGTTAAAGTTATAAGTAGATGTCTGACACTTGCATTAAAGGGAAACGTGTGATTTAATTAAACTACACATGCGTTCTTATGCATTTTAAATTCTGAAATTGTGTTCCAAGCGATTTTGAAAATTATGCACGTTTTTCGAGTACTCATAAGTAGTTAAAAGTTAGGTAAAAGAGCTAGCAATATACAATGGAAATCAAGCTGCCCATTTTGTGTTCAAACCACCATTTCCTTGGCAAGTTTTAGAAATCCCAATTCGTGGAAATAGGAAGATTGCATCCAAGTACAATCTGAAAGTAGAACTCGTTTTATATTAGAGAAAAAGCTAATCCGCTTAAATCACCTACTTTGGGTGTATTTTTTATGGGTCAAGGGGTAGGGGGTAGTTTCTATAAATCACCTACTTTTAGGGGCAAAGGGCAGCTTTTCCAATAGGCTTATCATCCAGGGGGGCTTTAGATCAATTCTGACCCCGAGAAAAATGATGAATTCTGCACCGCTTTTGAGAAGAAGAATGACTATTTACGTTTAAAAAAAGCTGGAATAAAAAGTAGTGTTGGAAACCATGATTGAGTGTTAGGGTTTAAAAGTCCTCATTGTGTGTGCAAGAATCAGTATACTCTTGATTAGCGGCAATGACGAAAGTAGTAGTATGTAAGGTAGAAAGTACAGAAAAAGCAGTAAGTGAGGAGGAGCGGAAGAAGAGGTTGGAGACATCAATAAAGCAAGTAAAAGAAGTAAAACCCGATTTGGAGTGTTATATACTGAAAACAAAAATGATGAAGCTGTGTATTAGAGTAGTTATACAAGGCCGATCCTAACCAAAGAGTCACTAGAAAAGTTACTAGATTCGAAAAAAGTCACTAGAAAAGTAACTAGATTTGCAAGGTCACCTTGGGGGTCAGATTATAGCTGGTTGGCGTCCTCGCTAGAATGTGGTGTATCATAGCTAAAAATAGTCGGTGCTTGTCTGCAGTAGAAGGTGGTCGCGTCATAGCTAAAAATAGTCGGTTCGCGTCTTAGCTAAACATTATAGTGACAGCACCATCATTAAAAATAGGTGGTGCGAGTCATTATTAAAAAATAGTTGGTAACCAAACACATGTGTGGTTTGAATCTCTGCTATGTAAATATGTCACAAAGGGAAATAACCAGATATGTGTGGTTGGTGCCTGTGCTAGACAAACATCTCGTTCGCGTCCTCGCTAGAACGTGGTGTATCATAGCTAAAAATAGTCGGTGCTTGTTTGCAGTAAAAGGTGGTCGCGTCATAGCTAAAATAGTCGGTTCGCGTCTTATCTGAAAGATATAGTGACAGAACCATAATTAAAAAAATTGCTGATGCGTGTCATTATTAGAAATAGCGCGTAACCAGATTTGTGCTGTAATCAATTACATGGTTCATATCTGCACTAATGTAACATAGTGGGGAGTTTAGAGTAATAATATAAGAAAATAGTGTAATGCGTAGTGAGTACTGTGTAAAACATGTGGATGGCATACGCTCAAGAGCAATGGACCAAAGCAACCGACCTGAGAACAGCGGTGGAACGCTTGAAGCAAGAATTTTCGGCATTAGTATTCGATGCCCAAAATGAGGCGGTTTACGGGCGAGGTGATTATAGTGAGGAGGAGTGTAACGTCCTAGCGAAAAGGTATGAAACAGGAGTAACGATATGTGAAAAGTTTTTAAATTTAAAGAAAATATGTGAAAAATGTTTTGTAGAAGAACGAAAAGTTGCGCAATTGCATCAGTTTTGCCACGATATACAAAATGGACAGCATCTCCTGATGGCAGCAGTTATTCATCATCAGATGCAGATTAGCCTACTGATGTAATTCTCAAAGCACACTCTCCCCTCTAGCATCAAAATCGTGATGCAGTAATATATATATATATATATATATATATATATATATATATATATATATATATATATATATATATATATATATAATTTTTTTTTCTCTTTTTCACTATGGTACTGTGTCAATAAAACGAACTACAAACTTCAACATTTTCCATATATTTCGAATACGGTTGTATTCATCGTCAGTGAATTTAACAATAAAAGAACTAAAATTAATATTAAAATTGACAATTATGACAAATAATGTACAAGGTTACTATTTTAAATTTTCCAACATATTATTATAATTTATGGGTAAGCTTTCTAAATCTTTTTACTGTTACAAGAAATTTTGTTATTAATTTTATATGTAACATTTCTAAAATTAAACGTTTTTTTAAATTTGATTCTATATCTAAAATTTTTGTGTTATCACATTGAAAGATGTGTCCTAAATCGTTTGAATGTTTTAACCAAAGCAGTACTTTTAGGTTTAACACGAACATCAGATTTATGTTGTGTTAATCTATTTTTTAAAGGTTGTAAAGATGTTCCTATGTAAACTTTATCACAAGAATCACAAGGAATTTGGTAAATAGTGTTAGTTATGTTATTTTTCGAAATTTTTGATTTTAATTTAGACATTAAATTTATACATCTGTTATTAATTGAAAATACCGGATTTAATTTAAATTTTTAAGTGATTTATATATTAAGCATTTTTATTGTTATAGAAGGAATACATAAGTAATTTTGTCATTTTCCTTAGGTTCCTTATTCGTAGAAAAATTATTATAAAAAATATGAATTCGTTGTTTAATTATTTTCAAAATTAATGATTTTGGATAATTATTTTCAGTAAATGCTTTAATAATGTTTTTGATATGTTTAGAACGGAAATTTGGATCTGCGATTTTCAAACATCTTCCAATAGTATTGATAATGGTATTAATTTTGTAGCCTAAAGGATGGTTAGAATAAAAAATTAAATACCTCCAGCTATGTAGGTTTTTGAACCAATCGATTAAGATTTGGTTATTTTTTCGAATGACCAACGTGTCTAAAAATGGAATTTGGTTATCTTTTTGAATTTCAACAGTAAATTGTAATTTAGAATTAAAATTATTAAATGTATCTAAAACTTCCCGAATCTTGTTTTTTGGCGCACTCATTAAAATATCATCCACATATCTAAAATAAAATAAAGGTGTGAAACTTAATTTGTCCAAACATATATCTTCCATATATAGAAATACAAAATGAACCGAATTTTAAAAAAATTCAATTACAGTTTTATAAAGGAGTCCTTAATATTTCAATTACGAATACTTTTAAAATAATCAAAAAACTGGAGAACATTATTAATTATAATTTAGAAAAGCTAAATTTGGAAATTCCTACAGATTTATTTAATAACTTTAAAACTGAACAATCTAATCGTTTTCAAAATACTTACAATAAAATACGAGTAAATCATATTGAAAAAATTAAAAAGTTAAAAGAAGAATATAACTTTAATTATAAAATTAATAATAATTGGATTCAGAATTATAGTGATAAAGTGATTCCTACTGATATTTTATACTGTTTAAGTTTGGGAGGAAGTTTCAATTTTCCTTAATAGATAATATTAAAATTACATAATTAAATCAATTACAAATATGGAATATTCAATTAAATCATTTTCTGACGCTAATAAAAAAGTAATATTAGAGAAACGTTTGTTAAGAATTTATGGACTGTTAAGAACTATAAAGAAACATTTGAAGAACAAAGAGTTAATAACTTTTAGACAAACCTATTACAAAGCTAAAAATTTTAAATCTAAATAATGATCTCATAGTAGTAAAGGCAGATAAAGGGCAAATAACCGTAATACTTAATAAAGAGGAATACGTAAATAAAGCTATGGAACATTTAAGTGACATAAACACGTATAGGATTGTACAAAAAGACCCAACCAAAGAAATTATAAGTAGTGTTAACATATTAATTGAAAATTGGTTCAATCAAGGAAAATGATCGGAAAATGAATTTAATAATTTAAAATGTAGATATCCTAATGTTCCACAAATATATTTTTTGCCTAAAGTTCATAAAGAAAATCGACCACTTCGACCAATCGTATCTTCAATAAATTCACCTACGTATAATTTATCTAAATTTTTGGCAAACATAATACAAAATATTTTGAATAAAAAGGAATATTCTATAATAAACTATGAATTTAAAGAAAAAATTAAGAAAATAAATTTGGATAGTGAACAATCAATTATATCTTTGGATGTTATTTCTTTATACACAAATATTCCTATTCCTTTAATAACGATAATCTTAAAACAAAAATGGAATTTAATCAAACAACACACACAATTAGACATTCACCAATTTATTGAAGGAGTAGAATTATGTTTACAGACTACGTATTTTAAATATTTGGAATCATTTTATCAACAAACATATAGTTATGCGATGGGATCGCCTATTTCTGCTACCGTAGCTAACCTAGTAATGGAATATTTGGAAGATATATGTTTGGACAAATTAAGTTTCACACCTTTATTTTATTTTAGATATGTGGATGATATTTTAATGAATATACCAAAAAACAGGATTCAGGAAGTTTTAGATATATTTAATAATTTTAATTCTAAATTACAATTTACTGTTGAAATTCAAAAGATAACCAAATTCCATTTTAGACACGTTGGTCATTCGAAAAAATAACCAAATCTTAATCGATTGGTTCCAAAACCTACACATAGCTGGAGGTATTTAAATTTTATTCTAACCATCCTTTAGGCTACAAAATTAATACCATTATCAATACTATTGGAAGATGTTTGAAAATCGCAGATCCAAATTTCCGTTCTAAACATATCAAAACATTATTAAAGCATTTACTGAAAATAATTATCCAAAATCATTAATTTTGAAAATAATTAAACAACGAATTCATATTTTATAATAATTTTCTACGAATAAGGAACCTAAGGAAAATGACAAAATTACTTTATGTACCCCTTCCTTATAACAATAAAAATGCTTAATATATAAATCACTTAAAAATTTAAATTAAATCCGGTATTTTCAATTAATAACAGATGTATAAATTTAATGTCTAAATTAAAATCAAAATTTCGAAAATAACATAACTAACACTATTTACCAAATTCCTTGTGATTCTTGTGATAAAGTTTACATAGGAACATCTTTACAACCTTTAAAAATAGATTAACACAACATAAATCTGATGTTCGTGTTAAACCTAAAAGTACTGTTTGGCTAAACATTCAAACGATTTAGGACACATCTTTCAATGTGATAACACAAAATTTTAGATATAGAATCAAATTTAAAAAACGTTTAATTTTAGAAATGTTACATATAAAATTAATAACAAAATTTCTTGTAACAGTAAAAAGATTTAGAAAGCTTACATAAATTATAATAATATGTTGGAAAATTTAAAATAGTAACCTTGTACATTATTTGTCATAATTGTCAATTTTAATATTAATTTTAGTTCTTTATTGTTAAATTCCACTGACGATGAATACAACCATATTCGAAATATATGGAAAATGTTGAAGTTTGTAGTTCGTTTTATTGACACGTACCATAGTGAAGAAAGAGAAAGAGAAAAATTTTACTAAAATTCGTCAAATAACTTTATATTAATAATATATATATATATATATATATATATATATATATATATATATATATATATATATATATATATATATATATATAGGACAGTTCCGCTGTAAACTCAAAATTCAAAAGCGTTCTCGAATCAGTAAAGATGGATCTATCTGCATTGAATAGTAGCACTTTCTGTAAATCCTTCACGAACGTAAAAGACTTGGAGGTGGGTGCAAAATATAAAGTGATTGATATGAACACTATTGACACGAAGTATGGTAAACATATTATCATTGAAATTGAGAACTTTAAGTGTATTCTTCCCTTACGATTTTATAAATACTTCCAAAAGGAAGATCGCATTGAAAAGTTTAAACAATATCTGGCTGAGAAAGACGTGTACATTAACAGAGCCGGAACTGTAGGAAAAACAACTAATTTAACATTTCTGTAAAAATAATAATATGTATAACTGTTTGGAAATAAATTATATATTTTTTATGTAGTGAATAATATGGTAGTGTGGGCCTTTGCTTATCGCTATGCAAGAAGAGGTTTGTGGGAAACTATGGCGCTGGACAGATTACGTTTCCGCCGTAAAATAAAACAATTGGAATGCATTTTATCACCCGTACTACAAGAGCAACGTCGTGTTGAGATATATCATGATAGATTCCAAGAACTATTCTCCCCTCTATCATAATAATAATGTTATGAGGTGGGGAAAACGATATATAATAATAATAAAATATATATTTGCGGTTACAAATTTATCAGTTGTCAACGCAAGTCCACTTGAATAAATTTGAAAAGATTCTACATGGATAGCAGGAATAGCTGTAACTAACTTCTTCACATGTTCGTGTTGGTGTTGTAATGATGGGGATGGTTCTACCACAGCAGCTACATCTACCGAGTGCTCAACTGAAGCTGTGCATAACAGTCCTACCGATGAACGTTTAATTGATTGTAGATCATATGATTTATTCGAGATCAATTCATCAAAAAAATTTGTTGAAATTGGATACAGTACCCACCTACATCTTGCGCCAGTTATACGAACCGTATGTGCAGACGAGCTCCTCGTTATGAAAAGAGAAGATTGGAAGATGCTACTCAAGTGGCAAACATATCTGGAAATGAAGTTTTTTTGTTCACAAGAGACTGAAAACCAGATTGATTGGTCAAATATCAACGAGGAGACGGACATTGAATACGAGCAAGTTCGGAAATTTGGTAAATTTTACTATTTGTTATAATTGGGAAGTAGTGAAAGGTGCATCATCATCATCCTCATCAGAAAGACTATTAAAAAGCGTAACAATTCGGCAAAACCACGGTCGTTACTGTACGTTGAACAAGAACGACACTGAAGAGCTTTTCAACTTAAAGGATATAATTAACTATCGGTTGGAATTACTGGAATCATACGGTCTTCCCTGTTTCTTTCAAAACCTCACCGAACAAGTCAACAACTACCGCCACTTTCGTAAGATGGAGTATGGCGATGATGCAACCAACAACGATAACATTTATCGCGACATTGAAAATGTGTTGAATTACAAGTACGATATAAATTCTCATAATACAGTTTGTATTATGGAGATGCTGCATTACCGACCTAGCTATTTACTGTATCATATGTATGAATAAATAAAATATTGGTAAAACATCTGTTTGTTTTTTGATTGTAGCATTGATCGTTACCTGTAAATACAGCAATTCCTGCTTCCATGCAAACAATGTTAATTGTGAAGCGTAGAAGTGCACGTGGGGGTGGTATGGTTAATAATCTCATTAATAAGCTACCCATTGAGCTCCATATTCCCAGGTATCAGTATTGTGGTCCCGGAACTAAATCAGATAAAAGGCTACAACGTGGTGATCGCGGTATTAACCTCCTAGACGCTCATTGCAAAGCTCACGATATCAGTTATAGGGATAATAAAGACTTGGCTAGTAGGCATCGAGCGGATCATATTTTGGAAAGAAAAGCTTGGGATCGTGTTAAGGCATCCGACACCAAGTTAGGTGAACGAACAGCCACTTTAGCTGTAGCAGGTATAATGAGGGCAAAAAGAAAGTTAGGAATGGGTGTTAGCAGAACAAAGCCACGTAGCAGTCTATTGAAATTACGTAGAATAATTACCAAGAAAATGAAAAACAGTCCTAGTACTTAAAGGCTAAATGCTTTTACAGCAGCAAAATTGGCTGGAAAAGCTTAGTGGGAAGGAAAAGTAAGCGTTCCCAGAGTAATTCCCCTTCCTAAAGAGGGTGGATTTTTACCATTTCTTATACCATTATTTGCGGGATTATCCGCCGTTGGCGCTTTAGCCGGAGGGGCAGCGGGTATTGCAAAAGCGGTTAACGCATCTAGCGGTGCGAGGAAAATGTTAGATGAAACTTCACGCCATAATCGTACAATGGAGGCCATCGCTGTGGAAAGACAAACGGGTGCAATATTTTTGAAACCCTATCGGTCAGGAGGAAGTATGGCTTTGCAAAAAAAAAAAACTTCAAAAATTATCGAAAAGACCGTTAACTGATGTAGAGCTAAGAAAGCACGCAAAGGATGTACCATACTTTAGGGATGTGTTTATGAGAGATAATATGCCCAAATTACCATGGAATAACGAGGCTGGTATTATTAATTTAGATAACCAAAAGGGACGTGGTACTCATTGGGTTTGTTACAAAAAACATGATGGGAGCGTATGGTACTATGATAGTTTCGGAAATATTCCACCACCGAGAGAAGTTCTGGACTACTTTCGCGATTGCAAAGTATACTATAATTACTCTCAAGAGCAACAATTCGGTACCACAAATTGTGGACATCTCTGTTTAAAGTTTCTATATAAATAGCATACTCAGTAGTTGGAGACGTATAGTCACCATGTCAATCACCTTCAGTGTAGAGGGTGTTGGTAACACAGCGAGTAATAACTTTTATCCTCCGATCGAACTTAATTTCGAGAAAACCTACGTAATCGGTGTAGTCGGATTTTACGGTTGTAATAGCATAAGGAATATACGCGCTGGAAACGATAAATTTTATTTTATAAAAGCGCTATTGAAATTCCACATGGCGCATACGAGTTGGAAGAACTGAGCATCTATATAAAAGCGCATATTCCTACAAGTCTCTTTAGTTTAAGGGCAAATAATAACACGCTCAAGTGCGAGCTTAGCTGTGAATTTGCCATAGATTTTACCAAAAGGATTTCATTGGACGTATGCTAGGTTTTGAACCGCTGATATTAGAAGCTAACGTTTTACATATCTCTGTATTAGATATACAAATAATTAAACATACAAATATTCACATTGAGTGTAATATTGTCAAGGGCTCGTATAGAAACGGGAATTCCGCGAAGGTACTGTATGAAATAGACGTGTCCGTCCTACCAGGCTATCGTTTAGACAAAATCCTAGCAATCCTCAATATTTGGAAGTCAACACCAACACTATCCGTAATATTTCAATTAAATTAACAAATCAGAAAGGTGAATTAATCGATTTCGGGGAGAACGAACCATTTACGGTACGACTAGAATTAAAAGAATATGGGCTTAAGAATTAACTAAGGTCCGCTTCCATCTTTCCTCAATGATGCTATAAATACAGGACGTGAGCATACATTGCTTTATTCGAACACGGAGCGTGCTGGCGAATTAACGTCTGGCGAAAAGTACTTCTTGGAATCTGTAGGGTTAAAACCGCATAGAAATGGCAGAATCGTTAAACATCTTCAAAGCGCACGTTTTGATGAGACCATTACCAAGTCAGATATTCACACATATCTTCCGTACGGTTCTTCTAATTACGGATTGTCCGATGAAATCCGTATATTAATACAGAGTCAAGATCTGGTCACCGCTACTTTCGATAGTTTCTTGTACATAGAAGGTAAAATTGAATGGAGTTCAGCAGAAGAAGGGAGCGGTGTAAAAACATGTTACCTAACAAACAATTTTGCATCATTCCTTTTCGAAGAAATTCGCTACAATTAGGGGACAGAAAGTGGATACATGCAGAAATCCCGGTATAACATCCCACTCAAAGGATATGTATCGTACACATCGAATGAGAGCAAAGGTCTACAGCATTTGGGATGAGGAGCCGTTAAAGTAGAACACGCTAAATCAACAAAGAAAACATTTGTTTATACCTCTAAAACACATATTCGGAAGTATGGAAGATTATCGACAAGTTATCGTGAATATGCGACAGGAGTTGGTCTTAATACGTTCGAAAGCGATGCTGATTGCTATAAGGGCAAAACGATGCTAAAATAATCCTAAACAAAATTCAATGGAAGATTCCGCATGTGATGCTAAGCGACAGTGCCAAACTAAGTCTGTTCCAACAAATCAATAAAAATACAACCATTACAATTCCGTTTCGTCAATAGGAACTATACGAATTGCCAGCTTTAAAACAAACACAGTCGGATATATGGCCAACTAAAACTTCCACTCAATTAGAGAAACCTCGATGGGTAATTGCGGCTTTTCAAAAGGGGAAAAAGTTTTCAACGACGGAAAGAGCGGCAGATTTCGATAATGTAAATATTCGGAATCCAAAGTTACACCTCAACTCAGAAAGTTACCCATACGAAGCGATGCATCTGGACTTCAATGTCAACAAGTACATAACGGCCTGCCAAAACTATTTAAATTTTCGAAGAGACTATTATACCAACAGCACTCAAGAACATCAGGATGCATTGTTTGACTATTCGCAATTCAAGACATGTCCAATATTCGTAATGGACTGTTCAAAACAAAATGAATCGCTAAAACACTCGACGGTATATGTAAAACTTGAAATGGAAGCCTTGGAGGCGTTTGAAGCCGGCATCGTTGCCTATTGCCTCATACTACACGATGCTATGGTGCAATACAATCCTCTGACAAGAGCAGTGAAGAAACTGTAATGTGTTATAACAATTTATTGTAGTATTAGGTGTATAAATAAAGAATCATATTGACAAGTTGTGCAGTTTTAATTGACGCTCACCAACAACAGCAACATGAGAGTAGTGGTTCAAACTCAATACTACCTATTGCAAATCTCGATGATTTGACCCGAGATGGAAATAGGGAGATACAACGGCATGGGAAGTTACTTCCAAACAGCGTACGCGCTATAATTTGTGGTCCTTCCAATTGTGGAAAAACAAACGCCATGCTCAGTCTCCTAACTGAACCCAACGGTCTTCGTTTCAAACACGTGTATGTTTATTCGAAATCGTTGAATCAGGAAAAATATCGACACTTGGGTGAAATTCTAGATCCCATGAAGGATATTGGTTATTATTGCTTCAGCGATAATGGTGATATTATGGAACCGAGCGTGGCAAAACCCAATTCAGTGTTTATCTTTGACGATATCGCTTGCGAAAAACAGAATCATATTAGAGCGTACTTTTCAATGGGTCGTCACAATAACATTGACTGCTTCTACTTGGGTCAAACCCATACTAAAATCCCAAACAGTTGATTAGAGAAACGCCAATTTGATAGTGCTTTTGAACAGGATGATTTGAATTTGCGTAATATATGAAGACCATGTCGCCCCAATAGTAAGCATGCAATTGTTTCGTGATATGTGCTCAGAGACTTGGCGAAATCGATACGGATTCATGGTAATAAATAAGGACGCTGAAGTACAAAACGGTCGTTTTAGGAAAGGCTTCGATTAATATATAATACCCTATCGGTGTCGTTATAATATCATTTGGAATCAAACAGCCTACAAGCAAACAGCAGAAATAACAGACCTCTTTTAAACAGACCTGTTTTAAACAGAGCTGTTTGTTAGACCTGTTTATCTGTTTTATTGTTGATCTGCACCGATGGATAACAAGAGATTAGCGTTGACGAAACGTATAATTCAAGTTCGTAAAGTTATACAGCAAAAATATGATCATCTTAAGAAGGATCGATTTACTAAATAGACAGTTTTCATTAAAGCTTACAAACCACTCATTGAACCACTTACAAAAATCGAAAAGAAAATTGAACTGCTACTAAAGATTGAACGAAAGACGGAGCCGGAGGAGGAGGTATTCGTGGAACCGTCACCAAAACGTCATTCCTCCCCTATCAAAAACAAAAGGTCACCAATTCAACAGTATAGTACCCCGCTATCAATACCTTATCACTTGCGAGGAATTAACAAACGAAGATCATCTTCTTTAAGTGGAAGTAATTATGTTAGTCCATTCGCTCGGCTTTCGTATTTTCAAAGAAATCCTCTGCGTCAAGAGATACCATCGTTCCTCGAGACTAATGTGATTGGAGATATTGCACCCCAAGTGAAAGAAAAACGTGTAGCGACTACGACTCAATACCTCTGCATCGAGAGAATTTCTGGAACAATATGATCCATTACCACGAATATACGTAGAGCGCATGCTAAGCGATTCATCGAATGCAATTGATACCACTTAGGGAGTTCTTTACGACATTTCCACCGATAAGTGGGAAATTGGCAAGACATGAGTAAAGATAGATGGAAAGGATTTGGTTATTAAGGGAGTTCGGTACAGTGGTACGAGCGGTCTCTATGACCTAATAATCATGAATGAACCTGACAAAGGTCTAATAACTAGCGAAGATGAAGCGAACTATACACAGATCTTAATTGCAACTAATGCAGCTCGTAGCGATAATAACCCGGATGAACTAAAAATATACAGGGATAATTAAACCCTTACTGGAGAAGGCGGAGGTGAAGGAGAAAGAAGAGGGGAAGTAACTGTATTCAAAGAAATTGGGCGACCGGTTGAATACAAATACTGGAACAACGTGCATGAATTGATTCAAGATTTGGAAGTCCTATGGGCGGAAAAATGGCCGGTAATACTGGACTCGTCAACGATATCATATCAATCGTGGAAGAACTATACGAAGATGGATATATTGAGAAACCAAAAAAATTTTTTGTCAACTATAGTTTGCACAACGATGGACAAGTTTGGACGCTCTCATGTTCATGCTCAATTCCATAAACTGGTAAAAACGCAATTCTCCATTACCGATGATAAGTTCAGTGTGGAAAATAAGCGTTTAAGTAATGTAGCCGATCCCATCGAACGTCAAGATGCGTTAACCTTACAGCACTATCAATTGACGAGGTTCCATTTAAATGGGAACCGCTTAAGACAGGTGGCCGATCCTCAAGAAACCTGATGCCATAAATAAAGGCTACCTCGAGTTTTCTATCCAGTTAGTGAAGTCGCTTATAGATGGTGTTCGTAATTACGTTGCGATTGTAGAGGCAGATTTGAATGCAACTAAAGAAACTTTAAGTAAATTGATAGAGGATGGAACAAGTGGTAAACGAGTTGCATAAACCGGCACGCAAAAATTTCCACGTAGACGCACTATTATTAAAGGATTCGATGATCTATCGCAATCCGATTTAGCTGAATTTGTGCCTTACCTCAAACAGAATAAAGGCTACAAATACATACTTTCAGTTATCGACTGTTTCTCTAAATACCTATGGACGCGAGGATTGAACACGAAGGGTGCAGACGTGACAAAAGCTATCAAACCATTTTTAAAGAACGGACGCCTAAGAATCTGCAAACAGAGCTGGAAAAGAGTTCTACAATAATCATTTCGATAAACTGATGATGAAATATAACATTAATCACTACTCCACCTACAGCACAAAAAAGGCTAGCATAGCAGAAAGAGTGATTAGGACCATCAAGAATACCTTGTATAAAAATTTGGGCTGCGTGGAAAATACGTATGGATTGGAAGACTTCTCGAGGAAGTAACGACAGAATACAATAATCGTAAACATCGAACGATCGGAATGAAACCTAGCGAAGTAAATGCTAACACACCGCTTAATGTATATTCGAATCTCAAAATCTTTAATAAAAACGATCGATTCATGGTGGGCGACATAGTCCGCATTAGTAAATTTAAACGCATATTTGATAAAGGTTATGTACCCAATTGGTCGAGTGAACTTTTCAAGATTGTTAAAGTACGTGTAACCAATCCGGTCACGTACTTGCTAGAAGACATGAAAGGGACACCATACTAGGTGGATTTTATGGACAGGAACTGCAAAAGGCTAAATATCCGGACGTGTACTTGGTGGAAAAGGTCATTCGACGTAAGAACAATAAAGCGTACGTAAAATGGTTGGGATTAAACGAATATTCGTGGATCGATAATGACAATGTAGTTTTACAAGCATATTGTTGTAACTGCTAAACTATAAATAAAAACTCAGCATGCTGTTACATCGTTTTTTATTTCATCTCACCATACAAAGGTTTTTTTACAATATCTTTCTTTACATGCATTTTTGAGACTAAAGATAACGTCTTTTGGTATTCGCTCAGTTCGGTGGATGGCCAAAATGTGTTGTCTGGACCATTGGTCCATCCAAGAAGCGCATTTGGATTTTCAACTCCTTTGCGAATATTCTCCAGTAACCATTCGTGCGCTCGTTTATGACGAAGGTCATCGGACGGTCCTAAAGGATACTTGATATCCCGCTCCTTGCATATATTCCAAAGAATTCCCAGAGCCTTAGAGTTGGCGTATTCAATGGCCGTACAAATAGCGTCATCCATCGCCACCGACAAATTCTTATAATTATCTAAGATACTGTGAACATTATATAACGGCTTACTTAAGTCAAGCTTATACATTTTGACGTGTGGCTGTAAGGCAAATGATTCAAGTTGATTAGCAGTTATACATTCACTATTTACAATCTTACACATATTTACAACTTTCTTAATTAAATTATCCAGTTCACTCTTTTTATTGAACAGCAATGTAATTTTATTCGCGCACACATTTCCCGTTTTGATGCACCAGTTGAAGCACTCGTCCGGTAGAACAATGTCTTGCAAGATCGCATTAATAAAAAAATAGTTTTCAGTTGATGATATATCCATTATAGCACTCTTTAAATATTTTGTATATATCACACGCGTAGCATGACCGAGCTCTTGTTCCATGCGAACGTGTTTTTCTGAACGAATGCTCCAACTGGCGCTCATGATCTGAAATGTAAATTCAAAAAATTAAACGTTACTGAAAAGTATTCAGACAGAAATAGTTGAATTGTAACCCCAAGGACGAGTTGTAACATTTGCTGTTATAACTCGTTTGTCATCGTAGGGACTGAGAACAATTTTATTTTGATTGATCGTATACACTGAATGTTTCTTTGATTTAATTAGGTACTGATGTTTTTTTTACCACTGTCTCATTAAACAAAGATTCTTTGCAATCCTGTAAAGTTATTTCTCTGATGCTCGCGGCAGTGGAGCCTTTTGATTTTTTAATTTCTTTTTGTTTATCCACTCGGTAGGCATACATTTTGGCACGAAGCCCAATAAATTCTAACATAATTTTACCGTGATTTTCGTCCTTCATCAAACCCGGCACCTTTTGTTGATGAGAGGAATTCCATAAATGTTATTGCATTCATAATCAGATGTATTATATCGTTGAATATCCTCCTTAATGGATTCGTATATGTCGGCAACTGTGAATGCGTAAATTAGAGTATCGGTGTCCGTATATAATAATTTAGCATCATTTTTAAATTTCGGCAAAACGTAACTATAATGAAAATCGTACAGGAAAGTTATTGATATGTCCAACACTGCAAAGCCTGCATATACGTGTTTATTTAGAAAGACTTCTAATCGATTCATTTCAATAATGACCAAATTCTCATCGAATATGGTACAACTATGAAAATTGGGTTTTGGGATATACGCACGAGCCCCATATCTACCCCCCCATTTCGTAACCAACCTTACGTCTTTATATTTTCTTACATTTTCCATAAGCTTGCCATAGACGCTGTTCACCATTAATTTAAAAAAATTTATGGTAAATTTGTGTTTGGCCTGCAGTCTCATTTTTGTATTTAACTCGATATAGCTTCGTAGCCACGGTGATTGTGTAAAACGAAAGACACGGTAGATTTTTACAAGTTTTAAGCCGTGTTTTATATACAACTTCAAGTTTCTATAGTGCACGATACAGTGCCGTTTAGGATACAAGGCGAATTTACGTCATAGTACATTAAATAGGTACTTTGTAGTTTGGGATCGAACCCTTCCGACATGTATTTGTTGTTGGCTTTTGCGTAACGAGTACTGCATTGAGTGACGCCTCCCCTAATACCCTTCTCAATGAACGTAACCTGATCGATGTCGGTTAAAGGTTCCAATCTGACCTGTGTAATTTTTAACATTGCATCAACTGCTAGACCTGGAGCCGTATAGTAGTGTAATGGATCAAGAAAGTAGGTTTGCAGGCAGGTGTTGCGAAAGTTTGCAAAGATATCCGCTAAAAGAAGCACGTCAGTTTTTAGATACAGGTCCGAATACTGACCCAACGATCGAATATCAAAAATATGCCATACTTTTAAAGCATGCTTGTATGCTTCACTACTGACACCTTCGTTATGCAGATAACTAAAGAATTCCTCCTTAGTCGGTAGAGAATCTATATGCTCATATGGAAAAACACCTTTTCTCGTTATCAAATTAAATTCGGTTTCGTTACGGCTGTGTAATCTAGTTATGGATTTTTTGTCATTATCCAAGTAGGAACATCTTTACTGCTACTCATAAATCGAAACGAGTCGATAAATTTAAACTGAATGCTTGTATTGTCAACATGTTTTGTAAAAAAAATATGCTTTTCTTTGTTTAATGGTAAGAGTTTAACAGGTCCAGGAATACAGGTTGCTAGTTCTTTAATAAAAGATGAGCATCGTACCCACTTAGGTTATGGAATACTACAGGGATTTCATGAGAATCTTGAAAGTTTAAGTTACAGTTATTATGGGCAGCACCTCTATAGGTCCCTGTGAGATGCGAGTGATCCTTTACTTTAATTTTATTTTCTACAAAAGGTTTTCCGCAATTTTACCGAGCATTTATTTATTTGATAGCAGTTAGTGGAGTGTTTCAGTAACAGAGTGTTAGAGGAAAAATTATTTAAGCATATGTTACAAAAGAATCTGTTGTGTCCTCGATTGGAAAGTTGAGGGACAACAACGCATTTCTTGATGCACGTAAAGTGGTAATATTGGTTGCTGACGTTTGTTTACACTGCTGTCGTTCAGGAATAAAGATTTATCGTGGAAAATTATGGTTGTAATTATCACTTATCATGAATGGCATTACATGCTTTTTTACTATGCAGTATAAATTTACGGATAGACGGTTTAGTTTTTCAATTTTTTTTATATCTGTTAATTTAACGGCAAATTTAATCGTGCCACGATTCAATACCTCATCGAAATGAGGATAGCTTCGTTTTCTATCGGGGTGTTTGTTTGCAGGATATAAAGCGGAGACCACCGACCAAAGAAAACAAAATTTATCTTTATTTTTAATATTAACAACAGCTCTCTTTAGTGCAATAAAACGTGGAACTGTGATGAAAGTACAAATGCCACCCCTTATGGGAACGTAATTATTTATGTTTACTTTCAAATGCAAAATTTCACTTAGAGCAAACCCCGATCCTTCCTCTTGAAACTCTTCCAGTTTAACTGGCAATTTGTCAACTATTTCCTTTGATACCGCAGCTTGAGATTTGTGCAAAAGTCAATAACGGAATTTCTGGTAGAAAAATACTTTAATTCTACATTCATATTTTGAGGGTTAACAAATTGACATACCAGTACAACATTCATTTTTAACAAAGACCTCTTCAACATGATATTAACCTTTCTAGCAAAGCTATCATATGCCTTTGTTGAAAAAATTACGGGATCCTTGTATCCCAAGTTGACTATAATTCCCGTTAATAATCTCGAATCAAAACAAGACTTAAGGGAATACCAAACTAAACTTGCCGTATTGCATTCACCACCTATCCTACCACCCGTCATGGGAAAGTTTCCTAATTGCTGTTGTAGACGAGCCAAATAAAATTTTAAAAGAGCCAAATTGCTCTCTATTCTAAGGGGATTTTCATTCCTATTATCTAAGTGAACATTATTGGTAATTGCTTTTTCTATCAGAGATATATTGGTTCTAAGTATTGAAATATGTCTAACTATTTCGGGCTTGTGTTTTAATAATTTTAATGTATTTTGAGTCAACTCAACTAGGAAGCTGCTGAGAGCAGACAGAGATGATGAGGATGACATACCTACCGACATTAAACTTATCCTTAAAATATTCAACAAAAATATATTGAAACTTGCTCAGCGAAATCGAACGGAGCACACAACCCAAGTATTTCACAAGACAACAAAACACGTAATCAATTTGAGCATCAATAAACCTCTTACATAGATCAAGTGCTCCGTAACAAAGTATCGAACATTCAAGTAGACAGACGCTAGGTTGCATTTTTTTTCTCATTTCTTGCAAAAGTACTCTCTCCCTCTCTTCAAAAATGCTGAAACAACAAAAATTTATAATAAATAGTGAAAATATTTACGTTGCTTGTACCACTTAGCATCAAACCTTGTACCGGAAATAACATGACAACGCTAAAAAAACAAACGAAGTTATCATTATCATTAAAAAAACAAAAACCAAAAGTTTTACAACATATAAAAGTGCATGAGGGCAGAAAGTAAAAAGTGAAACAGTTCAGGAGGCTAATAAACAGCCTTTATTGAACTCGGAATATATTGTAATAATACATTCCGACGATGAATCGAGACACGAGGAAATTAGGTAATTATAATATATATACAATTTGTATGATTGTGTATTTACCATATATAATGTACTTTACCAATTTGAGTAATTTGTTTTACAGAGCAAACCCTCGAATATTTACTTAGGGGAGATGGAGGACGACAATTCGGTAATTATTACAAAATATGTCAAGTTCAAAGAAATTATAATAGAACGTTTTCTTTGCAGAACAACAGCGTCAGTACCACCACCACAGTTGTTTTAATCAACTTCAATAGTAAGTTGCAAACCACAGCAAAACGAAAATTTTCCTAACCTGTACATTTTATCACAGTGGTGGAAACTCGCAGCCGTCTTCACATCCTCTGGGGTCGTTGCCTCGCCAACATGTACAGTAAGTTAAGAATTAATGACTCGAAATAAAAAAAAATTTAACTTGTATGTATTCTTCACAGTACCGGAAAGCAAATGGAGACAATGGTGGAGGTCTACCCCAGGGATTTTGAAGAAAATTTCTACCCGACACCAACACCGCCCCATTTGCAACCGCAAACTCCCGAGAGAATTAGCTCTCAAGATCATCGAAAAGATGAAAAATATGGAGACTGTATAAAACCAAATTGAGGACTGCACACAAAAGAACAGCGCAGCTGAATGCTTAGTTGGAGACCTCACGGGTAGAGGAAGGCAAGCTAGAACAGGAACTGGCCTGCATAAAAAAATTTTATGAATTTTGGGGCTGAGGTGTACAAATATATAGATATGTAGTATGTAAATATGTAGAAATAAGAATTATATGTAATATTGGTTAAGTAATTATAATAAATGTAGATAATTGAGTATCGGAAATATTTGCATTAATAAAGGCCTCATATGGGAAATCCTGAAGTGATGCTAGCTTTAGCATAACAATTATGAAAAGGATAACGAATATTTTTTTATAACAAAAGTATATATCTTGTGTGCGTACATAAATGGGGAATGAGGCAGTATAAGAATAATTGTATAATATAAAGTTAATGAATTAATAATGGTAACCAGAAGTACTAAAATTAATGTGTGATTAAAGCGTGAAATCAGTTGTTATTAGTTTCCCAATTGTAATACTGTCATGAAAATTAAGCAAGCTTAAGGGAAATGAAATGATACAAAATAGTCAGGAAATGTGTAATGTGTGTTGCATGTCTACAGGACTTACTTAAATTGCTTTCCATTTATACTTGTAAATGCATGTGTGTTAGAATGATAACAAAATTTATATTAAAAAGTAATCAATTCATGAATTGAAACAGAAAAAAATTAGTTGAATTAAAGTCATGCGCTACTCAGGAAAATAAAAGAAGTGCAATAATTTTATTAAGAACTGAAATAATGAAGGTAAGGGAAAAAACAAAGCATAAGTAATACTACATTTTATACTAATAAATGCAAATTAAGCAAAAATAATTAGGTCGTGATCTAAAACAAAAAAAATCAGTTTAATTAAAATACTAAGTTATATAGATATACCCTGATCAACCACATAATCATATCGATGTCCGCGTCCATGAATAATTGAAATTTATTGCAAATATTTAATACGAGATGGGTCCTGCTAAATGAGGTCCCGTCCCCTTCCATAAAAACGACATCGTACTAAAACAAAAATTATTTAAAAACCGAAACGACAAAAATTACTCACTTCCGGAAATATATTTCGTAGAAAATTAGTAACTACTTCATCGGAAAATTGAAGTTAAAAAAATAAATTAGGTATAATATTTTACTTACCCTCTTCCGTTCTGTTGAACCCTAAATCAACAAATTCAACGAAATTGTAATAAACACGTTAAGTTTCAGTAAAAAAAAACGTTTATAAATTTTTCTTGCCAGCCATTATTTTAGTAGGTGAAGTAAAATGGGTATATGTCTGGAATATGATATTATAATGTAAGGTGAACATTACTATATAAATTTTCCATATGAGTATGTTTAAGTAAAATTATATTATAAGTAACGAGGACGTGCTCTAGCTTAGGGCTAGGTGGGGTAGAGGGGAAGGGGCTTATATAAGTACTAAAAAAACGCGCTCTTCAATTTTTTAAATATGTCTATAGGTCCAAATCGAAATTAATTTTTTTGAAAGTGTGATAGCGTGTTACAAGCGGAACTTTATCTATTGCGTTTTTTAATTTGTCAAAAATATGAAAAATGGTCCTAAAATTGATCTATACAATTTTGAAACGATAAACTGCACTTAAAATACAACTTTTTTTTGCTTTACTTACTTATACTCATAAGAAACACAACTTACTGCACGATTTCAACAATTTTAATCAGTTTAGGACCACCAATTTTTTAGTTCCAACGCGATGTAAAAATTATATATGTAATTTCTTGTAAAATCAGTACTATAACTAATAAAATGTACTTCAACAGAAAGGAATATGTATGGTGAGCATTTTTCAATGCAAGATATAATTACGAGTGTTTTTCCAATCTTATCTAAACCATATAGTTCATTATCATTTTACAAGTTTTACTCATTTATTAATATATTACTTATATTTCTTATAATTTTTTATGTAACCATTAATTACCATAACACTTTGTAATTCATATAATTTTAAATTAATTATTATTCCATTGAAGTTATATTTTTGGAGCGTAATATTTTAAATTAAATCAATATTCATATATTATATAATGCAGTAAAGCATCTTCGTTTTAATGATTATAATTAATAATAATTTTTAATTACATCTTCGTTTAGTTTAAAAATTTTCATGTATATACAATTCCGTTAAGCATATTTCATTTTACGTATTACAAACAGATAGGTAATATTTTGTTTAAAGGATATGGTATACACCACTTCACAAATTTTAATAAACTATAAGTTTTCAGGACTATTCTTTTACAAAATTTAAAAATTAGGGCAAATGATATTACAACAGTTCACAAGAATAAAAAACAATTTTTTTCTAAAATAAGGTATTTAAAATCTATTCAAATTTTACTAACAGATCATAAGTTTTTAACTTTTGATTTTAGTTCTGCCAGTATAACACAAAACACACCAATGTCTAGTTTGTTAGCAATTTTACAATAATACATTAATAGTAATATTTGAAATTAAATCAATATTTATATAGTATATAATGCAGTAAAGCATCTTCGTTTAGTCTAAAAATTTTCATGTATATACAATTCCGTTGAGCACCTTTATTTCATTTTCATTTTACAAAACACAAAGGTAATATTTGTTTAAATAATACAGTATACACCACTTCACAAATTCTAATAAACGAGAAGTTTCCAGGACTATTAAATTTAAAAATTAGCGCAAACAATATTACAACAGTTCACAAGAATAAATAACAATTTCTTTCTAAAATAAGGTATTTCAAATCTATTCAAATTTTACTAACAGATCATAAGTTTTAACTTTGATTTTAGTTCTGATGTCCAAACACATCAATGTCTGGATTGTTAAATTTTACAATAATGCATTAATAACAAGACTTTAGTTTTTTGCTTTTTCAGCATACGCTGCACTTCATACAACTCAAATCATATTTTAACTTCTTTATTTTTGCGTGTCAGGTCTTCTATTTGTTCCATTTTTGGACCTCCTACAAATTGCTCCTGATGCAAACTTTTGCGTTGAATTCTTCATTATTATATTGTATTTTTCAGATTTATTAACTTCTGAAACCTTTACATCTGTCTAAAGGCCCGTTTATATACCACTTGTTATAAACCTAATCTAGTTACTTTTCTATTACGTATTTAACAGAAACGAACCAAACATATCTGGTTATTTTCTTGTGACATATTTGCATATCAGAGATTCAAAACACATGGGTTCGGTCACCTACTATTTTTTAATGATGAACACATCAGTTATTTTTAATGATGGTGCTGTCACTATATTTTAGATATGACGCGAATTATTTTTTAGCTATGACGCGACCACCTTTAAGTAGTACATAAACCGCTATTTTTAGCTGTTTATACAACCACCTTTTAGCGAGGACTGAACCAGATGTGTCCTTTTCACCAAACACATATCTGGTTATTTCCTTTGACATATTTACATAGCAGAGATTCAAAACATTGTTTGGTTACTAACTATTTTTAATGACTCCAGCTTTTTTAATGATGGTGCTGTCACTATTTTAGCTAAGACCGAACCGACTATTTTAGCTATGGGACCACCTTTACTGCAGACAAAACTATTTTTATGATAACCACATTCTAGCGAGGACGCGAACTAGCTATTATCTGACCCCCAAGGTGGCCTTACAAATCTAGTTACTTTTCTAGTGACTTTTTTCGAATCTAGTAACTTTTCTAATGACTTTTTGGGTTAGGATCGACCTTGTATAACTACTTATTAGAAATATGTAAAAATGGTGTAGTAAAGCATGAAATATTGGGAAGAATGAGTTTAAATGCAGCACCTCAGCGCTTTACACAACTATAACGCTTTACTAATAAAATAAATTTTAGTTCACATATGCATAAACGCCATTTAATGATTAAAAACAATAACGAGATACTTATAAAAACACACACTTAGCAGCGTCTTAAATTTTCTGGATGATGAGCCTATTAGAAAAGCTGCCCTTTACCCCTAAAAGTAGGTGATTTATAAACCCTTGACCCATAAAAAATACCCCCAAAGTAGGTGATTTAAGCGGATTAGCTTTTTCTATAATATAAAACGAGTTCTCTTTCAGATTGTACTTGGATGTAACCTTCCTATTTAATTGGGATTTCTAAAACTTTAATCCCCAGATTCCATGTTTGGTTTGACTTAGTTCAATTTAGCCTCAGCCACGATTTAGCTACTTGGCTCTGGAAAACGGATATTCTGGTGGCTCCCTGTTTTGGGAAACGGTTATCTGTATTTGGAGAAACATCCTGGGGACCATATTGAGCCCACGCTTTTTATTAAATTTAGTCAATAACCTTGATATTAGAATAGACCCCATCATTCTTCTTGTTTCCAATAGTTTAGAATTGGTCCTGCAGGTTGATTTGATTCGACTACATTTTAATCGGATGAGGTCGGTAAGATCGGAGAGCCTGTAGGAATATTTGACTATTGCAGACCTTAAAATTTCCAGCCAAAACCAGATACCAAGCATATACATTGACATCAAGCATAGAACAATCCACGAACTGATTCTTTGTTAGAAAGGAACGCTTATTTTATTTTAAAATTTTACCTAAGGAATGCTTTGTTTTAGATGGATAAGGGGTATAACCATAGAAATAACCATCAGAGGCTTTTACATGAAATAATAATTAAAATAAACTTTTCCATTACTTGTAATCCCTATCAACACTTATAAACCTTTCACTGATATTGTCTCACAGTTATTGTATAAAAAGTGTACATTCGTCAAAGCACAATTACAGGTTTTTTTATGAAAAAAAGTTGTTTCATTTTGGGTAAAGCTGGTTGCTCTTCAATTTCTATAACTGACTGTCTCAATATTTTTCGAATGTAATCGGCTTTTCTCGCCCTTTCGTAACATCATCTGTTACCGATGTTAGTTCACAGTATATTGGAAAAATTGTGAGGTATCAGATCCCCATTTGATGCATTAATTATTGATTAACCGATGGCTTTGGTTGAAATTCTACATCTAAGACGTGCCAAAAGGTGGTTTGAACTCAAAATGGGGCAGTTTCCATTGTATATTCTAGCCTTTGTAAATACGTTTTCCGTTTTGAATCCTGAATCAACTATTACAATCATCGTCTCTGTAGCGTGACCCCTAACCTTTTAACTTATGAGTACTCAAAAACAATTTTCAAAATATGGAACACAATTTCAGAATTTAAAATGCCAAGAACCATGTAGTTTAATTAAACCGCACAATTCGACGCATAAGTTTCTTTTATGCAAGTGTCAGACATCTACTTATAACTTTTAAATTAATTTCTTCACAGCACTTTAGGTTTACCGTAAAATTATTCATCAATAGCACTCTTTTATAGATCCCAGTTGCATTCGGGTTTAAAAGATGGATAAGATCGGATAAGATCGGACAGGATTAGCAAAATTATTTCTCTGAATTGTAATATTTGACCTTGACAAATGGTGGAGGTAGCTGGTGAAATCTACGTCTCTTTAACGAAAAGGAAACCATATTCACAACACTTAAAGTCTTTATTTTTTTCAATACAGTTCCTTAAATCCAATACATATAATTGTGTTTTCAATATTTAAAATTTCAGTCGAAATTAAGCTGCAAGTTGATTTTAAGAATTCATGACTCTGCCAAATTGCTTGAACAGCCTAATTTTAACACAGAAATTCGTACAATGTGGTTAAATCAGGCCTTATTTAGCGTTGATTTACTCTTCTAATTACTATTTTAGATTTGACCTTATTCAAAGTCTCCAGACTTTCCTTGATTGTGCTGCCCGTTGAAAAGAGGGTGCAAGCAATTTAAAATCATTGACAATCTATTTAATAGCGCTACTTTAGGATAAATTCAATTACATTTTACCTTGAAAATAGATTTCTCAAAGATTGAAATTGTAACTGTATAATTAGAAGAATTTAATTTGTGTTTTTATGTTTAAGAGATGTAGGTTTGTAATGTCACGAACAATGTCTCAAAGTAAAAAGGATCTCAGATCCTGAATGAAGGCTTTGGAAAGCTGAATGCAGCTAGTAAACATTATAATAAAAAAATTTTTAGGAAAGATGATGAATCGGACCACAAGACGAAAATCAGTTGAAGGAAATTGAATGTAAAAACAAATAATAAATAAAATATATATGATCCAGCAAAGGTATTACAAAACGTTGAGTACATCAAACTTCCCAAATATATCAGATACGAATACAAGATACAGATACAGATACAGATACAGATACAATCAGATACAATACAGATCAGATACAGATACAGATCAGATAAAGATACAGATCAGATAACAGATACAGATTTAAGATACAGTCAGATACAGATTCAGATACAGATGAATAAGATACGATACAGATACAGGAATTTAAATCAGATACAGATACAGATACGAATACAGATTCGATACAGATACAGATACAGATACAGATACAGATGATAAATAAGATCAGATCAGATACAGATCAGATACAAATGCAGATACAGATACGTACAGATACAGTAAATACAGATACAGATACAGATACAACAGATACAAGATACAGATGCAGATACAAGTACAGATACAGATACGAACAGATAAGATACAGATACAGATAACAGATACAGGAACAGAACAGAACAGATACAGATCAGATACATTCAGATACAGAACAGATGATTTAATCAGATACAGACCGATACAGAACAGAACAGAACAGATACAAGATACAGATACAGATTCAGATACAGAACAGATCAGATGCAATACAGATACAAAGATACAAATCAGATACAGATACAGATACAGATACAGATACAGATACAGATACAGAATACAGATACAGATACAAGATAGAACTATACAGATCCAGATTTTACAGATTTACCAGATTTGGAAAAAGTACCAGAAAAGTTACAGATTTCAGGTTGGTAAATTGCCTATTTAACAAAGAATCCGGCCACTTTTTGTACTTGTTTTCCAAGGAAATCAACCAAAAAGTTTTACAAGAATTTTAGGTTGGTAACCTTGCCTTTTCAAGGGTCCCCTTTAAGGTCAAAAGGACGTTGTTTGACTTCCTGGGCTTCCCTTCAAGGTCACCTTTCAACCACATTTGGAAAAACCCTTGTTTAAAATTCCTTTAAGGTAAAGATTATTGTTTTGGTTGGTCCATTCTTAAATTCCCGGTCAATAAAAAGACGTTGTTGCTTCCTTTAAGGCATTGAAAGCAAAGCTATCATTGTTTTAAAAAGGACCCCAATTCTGGAAAAAACAAAGGGGGCCCTTAAAGCCTATCTTTCAAGGCCCATGAGAACAAAGACGATCCATTGTTTTGGTTGAGTTATTCTAAATTCTAGGAAATCAAAAAAAGGCGATCCATTGTTCAAAAAGTCTATGCTTTCAACCAAGGAAAAAAAAAGACTTTTTGGTTCGTTATTAAAAAATAATTGTTATCTCAATTCTAAAATCAAAACAAAGGCGATGATTTGGGTTCAAAGTCTATTCTTAAATTTCAAGGAAATGAAAAAGACGATTCCATTGTTCATTTTAAAAATAGAATTGTTATCTAAATTCTTTTCAAGAAAAAACAATCCATTGTCAACGTTTAAAGTTTATTTTTAAGGTAAAAACAAAACGATTCCATTTTTTATAAAATAAATTGTTTTCAATTTAAAATCAAGAACCCGAGGTATTGTTTAAAGCCAGCCCTTAAATTTTAAAAGGTAAAGGTTTAAAAGGACGTTTCCAAAACGGTTGGTTTTAAAAAAATTTTTAAAACATCTTTTCGAAAAAGGCAATCCATTTGTTTAAAGTTTATGCTTTAAGGTCCCCTCAAACAAAGGGATTCCATTTTTGGTTTCAGGTTTTTAGGAAAAATAAAAGAATTGTTAAATCTAATTAAAATAGAGCCCTTGGGTCCAGTTTAAAAAAGCCCTCAATTTGGTCAAAACAAAGGGGCCTTTTCCCTTAAAAGGTTTACCGTTTTTCCTAAAACAAAGGTTGTTTTGGGGTTTAAAAAAGTTGTTTCTTTTTTTCGAAAAAGGCGATCCATTGGTTCAAAGTCTATGCCTTTTAAGGCCCTGAAACAAAGGGATTATTGTTTTTGAGTTATCTTCTAAATTCTGGAAAAATCAAAACAAAGAGGGTTCATTTGTTCAAAGGTCTATGCTTCAAGGACATGAGAGAACAAAGAGATTATTGTTTGGTGAGTTTAAAATAGTTTTAAAATTCTGGAAATCAAGAAAAAGGGCATTGTTCAACGGTTCAAAGTTTTTACTTTTAAGGTTAAAGAACAAAGACGATTCATTGTTTTGGTGAGTTAAAAAATAGGAATTTGTTTTAAATCCTTATTCTAAATAAGAATAAAAAGGCGATCCAATTCCCAACTTCCAAAGTCCTATTTTAACAATTTTTCAACCAACTAAAAGAAAAAGAGACAATTTGTTAAAGTATAAAATTATTATCACCAATTTTGAAAAAATCAAGAACCAAAGAGGGCTTTATTTCAAGGTTCAAGGTTTGCTTCAAGGTTACATGAGAACAAAGATGGATTTAATTTAAAAGGCATTGTTCCCTTTAAAACAAAAGGAATTTAAAGGCCAATGATTGTTCAACCTTCAAAGCTATTGCAAATTTTAAAATAAAAAAGAACCAAAGAAAGTTCTTGCTTGGAGTTTAGCTTGAAAAGGTTGATTAACTTAAAGAACCTTCCCGGAAATTTTAATTTCTAAAAGGTAGATAAAAACGGGTCCCCGTCAGTTTTGGTACCTTTACAAATTAAACAAACAAAATTAAACCCTTTAAATAAAAGCAATAATTATTTTCACCAAGGTGAAATTTTTAACAATCCTAAATAAAAGGTTAATTTAAACCCCAAACAATTTGGTTAAACGAAAAAATTCTTATTTATTTCAACCAATTTGTACTTTTTTACAATGGAAACTAGAAAGTTGGTAAAAGAGGATTTTAAAATTCCGGTTCATTGGTTTACTTTAAATTAAATATTAATAGCTATGGTAATTTAGGGTGGTTGAATTTGGTTAAATTTTAACAAAAGCGCTTTGTTAATTTAAAAAAAAAGGAATTTTGGCCCTTCCGGTTTGGTTAACCCCTTCAAGCATTCAAGGATTTAATTAAACCCATTTAAAATTTTAATTTTGAACCAATTAAACTTTTAAGCTTGAGAAAAATTTAGAAACTCAATGCAATTAATTTGGAACGGTTAAAGAATTAAAGTTGGTATTGGAATTGGTAATAAAAGGTAAAGCCCATAAATTTTTACTTTTGGTACCGGGATCATGTTTTTAATGGTTTAGGCGCTTTACAAAAAAATCAATTTCAAAACAATTTAAGGACCCTTTGAAATTTTTTTACCCTAAAAACCATAATGTTTCAGAAAAATTAATGTTAAGGCTCCTACCAAAGGGAAATGGGTTTTAAGGTTCAAAATTTCGCCTTCAAAAAATCCATTTGTATTTTGGATTTGAAAGATTTTGAAAAAATTTGGGTTATTATTTTCCAAAACCAATTTAGTTTGGTTACAATTTGAAAAGTGTTATGATAATTTTACCGGATTTAAATTTTAGAGGATTTTCCAAAGGTTTGGTTGGGAGTTCAAAGTTTACATTTAAAATAAAATAAATTAATTCCAATGGTCCTTTAAGAGGTGGTTGGCAATTTGAAACCACGTTTTACAGTAAACCATTTTTTAATGGTTAAAATTTAACATTGAGTTTTGGCTTTGTTTGGGGTTTGTTTCCTTTACCCAAACAAAGAATTAATAAGGACCTTTTTAGTTTATTCCTCTTTTAGATTTTGAATTTTGAAAATTTCAACTTATTTGGAGGATGTAAAAAAATTTGGCTAAACAATGAAAATTTTCTCATAAATTGAAAAAGGTTGTTTCCGGTTTTGTTGTGGGTAAATTAAGAAAGCCCCTTAAAGAACCCATTTAAATCTTTTAATAATTTCTGATAGGGCCGCGGTTAACCTTTGGAACCAAATTTAAGGATTAAAAATATTCAGTTTTTTTAAAACAGATTTATTTCGAATTTTCAAAACCCAAATTTTTTGTTACCGATCCTTTAACCATTTTCCCTTTAGATTCGGCCTTCTTAAAAAACAATAAATTAAAATTTCAACTTAATAATGCTAAGGTTTAGAAAGGGAAATGGTTTACCAAGTTCAAAATTTGCAAACAAAAAAGTCCATTTGGGAAAATTTATCCCATTTGAAAGGTTTTTAAGAAGGTGAAAATTTTATGGAAGGAATTAAATTTCCTAAACCATTTGGCATTTTTCTTTTTTGAAGGTTAATATTGAAAGTTTTTTAATCCTCCGATTTGGAAATTGGGAAAGGATTGATTTAATTTTGTTAAGAGGTTCAAAGTATTCCCTTGGGCACCCGAAATAATTTCCAACCCAAATTATTCCAAAATGGGTTACTTTAAGTTCCAAAGTAATTAGAATTTTGAAAGAAAGATTTTAAAATTTGGTTGGAAAATTTAAATCAGGTTATTCTTTTCATCCCATTTAAAAATGTTAGTTTAAATTTCACCTGCTACCCAAAAAAAAGGTAAAACAAAATTAAGTTTAGTTTTTGGGAACTTTTCGATTTAAGGACATAGGTATTAAAAATTGGGGTCGCTATTTGGAATATAAAAAAATTTTCCCTAGTTGCAAAATTTGAAAGAATTTTCTTAAGTTGAAAGGTTTTTTCCTTTATGAGGTTATTTTTGATTTAAAACTTTTATAAATTTTAATTAGGACCACGCTCCCTTCCTAAAGGAAGCTTTTGTCACAATAATAGGGTTCATATAGGTTTTTGGCCCATTCTTAAGTTTAAAAAATTTAAATTAAATCGTTAAGTACCAATTTTGGTATTTAAAAAAAGGTTCCCCTTTTAAGAAAATTTGAAAACTTTGGGCAAAATTTGGTTTAATTTTAGGACCTTTCCCTTGCAAAATTATGCTTCCCGGTTTGATTGAAAGGTTGTTAAAAATTCAAAGGGTTTAGAAAATTTACAGACACTATTAATGATTATAAACAGGTTTTATTTGATGGTGGCGTAATAAGGCGCTATCAACACCACATAAGATCAAAGAAGCATGATGTGTTTACCATTAAACAAAATAAAGTCATACTCAATCCTTATGATGATAAACGCTTAGTAAATTTTGATTTCACTGACACTAGACCCTGGGGGTACAACTTTCAGTAAACAATGAGCAGTCTTCAGGACAGCTTGAAGGAAGAGCTGCAGTGCAGTAGTGATCAACTCTACAAAAAGTACCTGAAACGTTCTTTGACCTCTCATGAAAACTATACATTTATATTGAATATATTGCAAAATATTGTTATTCCCGATGAGTGTTTTAACTGGTGTGCTATAAACTCAAAGTGTGCAAATGCAGTAATTATTAAGACATTATTTGATAGAAAAATTATCTTAGACAATACCATTAAAAGTTTTACGAACTTGTGTACCGATAAAGGTTCGTTAACCTCTAATGATGTAGATAGGATTTTAGATGACATGAATTTACTTGGTGACATACCCCTTAAAATGTACATATACAAGTTATTATGGGGTGATTCATTTGTACAAATGCTAGCGTACAAAATATTGTTTATAAAGACACTTTCTCTATTATAAGTGAATGTATCGAGACAGCAGCATATTATGCTAATTACAAGTGCCTCACTATTTTAATTGATATTTTAGAACAAAACATTACATATAAGTTTCAACCGTGGGAAAATGAGGAACACCACAAAATTTACCGCTGGATTTTGGAAAACATTGAGAAAGGTGATTCCTGCTTGGGATGGAGATGTGGACCAGATTCGGGGATATGGCCGTCTAGTAATTTAAATGATTATAGAAACACTTTGGGTTTACTATATAAGATGATGTAATATTTAAATAAATACAATTATAATTGTTTTATGTGGTTTTAATTCATCTAAAAGTTACAATCCCTACAGCTATATTATAAAACTAAATCGTCTTTATTGATCCATGATCTTTCATCCAATCCCCACCACTTTACGAATATCTTATTATTCTTGGAGCGAAGCACTTTTTCCACAAGGTACACATCCGGATACTTTGTTTTCTGTAATTCATGTTCATAAAAGCCTCCCAGCACAGGTGATCCTTTCATGTCCTCCAACATGTAGGTGGTTGGGTTAGTAATGCAAACTTTCACAATCTTGAATAGTTCACTTGACCAATTGGGGGTGTATCCCTTAGCGAAAATACTTTTAAACTTACTGATTCGTACTATGTCACCCACACAATAACGATTCCTATCAACTATTTTTATGTGAGTGTAAGCATCTAGCTTTGTATGATCGCCGACATCTTTGGGCTTCATTCCTATAGTTCTATGCTTACGATTGTTGTAATCCATCGTTACGGTGTCAATTGTATCAATCCATTTATATTTACCCTGTAGGCTGAATGACTTGTATAGAGCAGACTTAACGGTCCTGATCACTCGTTCCGCAATTGCTGCCTTCTTTGTGCTATAGGTGGAGGGGTTAATTTCTTAAATTGATACTGGGCATGTGACCGTCCAAATTTATCAAGAGGCATTTTAGTTATGATATGTCGACATCAATGCAGTCTGATTTATATTGTTCAGAAAACTAGTGTTTGGTCTTTCAATGTATCCATCTTCATACAATTCCTCTACAATTGATATTATATCATTTACGACACCTGTTTCAGCCAATTTTCTGCCCACAATACTTCTAGATCACGAATTGTTCATGTACATCATTCCAATACTTATATTCAATCGCTTTTGTTAATTCCTTAAAAACATAGCTCCACCTCCTTGAGTTGTGGGTGATGACACAAGGTTTGATTATTTGTGTATACTTTTTGCTGCGGCTTCCTCGAATCTGTCCACTTACATCATAATCTCGCCTTGCAACATTCGTAGCTGCTAAAATACGTTTATAATTCTTTCTATCCTTTGAATTACTAGATTTAAATCGTTCATTCATAATAAGCAGATCATATAAACCTGAGTCTTTATACGTGACACCATTAATGATCATATCCTTTCCTTTAATTTGATGGGTATTACCAATTGCATTTGTCTGTTTTGCCGTCGTAGTGGACTCCATAATGTGATCAATAGCACCTTCAAGATCCCTCATAATCCGTTCAACATATATACAGGGTAATTCGTGGTACTGCTCAAAATTCTTCAGAGATAGGTTCATTACAGGAATCATCTGATACTAAGGTTCTTCTTCCTTAGTAATCTCCCTACAACAGATGTTTCTAGGAAGGTGGTGTCGAGGAGGTTTATTTGAAACAGCGGAAGTTGAGCTACTTGTAGCACTCTTCCTTGGTAAAAAATGTGGTGCTATATAGCATTTTTCTTCGAAATATGAATAAAGGCAGTTTTGGGTATAACGGACTCCTTTGTTTTCTTATCAGGATGCATTTTATTCGCTATTTCAGTTAGGGGTTCTATTAGAGGTTTATAAGTACTTTCAAACGTTCTTTCATTATCAATGCGGTAGTTTTAAGACTGTTTATTTCTGCTGTATTATTTTACGAGCCTGAATAATTTTCCTTTAATATCATCTCCATTATCCATTGTAGCAAAATGGCTGTTAATACCTAAACGGATTGTAACTACTAAACCACTGAAATCAGGCTAAGGTATTATATATTCATCAAACCTTTTCCTATAGCGACCATTATTGACTTCAGCATCCTTATTTATGACACATGTTTTAGGTTTAATTCATCTTGCTCAAATAATATAATTAGATTCGCATTGTCACGAATTAATTGCTTTGGAATTTTACTGTAAGTTTGACCCAAATAGAAACAATCAACATCGTTATGTCTACCCATAGAAAAATATGCCCTTATGTTATTTTGCTTTTCACAGCGATATCATCAAAGATAAAGATAGAGTTTGCTTTTGCAATTCGCTCAATCACATCTTGATTATCACTGAACGTAAAGTAACCTATATCCTTATCGTAGATTTCCTGTAAAGTTTGTACTTGTTTTGATTTAATGACTTGGAGTATCGTATACATGTTTAAATTTCAAACCGTTTTCTCAGTAAACAAACTAATCATTGCGTTTGTTTTGCCGCAGTTGAGCTACATATAATGCCACGTATACTATTGAAGTAAATCGCCATGTTTCAAGTACCAGTCTTTTCATCAAAGCCATGATTTTGAATTGGAAGTTTTGTTTCTGCAACTACATTCATCTTTGATGGATGAAATGAAACTAAACGAATAATTACAACATTTTTTATATAATACAGATTATAAATTTTCACTTCTCATGAGTGGGTTGTACTGCACAATAGCATCGTGGAGAATAAGACCATAAACGATTCCATTATCGAAGGTGTTAGAATTCCATTTCCAATTTGATGTCTACTGTTGAGTTTTTATTCATTCTGTTTAGAGCAGTCCATTACAAATACTGGACATGATTTGAATTCGTGTAGTTGAATACCGCATCATTATCTTCATCATAGTAGTCACATCGGAAGTTCAAAAATTGCGATAGGTAGGTATGTATTGGTTAGCACTGAAGTTCAAATGCATTGCTTCATAGGGATAATACTCGGAATTCAGATGTACTTTAAGGTTCCATGTTAATGTGATCAAAATTTCCGGCTCTTGCAGACTTTGTGTACCTTTTACCTTGTTGGAATCAACAATTATCCAGCCAGTATTTCTAGTTGCGTTGACGTTTTTATTGGCCATATATCAGAGGTTGCTTGTTTTAAAGCAGGTAATTCATATAACTCCCATTGACGAAATGGAACAGTAACAATAAATTCTTATTTATTCCTTCAAATAAGTCCAGTTTCGCGGCATCACTAAGGGTTAAGTGTGGTACTTTCCATTGAATTTTATTTAGGGTTATTTCCGCATCAACGTCACCATAGTAACAGTTTGTATCGCTTCTAGATCGAATTAAAATCAACTCTTGACGCATATTCACGATCACTTGACGATAATCCTCCATTATTCCAAATATGTGGTTCAATGGTATGCATACTGCAAATTTTCGCCATTTCCCTCATTGAATTCTACTTGTAATGGTTCCTCATTCTTTGGTGACCACCCAAATGGCTTAATGCTTTGCTCTTGCTGTCGTATAAGAAATATATCCTTTAAGTGTAGATGTTATGCCGATTTCGGCAAACGTCCACTCTTTGACCGCCTAACTCATAACGAATCTCTTCGAAAAGGAAGTTGGGGAAATTATTGGTTAAGTTGCATGATTTTCCTTCATCTTCTTTCTTCAGCTTACCTTCTATGTACAGAAAACTATCATAAGTAGCTGTAATTAGATCCTGACTTTGAATTAAAATGCGTATTTCTTCGGAAGGTCCATACTTAGAAGAGCCATACGGAAGATAGGTGTGAATATCTGATTTAATTATAGCATCATCAAAATGTACGTTTTGAAAGATGTTTAATGATTCAGTCATTGTGTAGATGCAATGAGGGTTGATGAGTAATTAAAGATTTACTAAGGGATGATGTCTTTTATATGAATTTCTTTTCAAACCTATAAATTAATTGTTATTAATTATGCCTTTTACAGTTTGTTTACTTCATATATTTTAAGAAGGCACTATAAATGTGTTATACAAAGAAAATCCTTGTTCACATTAGCACACTTATGAATGCAAACCTATTGTTATTTATACCGAAACTTTTTTCCTCATAACACATTTTCATTAATTATTATATTACTAATTATACAATGTTGTTTTGATAAGTTTTAAGGTTGTTAAAAATAATTTTTAAGAATGCAGATGCATTGTGTGTGTTTTATACAAAGAAAGTCTTTATTAGCTTGAATTTTTTTGCACACTCCTACAAATTTTTAAGAATGCAAATGCTATTATTAACAAAGAAACCCATTGTTCAATAAACATTACATATTTTAGATAAATCATTCAGCTTCACGGTGTAAGCAGGACATATCATTTGTAAAAGAGATAGACATTAAACAAGTGAACTTAAAATTTAACATTTCTTAGAGATACATTAATTCTATTAAAATGTACGCTTTGAAACACGTTTAATGGTTTGCTTCAGAACTTTCAATCCAATTGATGTTAAAAGTATTTCTCTGAGATGTTAACTGCAATGAGGGTTGATTGGGTCTTTTGTATGAAGATGTCCTGTGATTAATTCGCAGACCCATGTTCTTTTAGTTCTAAGCGTACCGTGAATGGTTCACTTTCACCAAAGTCTATTAACTCACCCTTTTGATTTGTCAATTTTATTGTTATATTACTGATTATGTCTGTGTTTATTTCTAAATATTGAGTGTTGGTTGGAACTTTATCCAAACGATAGCCCGAGGCACGGAAACGTCAATTTCGTATATTACCTTTGCAGGTTTACCGTTTCGATAAGATCCTTTATAATGTTGCACTCCACATGCAGATTAGTGTGTTTAATTATTTGGATGTCTAACGCAGATGTGTGGAGAACGTTCGCTTTTAGTATTCTAGGCTCAAACCCGAGCATGCGGCCAATGCTACTCTCTTTAGTAAAATCGATCTCAAATGAACTGTTTATCTCACACTTAAGCGTATTGTTTTTGCCCTAATGAAAAATTTTTTGGGGTATCTTTGATTTCAAGTAAGCACTAATTTCATCTAACTCATAGGCACCGTGTGGAATATTAATCACTCCAAATGAGATGAATTTGTTCTAAAATAAAATCTATCGTTGCCCGTATAAATGTTTCTAATGCTGTTGCACCCGTAAAATCCCACCAATCCAACAACGTATTTTTCTCCAAATCTAGCTCTATCGGTGGGTAGAAGTTGCAGCTTTTTTTAATTTATTAAAAGAAAAAAAGGTTATGTCGTTATTTATAAGAAATTGTAGGGGTTTCTTTTTGATCTTGATTGTAATTATAATAAATTTTACATCCCCGAAAGTAGTTAATCGCCAACTGGTGGTCGAAGATTACCGAAACTATCGTAATACCATACCTTTTCACCACGCTTTTTGTAGCAAACCCAATGTGTACCCGGTCCACTCTGACTATCTAAGTTGATGATTCCAGATTCATTTTTTATGTGGTAATTTAGGCAGGCTATCTCCATAAAATACCCCTAAAGTATGGTACACCTTTTGTGTATTTCTTTTCAATATCTGTTAACGCTCTTTCGGGTAATCTACTCAGTTTTTGGAAACGGTTTTAAGTATAATGCACCTCCAGATTTGTATGGTTTTAGATAGAATGCGCCACCAGCGATCGATTCCATCATACGATTATGGCGCGATGTCTCCTCTTCAATTTTTGGCATTTTTGCATCATTGACTGCTTTGGCAATTCCCGATGCCCGCCAGCTAAAGCACCGATTGCTGATAATCCTGCGAATAACGGAATAAGAAATGGTAAAACACCTCCTTGTTTAGGTAAGGGAATTTTAGGAACTTTAATGTTTTCTTTCCCCAACCTTTTACTACCGTTTTGCCGTTGACTTTATTGTGTCGGTGAAATCTCCGTTAGCTTCATTTCTTTAGCTATTGTTTTCCGTACATGCAATAAACTTTCACCATTCTTCTTCTTCTTGGACCGACGTTTAAACCCCATCCCAAATTTTCTTTTGCCTTCATGGTGGTACCGACTGCTAAAGCTGCAGCTCGTTCACCTAATGTTGCGTCTGCTGATTTAAAGCGTTCCCAAGCTTTTCTTCTAAAATTTTATCTGCTCTATGTCGACTTTCTAAATCTTGGTAGTCTCTATAACTGATATCACAGTTTGCACTGCGCATCTAATTGATTAATACTGGGGTCGCCGCGTGCTAGTCGCTTCTCTAATTTTGTACCGGGACCACAATACTGGTAACCGGGTAAATGCAATTCCACCGGAAGTTTATTGATTAGTGTATTCACTAAACCACCTGCACTCTTCCGCTTCTTACCTATCATTGTTCACCTTGGGGGATAGGGTAGGGTATTTATACCTAAAATCATGTAAAAACTTTATTTTAGTAAATGCTATACATTAGATAAGCAGGGCGATAGTACAATATTTCCATTAAACATACAGTTTTATTTTAATTAATATTATACTTGGCATTTATAACATCATCAATGTCTTTATAAATGTCATCATCACCGAATTCCTTCTCACGAAAACGACGGTAGTCAACCACTTGTATGAATTTTCATAGAAAACACACCAGATTGTAAGATTCAAGAAATTCCAATCTATAGCTTATTATATCCTTCAAATCGAATAGTTCTTCTATGTTATGGGCAGTTGAATGTACACGAACAACAGTTGTAGTTTTCTATCATAACAGTTTTCAAAATTCTCTCATATCCTTTAAGCAATTCCCAATTGAATAAATACCGAGATTACTAGATAGAGATTCGTAATCTTGCTCATGTATTATATCCTCCTCGTTTACATGTGACCAATCAATTTGGCTTTCAATTTCTTGGGATCGAAGAAATTGTATTTCTACGTATGAATACCATCTTAGAAGTTCATTCCATTCCTTCACGTCTAATACCACGCTGTTGCCACATCTCATACGCACTACTGGTGCAAGGTTAAGGTGTGTACTGTATCCAATTTCAATATGCGTATCGTTCGATAGTTTATAGGAAGCACAATCAATTAAGTTTTCATTACCTGCCTGTTTATACACCTCAGCCCTATCTTGAAATGATGATGACCAGTCGGAATAACCTTCATCTCGTTTCTCTTCATTTTTGCTACTACTACTACCATCATTATTTTGACAGCATGAACAACAAAATGTTAAATTATTATTATTCATATTGTTATTACATGAGGTATCCAGGAGCGATTTTATTGCTTTTTTCATGACTTTACTTGTCCACAACCGCACTACGACTAAACACTACGAAATGAGCATGTTTACATATGGTTGTAGGAATGTTATATGATTCCAGCAAAGGTATGTTAAGTACATCAAACTTCCCATAATATTGTATTTATATATTATATATTATATATTATATATTATATATTATATATTATATATTATATATTATATATTATATATTATATATTATATATTATATATTATATATTATATATTATATATTATATATTATATATTATATATTATATATTATATATTATATATTATATATTATATATTATATATTATATATTATATATTATATATTATATATTATATATTATATATTATATATTATATATTTATATTATATATTATATATTATATATTATTATTATATATTATATATTATATATTATATATTATATATTATATATTATATATTATATATTATATATTATATATTATATATTATATATTATATATTATATATTATATATTATAATATTATATTATATATTATATATTATATATTATATATTATATATTATATTATATATTATATATTATATTATATATTATATATTATATATTATATATATATATTATATATTATATATTATATTATATATTATATATTATATATTATATATTATATATTATATATTATATATTATATATTATATATTATATATTATATATTATATATTATATATTATATATATATTATATATTATATATTATATATTATATATTATATATTATATATTATATATTATATATTATATATTATATATTATATATTATATATTATATATTATATATTATATATTATATATTATATATTATATATTATATATTATATATTATATATTATATATTATATATTATATATTATATATTATATATTATATATTATATATTATATATTATATATTATATATTATATATTTATATTATATATTATATAATATATTATATATTATATATTATAATTATATATATATATATATATTATATATTATATATTATATATTATATATATTATATAATATATATTATATATTATATATTATATATTATATATTATATATTATATTATATATTATATATTATTATATATTATATATTATATATTATATATTATATATTATATATTATATATTATATATTATATATATTATATATTAATATATTATATATTATATATTATATATTATATATTATATATTTATATTATATATATATTTATATATTTATATTATATATTATATATTATATATTATTAAAATTATATATTATATATTATATTTATATTATTATAAATATATATTAAATATTATATATTATATATTATATATTATATAATATATTATATATTATATATTATATATTATATATTATATTTATATTATTTATTATAATTAAATTATATATTATTGTTAATTGATCTTAAAAAGTTTTAACAATGCCTATCGTCTAACAATGATCGTCTTTGTTCTCGGAATTTCATAAGCTACGACTAACAATGATCGTTTTTGTTCTTTTACCTTGAAAATTGTAAGCATAGACTTTGGACAATGGATCCCTTTATTCTTGATTTCCTAGAATTGAGATAACAATTTATTTCTAACTGAACAATGGATCGTCTTTGTTATCAGAGGTGTGACCTTGTAAACATAAACTTTAAATCGTTGACAATGGATCGCCTTTATTCTTGATTTCTGAATCGAAGTATTTAGATAACAATCTATTTTTATAACCTAAACAATAGATCGTCTTTGTTCTCTCATGTGACCTTGAAACGTAAACTTTGAAGCGTTGACAATAGACCGTTTGTTCTTGATTTCCAGAATTTCAGAAGCTATAACTCAGAAACAATGAATCACCTTTGTTATCAGATGTGACCTTATAAGCATAGACTGAACAATGGACCGCCTTTTGAAACGGCTGTGAAACAGCTACCTGTTTTGAAACGGACCCGAAACGGCTACCTGTTTAACGGACCTGTTTAGAAGACTTGAGAGCGTCTTTGAAACATGCCCTCAGGGCTCTTGATTTCCTGAATTGAGATAACAATCTATTTCTAACTGAACAATGGATCGTCTTTGTTATCAGAGGTGTGACCTTTAAGCATAAACTTTAAATCGTGACAATGATGCTTTGTTCTTGAAAAGATGTATTTAGATAACACTCTATTTTTATAAATAACCAGAACAATGAATCGTCTTTATTCATTTACCTTGAAATTATAAGCATAGACTTTGAACAATACATCGTCTTTGTTCATGATTTCTCAAATTGAGATAACAATTTATTTGTAACTCGACAGAAGAATGAATCGCTTTGTTCTTTTACCTTGAAAATTGTAAGCATAGACTTTGAAGCGTTGACAATGGATCCCTTTATTCTTGATTTCCTAGAATTGAGATAACAATCTATTTCTAACTGAACAATGGATCGTCTTTGTTCATTTCTCATGTGACCAAAGAATAGACTTTGAACCGTCGACAATGCATCGCCTTTGTTTTGATTTCCTAAATTGAGATAACAATCTAATAATAACGGAACAATAGATAGTCTTTGTTCTTTCAGGTTGAAAGCATAGACTTTGAACAATGCATCGTCTTTGTTATTGATTTCCAGAATTTCAGAATGACTCACAAAACAATGATCGTCTTTGTTCTCTACGCTTGAAAGCATAGACTTTAAACAATGGTTTGTTTCTCAGAATAGGCTGGCTTGAAACATACATACACTTGCTTGAAATGACCTTCAGGACAATCCAAATCTAGTAACTTTTCTAGTGACCTTGAAGCACCTTGAAACAGGGTTACCAACCAACATGGCCTTGACTTAGCAGGAGTACAAGCCATTCTACAATAGTGTTTGCCTTGAAGCAGAAACAAACAACGTGTTGACTGTAGAAGTGCTACCAAAAATAGGCATGTTACCAACCTAGAAATCTAGTAGACTTTTAACTGGTGCCTTTGTTTCCAGAATCTGGTGACAACATCTACTGACAAAATGGACTCAGGATCTGTAAGCTTCTAGTGACCTTGATACAGATAAGAGCAGACGTACAATACAATGGCCTACTTGATACAGATCTAGATTGAGATACACTATAAGAACAGATAAGCAGATACAGATACAAATACGTTTTGACAGATCAGATCAGAAATACAATACCGTTACCAGACCTAGAAACAGTAACTTTACAGATGCTTCCAGAATGGCTGACACAGATACAGACAAGAACATCAGGACAGATACCAGTACTACTGATACAGATACAGATACAGATATCAGATACAGATACAGATACAGATACAGTATACCATACAGATACAGATACAGATACAGATACAGATACAGATCATATCAGATACAGATACAGATACAATCAGATACGATACAGATCAGATAGACAATACATACAGAAGATGCTGGATACGGATACGGACAGACACGGATACGATACAGGATACAGATACAGATACAGATACAGATACAGATACAGATACAGATACAGATACAGATACAGATACAGATACAGATACAGATACAGATACAGATACAGATACAGATACAGATACAGATACTGATACAGATTCAGATACAGATACAGATACAGATACGATAGACAGATACAGATACAGATACACAGATACAGATACAGATACAGATACAGATACAGATACAGAGATACAGATACAGATACAGATACAGATACAGATACAGATACAGATACAGATACAGATACATACAGATACAGATACAGATAGATACAGATACAGATACAGATACAGTTACAGTACAGATACAGTTACAGATACAGATACAGATACAGATACAGATACAGATACAGATACAGATACAGATAACAGATACGATACAGATACAGATACAGATACAGATACAGATACACAGATACAGATACAGATACAGATTACAAGATACAGATACAGATACAGATACAGATACAGATACAGATACAGATACAGATACAGATACAGATACAGATACAGATACAGATACGATACAGATACAGATACAGATACAGATTAAGATACAGATACAGATACAAATACAGATACAGATGACAGATACAGATACAGATACAGATTCAGATACAGATACAGATACAGATACAGATAGAGTACGATACAGATACAGATACAGATACAGATCGACAGATAGAGAATACAGATACAGATACAGATCAGCAAGATACAGATACAGATACAGATACAGATGATACAGATACAGATACAGATACAGATACAGATACAGATACAGATACAGATACAGATACAGATACAGATACAGATACAGATACAGATACGAACGTACAGATACAGATACAGATACAGAATACAGATACAGATACAGATACAGATACAGATACAGATAAGAGATACAGATACAGATACAGATACAGATACAGATACAGATGATACAGATAACAGATACAGATACAGATACAGATACAGATACAGATACAGATACAGATACAGAACAGATACAGATACAGATACAGATACAGATACAGATACAGATACAGATGCAGATACAGATACAGAATACAGATACAGATACAGATCAGATCAGATACAGATACAGATACAGATGATACAGATACAGATAAGATACAGATACAGATACAGATACAGATACAGATACAGATACAGAACAGATACAGATACAGATACAGATACAGATCATACAGATACAGATACAGATACAGATACAGATACAGATACAGATACAGATACAGATACAGATACGGAACAGATACAGATACAGATATAGATGCAGACACAGATACGAATACAGATACAGATACAGATACAGATACAGATACAGATACAGATACAGATACAGATACAGATACAGATACAGATACAGATACAGATACAGATACAGATACAGATACAGATGCAGATACAGATACAGATACAGATACAGATACAGATACAGATACAGATACAGATACAGATACAGATTCAGATACGGTTACAGATACAGATACAGATACAGATACAGATACAGATACAGATACAGATACAGATAAGTAGTATAGCTATAGCGGTTCTGGGCCACTTTTCTACTATACTTTTTCTACGAGTGTTTTCTGCTCAAGGTCATCACATTGCCTACGTCCAAGTACACGGTTTATCAAGGTCATCATCTTCAAGGTCACCTCGGCCACGTGGTAGGTAACCCCGCCTCTTCAAGGTCATGCTTGCAAGAGTCCTTCAAGGTCAGTAGAAATGTCACTAGAAAAGTTACTAGATTGTTGGTTGTCCTGAAGGTCATTGCCCTCGGTGTCAAGCAAGTCTATGCATGTTTCAAGGCCACGCCCTATTCTGAGAAACAAAGGAGGCCCATTGTTTAAAGTCTATGCTTTCAAGGCCACATGAGAGAACAAAGACGATCTATTGTTTTGGCTGAGTCATTCTGAAATTCTAGGAAATCAAGAACAAAGACGATGCATTGTTCAAGCCGACGGTTCTAAGTCTACACTTTTAAGGCCACATGAAAGAACAAAGACTATCTATTGTTCCGTTATTCTAAAAATAGATTGTTATCTCAATTCTAGGAAATCGATAACAAAGGCGATGCATTGTCGACGGTTCAAAGTCTATGCTTATAATTTTCAAAGGTTACATGAGAAATGACGATTCATTGTTCTGGTTGATTTATAAAAATAGATTGTTATCTAAATACGCCTCTTTCAAGAACAAAGGCGATCCATTGTCAACAATTTAAAGTTTATGTTTACAAGGTCACACCTCTGAGAAATGAACAAAGACGATCCATTGTTCCGTTATTTTAAAAATAAATTGTTATCTCAATTCTAGGAAATCAAGAATAAAGGCGATCCATTGTCAACGCTTCAAAGTCTATGCACAATTTTCAAGGTAAAAGAACAAAAGCGATTCATTCTTCTGGTCGAGTTATAAAAATAAATTGTTATCTCAATTCTGAAATCATGAACAAAGACGATGTATTGTTCAAAGTCTATGCTATAATTTTCAAGGTAAATGAATAAAGACGATTCATTGTTCTGGTTGATTTATAAAAATAGATGTTATCTAAATACATCTCTTTCAAGACCAAAGGCAATCCATTGTCAACGATTTAAAGTTTATGCTTATAAGGTCACACCTCTGATAACAAACACGATCCATTGTTCAGGAAATAGATTGTTATCTCAATTCTAGAAATCAAGAGCCCTGAGGTGCATGTTTCAAGCAATGCCACGCCCCCTCAAGTGCTGTAAACAGGTGGCCGTTCCCCTAAACAGGTAACCGTTTCCTAAAAACAGGTAGCCGTTTCCTAAAACAGGGGGTCCGTTTCCCAAGACAGGGGGTCCGTTTTCCAAAACAGATAGCTGTTTCGCAACCGTTTCCCCCCGAAAAAGGCGGTCTATTGTTCAGGTCGAATATAGATTCCACATCTCAATTCCAGGAAATCAAGAATGAAGCTCATTGTTCAAAGTCTATGCTTACAATTTTCAAGGTGTAAGAGCAAAGACGATCTATTGTTTTGGCTCAGTCATAGCTTCTGAAATTCTAGGAAATCAAGAGTATAGCTATGTCACTTCTGACTCACTTTTGTCACTAGATTTGTCACCAGATCTAGGAAAAAGTCACCAGAAAAGTTACTAGATTTCAAGGTTGGTAACATTGCCTATTTCAAGGGGCAGCTGAAGACCACAGGTGTGTAACTCTCTTCAAGGTTATGTCTCTAGTCCCCGCTTCAAGGTCATTATAGTTCTGAAGGTCATTGCCCTCAGTCTCAAGCAAGTCTATGCATGTTTCGAGGCCACGCCCTATTCTGAGAGCAAAGGGGGCCCATTGTTTAAAGTCTATGCTTTCAAGGCCACATGAGAGAACAAAGACGATCTATTGTTTCGGCTGAGTCATAGCTTCTGAAATTCTAGGAAATCAAGAACAAAGACGATGCATTGTTCAAAGTCTATGCTTTCAAGGTCACATGAAAGAACAGACTATCTATTGTTCCGTTATTATAAAAATAGATTGTTATCTCAATTCTAGGAAATCAAGAAACGCTTCAAAGTCTATGCTTACAATTTTCAAGGTAAAAGAACAAAAGCGATTCATTCTTCTGGTCGAGTTATAAAAATAAATTGTTATCTCAATTCTGAGAAATCATGAATAATGTATTGTTCAAAGTCTATGCTTATAATTTTCAAGGTAAATGAACAAAGACGATTCATTGTTCAGTTAGAAATAGATTGTTATCTAAAGACATCTCTTTCAAGAACAAAGGCAATCCATTGTCAACGATTTAAAGTTTATGCTTATAAGGTCACACCTCTGATAACAAAGACGATCCATTATTCAGTTAAAAATAGATTGTTATCTCAATTCTAGGAAATCAAGAGCCCTGAGGTGCATGTTTCAAAGCCACGTCAAGTGCTCTAAACAGGTGGTCGTTCCCTAAACAGGTAGCCGTTTAAAACAGGTAGCCGTTTCCTAAAACAGGTAGTTTAAAACAGGGTCCGTTTAAAACAGATAGCTGTTTAACCGTTTATACGAGCATCTCAATTCAGGAAATCAAAAAGGGGCCCATGTTCAAAGTCTATGCTTACAATTTTCAAGGTTAAAGAACAAAGACATTTCATTGTACAGGTTGAGTTATAAAAATAGATTGTTATCTCAATTCTAGGAAATCAATAACAAAGGCGATGCATTGTTCAAAGTCTATGTTTACAATTTTCAAGGCACATGAGAGAACAAAGCGATTCATTCTTCTGGTCGAGTTATAAAAATAGATTGCTATCTCAATTCTAGGAAATCAAGAACAAAGGCGATGCATTGTTCAAAGTCTATGCTTATAATTTTCAAGGTAAATGAACAAAGACGATTCATTGATCTGGTTGATTTATAAAAATAGATTGTTATCTAAATACATCTCTTTCAAGAACAAAGGCAATCCATTGTCAACGCTTTAAAGTCTATGCTTACAAGGCCACATGAAGACGACATTTTGATTATCGTAAAACAGCTGTATCTCAAGTCATGTCGAAACAAGTCTATACATGTTTCAAGGCCACGAAAACAGGTAGACGTTTCTAAACAGGTAGCCGTTTCCTAAAACAGGTAGCCGTTTCCGTAAACAGGTAGCGTTTCTAAAACAGGTCCGTTTCAAAACAGATAGCTGTTTCAACCGTTTATACGAATCTCAATTCAGGAAATCAAAAAGGGGCCCATGTTCAAAGTCTATGCTTACAATTTTCAAGGTTAAAGAACAAAGACATTCATTGTACAGGTTGAGTTATAAAAATAGATTGTTATCTCAATTCTAGGAAATCAATAACAAAGGCGATGCATTGTTCAAAGTCTATGCTTATAATTTTCAAGGTAAATGAACAAAGACGATTCATTGTTCTGGTTGATTTATAAAATAGATTGTTATCTAAATAATCTCTTTCAAGAACAAAGGAATCCATTGTCAACGCTTAAAGTCTATGTTTACAATGCCAAGAGACGATTCATTGTTTTTAGGTTATCACATCAGCTGTATCCTCAAAGTCATTGTCGGTCTCAAGCAAGTCTATACATGTTTCAAGCCAAAACAGGTACGTTTCCTAAAACAGGTAGTTTCCTAAAACAGGTACCGTTTGAAACAGGTAGCGTTTCAAAACAGGTTTTAAAACAGATAGCTGTTTGAATTTCATACGACCATCTCAATTCCAAAATCAAAAAGGGGCCCATTGGTTCAAAGTCTATGCTTACAATTTCAAGGTTAAAACAAAGACATTCCATTGTACAGGTTGAGTTATAAAATAGATTGTTATCTCAATTCTAGGAAATCAATAACAAAGGCGATGCATTGTTCAAAGTCTATTTACAATTTTCAAGGATGAAGAACAAAGACTATCTATTGTTCAGTTGATTTATAAAATAGATTGTTATCTAAATACATCTCTTTCAAGAATAAAGGTGAACCATTGTCAACGATTTAAAGTTTATGTATAAGGTCACATCTGATAACAAAGACGATTCATTGTTCAGTTAGAAATGATTGTTATCTCAATTCTAGGAAATCAATAACAAAGCGATGCATTGTCAACGCTTCAAAGTCTATGTTTACAAGGCCAATGAGAGAACAAAGACGATTCATTGTTTTGGTTGAGTCATAGCTTCTGAAATTCTAGGAAATCAAGAATAAAGGGGCCCATTGTTCAAAGTCTATGCTTACAATTTAAGGTAAAAGAACAAAGACGATTCATTGTTTTGGCTCTGTCGTAGCTTCTAAAATTCCGAGAACAAAGACGATGCATTGTTCAGACTGATTAGGTCATCTAACAAGTAAAATATTTTATAAGACTACCACAATATACAGATTTAAGTATTATGGGATATAGTCACTTTTGTAATACCTCTGCTGGAGCATATCTATTTACTATTTGTTTTCACATTCAATTTCCTTCAACTGATTCTCGTTTAATGCGGACCACATCATCTTTCTAATAGGTTCATTATATTGTATACTAGCCATACATTCAGCTTCCTTAAAAGTCTTCATATCAGGATCTACTTTGAGACATTGTTCGAGACTTATTACAATAAGCAATATCACGCCTCCCCAGTGCCCTCAAGTGGTCTAAACAGATAGACGTTTCCTAAAACAGGGGGCCCGTTTTCCAAAACAGATGGCTGTTTCTCAACACAGGTAACGTTTCTACAAGGTCAAATCTCTTATAATAGAACAAAAGCGATTCATTGTTCTGTCATGATTCCTAAAAATAGATTGTTATCCAGCTATCACCCCATCTCAATTCTAGGAAATCAAGAACAAAGGGGGTCCATTGTTCAAAGTCTAGGCAAGTGATTCATTGTTCTGGTTGAGTTATAAAAATAGATTGTTATCTAAGTACCTTTGATTCTAAGAAATCAACTTTCAAGAACAAAGGCGATCCATTATTTTAGCCAACGCTTCATAGTCTATGTTTATAATTTTCAAGGTCTCATGAGAGAACAAAGACGATCCATTCCGTTATTCTAAAAAAATAGATTGTTATCTAAATACATCTCAATTCTGGGAAATCAAGAAACGCTTCAAGTTCTATGCTTATAAGGCCACACCTCTGATAACAAAGGCGATTCATTGTTTTGGCTGAGTCGTAGCTTCTGATTCATTGCTCAGACTGATTAGGTCATCTAACAAGTAAAATATTTTTCTTTATAAAACTTATAATTTATTAACCACAATATTCATCTATATACAGATAAAAGATCGATTTAAGTAAATATATATATATATATATATATATATATATATATATATATATATATATATAATATATATATATTATTAATGAAATTTGATGTATAACATTTTGTAATACCTTTGCTGGATCATATCTATTTTATTTATTATTTGTTTTCACATTCAATTTCCTTCAACTGATTCTCGTTTAATGTGGTCCACAAGACATCATCTTCCTAATAGGTATTTTCATCGCTTTATTATAATGTTTCTAGCCATACATTCAGCTTTCCTTGAAATCATATCAGGGTCTGTGATCCTTTTACTTTGAGACATTTCCGTGACTTATTACAAACCTACGTCTCTTAAATTATGCAAAAACACAAATTAAAATCTTTTAATTATACAGTTACGTAAATTTCAAAGTTAATTCCAAAATCTATTTTCAAGGTGATCAAAGACTATCAAATAGATTGTCAATGGTTACTATCAATTTTCCAGGTCCTACAAATCAACCTACAGTATCCTGATATATGACCGGTAATGTATGCTTCCAAGTTGGGTAAAGTTCTTTGAAGGTGTGACAAGATTTTGAAGGTCACCAAACAATTCTTAGAATTTAGTCGAGTCAGAGCCATCTGTCAATTCCTAGAAATCAATTTTCAAGTATCATATTACAATTCAAACAGATTGTAAAGTAGATTCATGGCTAAATGGAACAAGGTGTTCTAATCAATGACTTTTATAGGCCGTAGAAGTTATTACAATTCCTGCAGTGGTATCTATGCTAAAAAAATATCAAGGTTAAATTGGTCTTATATTAGCTAAATGCTCTTCAAGTCAATAATTAGTCATCAGCAGATAGATGTAGAAGTGGTTAGGTATTAAGCAGAATGTGCAAATAAAATTGATTCAATATGTGGATGTGCTACGCTGCTAATCATGGACAAAGCGGTAGATGCACATACAGCCTGAAACTTTACTCCTACAATTGACGACATTGGCATTTGATGCTAATCAGAGGCAGTATATGGTTTAGGACGCTTTTATTCAAGAGGACTGTCATGCCTTAAAGAAATTTGAAAACTTGTAAAATATGAAACGTATTTAAATCGATATTGTTTACTTGCTTAATACAAAAGTTAAGTGCGGCACAACTAGAGAGTTCACTCTAGATTTGAAGGATAAGATATACCAGTGAAAATAGAAAATAAGGATAGAGTCATTACTAATTATATTTTCTCGATTAGAAAAAGATGTATAATTAAAAATAAAACCTAATTATTGTTGTTGTGTTCTTTTGCATATGAAAAGGATGTATTAGACTAGTCTGGATAGTCGGAAAAACAACAAATAGGTCCCATGTAAACATAATTTAACAGAATTGAATAGGAAAAATAGTGTGGTCTCCAAGAAATTTTCAAAACCATATGTCCTACAGGCCGATCTTACCGACATCATCCGATCGAAATGTAGTCGAAACCTGCAGGACCAATTCTAAACGAGTCATGGAAACAAGAAGGGGTCTATGCTAATAAGCGTGGGCTCATACTATGGTAGGATGTTCCCAAAACAGATAACCGTTTCCCAAAACAAGCCGTCACTCAACACAGGTTTCCTCAGAGCCTAATAGCTCATTAATCATAGCTGAGGCTAAATTGAACTAGTTGTCCATTTATATTAGAAATCTAAACATGGAATATGGTTGTGAGGGTTAGAAATCCCAATTCGTAAGGTCCAAGTACAATCTTAGAAATCTGAAAGTAAACTAGTTTAATATCAAGAAAAAGCTAATCACCTACTTTGGGGTTTATGGAAGGTGGTAGTTTCTATAAATCACCTACTTTTAGGGCAAAGGTAGCTTTTCCAATGGCTTATCATCTAGGTGCAATTCTGACCCCGAAGAATGATGAATTCTGCGTCGCTTTTGAGAAGAATGACTATGTTTGAAAAAGCTAGAAGAAATAGTGTTGGCAACCATGATTGTTAGGGTTTAAAGTATCATTGTGTGCACAGTATACTCTTGATTAGCAGCAATGACGAAAGTAGTAGTACGTAAGGTGGAAAGTACAGAAAAAGCAGTAAGTGTGGAGGAGCGAAAGAAGAGGTTGGAGACGTTAATAAAACAAGCAAAAGAAATAAAACTCGATTTGGTGTTATATACTGAAAACAAAAATGATGAAGCTGCGTATTAGCAATAGTAAAAATAGTGTAGTAAAACATGAAATTTTGGGAAGGATGAGTTGAAATACATATTTTAAAGAAGAAGAAAATTTAAATCGCTGCTGTGTGTTGTTATAAGTATCTCACAATTGTATTAGGTTTAAGTAACTGTATCATTAAAAAATAAAGACTTTAAAAGATAAAGAGACGGTTTTCGGTATTCTCTTCTCCCATAATGGTTCCTTATTGGCTATGCATATCTAGGCGGTTCGATATCCACCTTTAGAAATCTCCATAAGGAAATGGAACCCCTGCCGTACGTTGGGCTTTAAAGATGTAAATTGGCCTATATCGAAGATTTATTGAAAAGATCAATGACAGTAAAATGATCCTAAATAAAAGCAATTTACTGGTTTTAATGCAGATCGTTATTGTTTTAATCTTTAAATGGCATTTATGCATATCTGAACTAAAATTTCTTTTATCATAATGAATAATACAAAGACTTTCCTTTGTATAAAGGAGATTTAAATTCATTTTTTACAAGAACCTAAAAAAATTAAATGTCAGTCCTATTCCTAAATTGACTACCCCATTGGACTTAAAAGAGTAAACAGTGACAGCTTGCAGTATAGAAATGGAGTTAATTTGATGTAATTTTTATATAAAAGGTTAAGAAAATCGATTTATAGTTTTAATGTTGCAAGACAAGGATACCTGATTGTATATAAATGAATAGTTTTTATTGTGTGTTAGGCGTTAGAATGGGTTTTCATTGTTTTAAAGGGGATACAATAGGCTTGCATGTAATTTTAAAAAAATTTACCTTAAGGTCACACCTCTGAGAAAAGAACAAAGGCGATTCATAGTTCTGGTCGAGTTATAAAAATAGATTGTTATCCAGCTAACCCCATTCTGAGAAATCACCTTTCAAGAACAAAGGTAATCCATTGTTCAAAGTCTATGCTTTCAAGGTCACATCTCTAATAACAAATGCGACTCATTGTTTTGGTTCAGTCATAATTGCTAAAAATAGATTTTATCTAGATACCCCAATCATTTCAGGCTCAATTCTATGAAATCAATGATAAAAGGATCCATTGTTCACGACGCTTCAAGGTCAAAGTTGTATTGCCCAAGGCCATACAACATTTCTACGTATATTCCTCAAGGTTCTTGGCTGAGCTAAGGTGTTAATTCTTATAAACCAATTCTCAGAGTACTAAATAAAATTTTCAAGGCGTGATTCTACCTTTCAGGGTCACCAATTCTTGGCTAGTCAAGCAATTAGAAGACATTAGACTGAGCAAAGAAACAACTCAGCAACTGCTAACTACATTACAAAACCTAGAAGTGTAACATCTATATACATACATCTCATTTTATTCTATTTAAAAGGTTGCGAAATTTTATTGATGGTCTAGAGATATGTAGTTAGGAGAAATAATATAGAATAAACATTTTTTATTAATATAAACATATATTGTTATACATTCCTTTACTAAAACCTTACGTTTTCTTTGACCTTATTTTGATATCACGTTACTACATCAACAGCAAACATTTATCTATGTGACACTTGCTTATAGAACCTTACTTAAATGGTAAATTAGTGTTCAAAATTTCGATAATAAAAGTTTTAGGAAGTTAAATAT